>CM060179.1:7837500-8362500 GCA_030549775.1 Tamarix chinensis | reverse complement strand
TGTTGGTGAAAAATGTTGTTGTCCATTGTTGAATTTGTTGCGTTACTGTTATATATTAACAAATGCATGTGTTGGCCGAGACCTTTACATATATATATATATAACATGCATGAGAGTGTAGAATTATATACGAAGCTAGAGAAATAAAAGACTTCAAATTATTAATAATGTCACTCATCATAACAACTATACACACACACACACACACACATTTTCATTAATAAGTATAGGACACTAGCTATAAGATATAGGAAATGTCATATAATGAAATGAAAATATATTTTACATATGCACATCATTAAATAAAATTTTCAATTAGATATCCATATGTTAATGATTGTTATTTGATGAGGATTAAATAGATATAGAAAATAAGGAATATATAAAAAGGAATAATTAAATAGAGAGAAATAATTGTGTATAATAATAATAATAATATAGGACTTATATATTAGGGTTTAATTACAGTTGGCTAGGTTTAGGATTAGGGTTTTATGAGGTTTAGGGTTAGGTTCTATTATAATTTATTAGGGTTAGGGTTAAGGTTTATTGATTATTATACTAAATATAAAAGTGAAAAATTAAATAGACAGGCATAATTATGTATAATAATAATAATGTAGGATTTATTAGGGTTTAATTATAGTTAATTAGGTTTAGGATCATTATCTTATGAGGTTTTAGTGCTATTTTTTTTATATTTTATTTGGATTAATTATGGTTAGGGTTAGGGTTAGGGTTTATCGTTTATTATACTAAATATAAAAGTAAAAAAATTAAATAGAGAGGAATAATTGTGTATAATAATAGTAATAATAATAATAATAATAATAATAATATAGGATTTATTAAGGTTTAAATATAGGTAGCTAGATTTATATATATATATATATATATATATTATTAGTATCTACTTGATTTTACTATACGTAGCTTGAACGATTTGATGATAGTTTGATATTCAACCGGTTTGTTAAATATATAACTAAAGATTATTATTTTAAATAGTTTGATGTTGTTAGCTTTACATAGTTGGTTAAGATCTGGTAGAATATATTTATAATTTGTCTAGCTAGTTGAAGATTAGTTTACATATTCTATAATTTAGATCCTTTCGAGAACAACATTGATGATAAGATTTAGTGGTTCTGATTTGTAGGTAGTGAGATAACATACCCTCCACCATATTTTTGTATGGCACCATATACATATGTACGGACTTATGTGATATGGTTATATGACGAGCTATGTCATTTGTACGCGAGTGGTTCATCCTATCACCCCTTCCATTTCAGATCGTATCATCTTCTATTGACCCTGCGCCAGATATAGCCACGGGTGTTGGCTACGTCTACTTTTTTGCAGTGGTTTGTCTACCACACTAATGCACCACACCCAAGATTTATTGAGGGTGAGGTGTTTGCTAGAGAGTATGATAGGATATCGAGAAAACTGATGGTCATTAATGATGAGTGGAGGTTTCATCGTATCTTTCCTTAGAGTATCCACCCCGGTTACCCTAGAGTATCCGTGAGTAAACTCTCTTACGATGATGTCAGGGATCAGATGATATATCGTGATGAGTGGAATTTCAGAGTTATAGTTTTTAGTCAGGCTCGACGAGGCTACCGGGGGATTTAGTTTTAGGGATATGAGTTTTTGTTTTTTAGGTATTTGGATTGTCCAAAAATATTCGAGAAGTTATTGAATGACTCGGAGAATCTTTTGTACGGTGATTGTAAGATATTTACATGATTATCCGCTACTTTAAGGTTGTACAACTTAAAAGCATGTAACGGATGGAGTGATAAGAGTTTTACAGAATTATTGTCACTTGTGAAGGATATTCTTCCTAATGACATCGTTCTACTCGATTGTACCTACGAAGCGAAGAAGATTCTATCCTCTATAGGCATGAGTTATGAGAAGATACATGCATGTCCTAATGATTGTATTTTATATCGCAATGACAATGCATATTTGGATAGTTGTCTTAATCCTGAATACAAAGCACCACGATACAAGAAGAACAAGGTGCCCGCTAAGGTGTTATGGTATTTTCCTATAATACCAAGATTAAGGCGGATGTTTAATGATGTTGAAGATGTCAAGAACCTAAGATGGCATGCTGATGAGAAAATAGATGACGGGCTTCTTAGACATCCATCTGATTCTCCACAATGGATGACGATTGATGACTTGTTTCCTGAATTTGGTAAAGAAGTAAGAAATGTGCGCCTTGTGCTTTCTGCAGATGGAATGAATCCTCACAATCAAGGCACCTACAGTTTATGGTCGGTGATTTTGGTTATATACAATCTACCGCCGTAGCTCTATATGAAACGCAAGTATATGATGTTGTCTTTACTCATTTCAGGGCCAAACCAACATGGGAATGATATTGATGTTTATTTGGCACCTTTGATTGATGATTTGAAGTTCTTATGGGACATGGGCGTTGAAGTATTTGATATATGTAGTGAAGAAAATTTCACTTTGAGAGCAATGTTATTCTGTACTATAAATTATTTTCCGGCGTATAGCAACTTGTCAGGTTATAGTGTAAAATGTCATTATGCATGTTCGATCTGTGAGGAGAGTACTTCATTTGTTCAGCTAACACATGGACGGAATACTATGTTCCTTGGGCATCGTAGGTTTGTATCAAAGAATCATCATTATGGTAGGCAAACAAAAGCATTCAATTGATTTCGAGAAGAAGGGCAGGCACTAATCCGATTGACGGCTCGATAAGTGTAGCTGAAGATGAAACATTTGAGTGTCAAGTTTGGGAAGAAGAATAAAGATAATCCTCCACATTCCTTATTGGGAATCTTTGCACATGAGACATGCCCTTGATGTGATGCATATTGAAAAAAATATATGTGACAGTCTTCTTGGTACATTACTTAATGTTCCACGCAAGACTAAAGATGGCATCAATGCTCGAATGGATATGGTATAAATGGGTATTAGATGAGAACTGGCACCGCAAAACAATGGAAGAAGAACATATTTACCACCGACATGTCATACTCTTTCTTAAAAAGAGAAAATTTTATTTTATGAATTCTTTCACAGTGTCAAGATTCCGGAAGGGTATTCTTCAAATGTCAGAAGGCTCGTGTTGATGAAAGAGTTGAAATTAATTAACATGAAGTCTCATGATTGTCATATTTTGATGCAGCACTTATTGCCGATAGCTATTCGTGGAATTTTTCCAAAGCTTGTTCGAATTACTATCACAAGGCTTTGTTGGTTTTTTAACGCCGTCTGCTCTAAAGTCATACATCCTGATAGTTTGGATGCCTTAAAAAGAGGGATTGTGATTACTTTGCTCCAGCTTAAAATGTATTTTCTACCATCATTCTTTGATATTATGGTACATCTAACTGTTCATTTAGTTTATGAGATAAAGATGTTAGGACCTGTTCATGGGTATTGGATGTACATCTTTGAACGGTTTATGAAGTTGATATTAGGTTATGTGAAGAATCGATATCGGCCAGAAGGATGTATTGTTGAGAGTTACCTTGTGGAAGAGGTAATTGAGTTTTTTACAAAGTACTTGTCAAATGTTGAAGCTCTTGACATGTTCCCTAAAGTACATCTATATGTATTATACAACAGTGATGATGTTCAAATGTACATTGAAGAGCATATGATTTCTTTACAGATTGAAAATTCATCAAAGACTGAGAAATGGATTATCGACAAACATAATCTTTCCTTTATCGATTGGATAAGAGATTGCATCATTCCACTCATCTGACATTCCCCAACTTTAATTTCTAAACCCCTGCATTGGTTGTCTCAGAAACCTCATTATCAAGTTTTTCAATATACCAGTTATGTCATCAATGGTTCCACTTTTATATAAAAGAACAAGATGAGAAGAGTACAATGCATAACAGTGGGGTGACTTGAGTGGCTGAGGCAATGCATGTTACTAGTGCGAAAGACAAGAATCCAACTTATGTAGATATGAATCATTATGGTGTGATTGAACATATATGGGAGTTAGATTACACTGAATTTAAAGTCCCTGTATTCGGCTATAGATGGATTGATAATAGTTATGGGGTTAGATATGAAGATGGATTCACATTATTAGATCTTAATAGGGCAGGGCATAAACAAGACCCATTCATCTTAGCATCACAAGTGACACAAGTATTCTATGTCACTGATCCTGTTGATAACAGATGGTCTGTGGTACTATCTACGAAGAAAAGAAATGATAATGAATGTGATTATGAAAATGATACCAATTGGAATAAAGAGTGTGTCTCAGCTATGCAAGCAACTCAATTATTGAACGATGATAAAAATAAAATTAATGAGGAGGAAATATATGTCAAGGATGATCATCGTGAAGTAATATATGTATCAGATCCTGAAACTAATCTGAAAACAAGGGGAAAAATGAAGGAAAAGAAGGCAATGTGGGTAATAATATTGTAACATATGATATGTGTGCTGGTTTTTTTAAATGCATTTTTGACCTTTATGATAGGACATTTATTGTATCGATAATATAATGGTACATTATGCTCAATACATAACATTCTAACATAATTTATTTATTGATTTTTTGTAGAGATATGGCCAACAAAAATATTGATAGGGACATCAGTGATGAAGAAGGGAAAAGAGGACCTACGATTATGAGAATCATCACAGATATGAGGAATAAAGGAGAACTGGTCGAGTTGGGATGGAATACTTACAATCTTCCTATTGGCCCTTACGCATAAATGTTTTTGACTTACATTTCACTTGTGACCCGTAACCGCATTCCTATCTCCTATAATAATTGGAAGCAGGTTCCAAAGGGTCATAAGGAGCATATTTGGTAGGAAATCACGGTAAATTTGCTATTTTATGTAATCATTTTTGTATGTCAAATGTTATTAATTTTAATACATTAACATCGGTATAGATTTATATGTCTTATTTTACAGAGAGTGTTTAATGTTCCAGAGAGTAGTAAGAAATGACTTCTTAGACATTGTGGGGAGCGTCTAAAAATATTTAGGTCATATTTAGCTCGTAGGAAAATGTACAGAAAGAGGGATAGTTCTCTACGGAAGAATCCACCCAAACGATACGGTTTCATCGATCAAGAAGGTTGGAACCAATTTATTGCATATCGTCTTATGGGGGATTTTAAGGTATATGTTAGATAACAATTAAACTTTTTGTATCAATCCTAGTATTGTGCATAATATTGAAATAACCATGTGACTATGTTTTGGCTTGTCACATAGGAAAAAAGTGCCAAAAATAAAGAGATTGCGAAGCAGAATAAATACCGGCATAATATGGCTCGCAAAGGGTATGCAGGCTTTGAAGAGGAGTTGTTATGCATTTGTTGATTTATCTATTTACATGTATTGACGAATTTTATAATATTAGTACATTATAAGAATATTTTTTTATTTATAGCTCCTAGCCCAAGATTTAGACCCATGTACCTCTTCCATCAATATTGGTACATTATGGAAGAAGGCTAAAGCAACAAGAGATGGATATATTAATGAAGATGTAGATGTTGCAGCTGCAAAAATTATAAGTTTGTAGATATCTAGAACCCTAGTTAGCTTTCTTTTAGAAAACTTTTATATTATGCTTATTCCTATAAGCTAAATTTACATATATTATATACATTACAGGACGAACTTCAAGCTTCAGATGGTGAGGAAGTGGTCAACCAATATAACATTGTGTCTCAGGCTACAGGAATTGTAGAACACCCTGGAAGACATAGGGGTCTTGGATTAGGTGTTACGAGAACGAGCGTATGTGGTCGATCTCGTGGTTCTCATAGCACTAATGAGCAAGTCGCCATTCTCACCCAGAAATTGAATGTGGCATTTGAACGGATGGCAACAATGGAATAAGAGTTTTCATTTATTAATTCTGAAGTGTATAAGCCATCCGATTTAGTTGAGCATGGTCAACTTCACATACCTAATGTAAATAGCGTCAGAGATAGTTGGTGTAATAAATAATTAATAATGTGTTTCTTCTCTACCCGAGGTAAACATTATAAACTATGAATCGTTATTAAATGTATTTGGTGTAATAAATAATTAATAATGTGTAATATTTTTGTTTAGGGTTTGCATAAATGAGATTTATTAGCGAATGACCTTTCAACACTTTTGGCAAAAGGAAGTGTCCGCATCAGTCACAATACCCAAACGTAAATAGTCCACGAGTACAACTTAGCCCTAAATATAAGACCGGTGAGTATTGACACTCCAAGCATTGGTAGTTCGTACTTGCCTTGTTATAAAGAGTGCGATGAGGCAACCACATTGCTAGAAGCTCATGGAAGCTTCGTGCCTTGGCTTGAGGATCAGATACGTCTCATTACTGAAGAGGTATTGACATTTGACATCTTTATTAGACCTTGTTTAGTAGTTACACTATTTATACCTTTTTTATATATGTATGCTCAATACATATTTTGTTTATTATTATCAATTAAGGAATCAAAAAGGGAATCAAAGAAGAAGATTTCTCCTACTAGTAAAACCAAGAGAGGTACTAGTAGAACGAGCAACACAAAAGAGGGTGCTGCTAAAGGAAAGAGAGCTAAATCTGAAAAATTAGTTGCCCCACAAAATATTCCTTCTTAAAAAATAAGTCAACCTCCACCAGCATTAGCTTTATTGTATTTCTATACCCAAAACTATCTCCGGGACAATTATATTTTTATTGATTGTCGTCGTGAGTATGTTGGGAGGGACAATGCTACTTACATGGTATCGACGATTGACATAAGCGACATTTATAATCAGGAATGGATGTCAACCATATGTGTCGCCGTTTATGTCACGTAAGTATTATTTCATATTTGAGATTTCAGTACTCTTGTACAATTGGAATTTTTTATGACCTCTTATATGAGTTATTAGTTATTAACAAATATGCATTATTATTGTCGTCTATAGGTTGGTAGCTAGTCGCGCTGTGATGGAGGGAATGTTGTCCTCTATTGTATTTGTGTGCCCATACTACATAGTTGACGGTAGTACAATAAGAGAGGATAGGTACATAAACTATTTAGCTGATCACATTTTGATTAAGGGACACAACAAGCTCTATCTCATTCCTCACCTTGCAAATGAACATTGGATTTTGTAAACCATCCAAACTGATCTTAATAAAGTCTATATGTTTGATTCCCTTTGAACCTATGACGTGCCTTTTGAAGTCGCTCGTCGTGGTGGGAAGGAATTTATCGACATGTTAGTATAATTTTCACTTCTTACTTTATTAGCTTATTTATACATATATTCTACTTTCATTATTTGAGGTATATATACTTACAATATTGTGTATCCAACTCTATTTATTAGGGTACTACGGACGGCATATTAAAGGAGAGGTGGGAATGGTGTCCCAGACCCAAAGAATCTTCAATATGATCCTTTCATAGTAAGTAGGAAAACAACTATTTTGTATTTTGTTTTAATTCAAATTAATATCTAATAGTTAGAGAGCTAACTGAATTTATTTGACAGTGTCCACAATAGCAAAATGGCGATGATTGTGGATACTATGTATGTACAGTAATGGATCTGATAGTCCAGAATAGATAGGTCAACATAGATCCAAGCCATGTATGTTTGCTTTTCCATATTTTTCTATTAATGAATCATGACATATATATTTTTGACCTAAGTGCTAACTGTATATTAATTGAAACTTGGGCGTTTTAATTTTTCACCAATGACTATGCACGAGGCCCAGCAATACAATGTTGATGAAATTGATGAAGTTAGAGACCAATAGGCCAAGCACGTGCACTCATTCATTCAGTATTAGGTAACGCTCTATATATTCTACATGCATGTTCAGGTTTGTATTTTGTCTATGTCTTTCGGTCTTCTACGATAGATCTCTGAACTTTTTACTTTGAGGTGTAGAGCTACCAAGTTGTGGTATGCTTACTAATTTTGATTCCTGAGTATGGTCGGTGTATTGAGACATGTATACCAATTAGGGCCTATAGTTTTAATAACGGTTCTTAAGAACCGTTATTAATACCACGTATTTAATCTCAAATTTATGCTCATTTAATACGTATTAGGGTTTAATAAATGCATAATGAATCACTGACAACCGTTATTAAAACTTGGGTTTTAATAACGGTTTGACAAAGAAGCGTTATTAAAACTGTGCATTTAATCTCTATTTCATGCTAATTTAATACGTATTAGGGTTTAATAAATGCATAAATCAATGATTGAAACCCTAACTCGATCATATTATAACAACGGTTTTTGTTAAAACTGTTATTAAAACATGGTTTTCCACAACGGTTTTTACTTGAAAACCGTTATTGAAACCTTGTTTTTAACAACGGTTTTACTAAAGAGTCGTTATTAAAACATTGTTTTTAACAATGATTTTTACTTGAAAACCATTATTAAATATGAAGTTTACGCACATATTTGCGGGTTTTCGTATATTTTTTATGACGGTTATGAACCGTTATTAAAAATTTAATAATGGGCAGTTCAATAATGGTTGAAAACAGCTATTAAAACCGTAAAATAACCATTATTAAAATCCCTTCCCGGGGTAGTAGTCGGCTCGGGGAAAAAAGAAAAGAAAAAAAAGAAGGGAGCCTGACGGGCAGCCGAGCGGGGAAGGAGATTTTGATGCGGGCTGGGCCACGCGGGGGACAGAAGAGAGGGAGGAAGGTTGGGATGCGGGGGAGGAAGGAAAAAAGAAAAGGAGAATGGAGAGGAAGGAACGAAAAAAAGGAAAAGAAGGGAAAAAAAGGAAAAAGAAAAAGGGAAAAAAAGAAAAATAGATGGGTTGGGCTATTTTGAGCATTTTGGTATTGTTGAATATTTAGAATAATAATATTTTAGTAAAATAATAAGTAAATTCCCTTTTTAAATTAATTTAGGATATTTGAAAGATTTTTCCTTAATTCCATTTTAATTAGCAAAGCACCCAAATTTTTCCCAATTAAATTATTTATTATTTTCCTCTTGTTTTTGCCTTAATTACTTCCTCTTCTTTTAATAAAATAATTTATTTAATTAATTTTCCTAATAAATCCTTATTTTACCATAATTCTCTAAATTAGGGTTTTGGGGTATTTCATATGTTTCGAAAAAATGTCAGGAAACTCTTGAGCAATTGAGATATCCTCTAATGATGATACATTCTTGTTTAGCTCCTGAATTCCGCACAAATACATAGGGTAACCCCTCTGCACCAACGAACACAACACGTGGGCAGATACAACCTTCGTCATTGGTCTAGGCTTGCATCTCCTATAAGAGACCCTAGCATCTTGAGGCCCCGGCAACATAATTCGCTTATGCACGCAGTCTATCACAACCTGATATTTTCCTAACATATCCATCCCTTTCTCCTTACTTGAATTTGAGCTTTAAGCAATGTCTTTCATGTGATATAGAGATGTAAGAGATGAAGAACATTCCTTATCCATCCATCGTGGGTAGTTTGATGTCCGCTATGGTGTGTACGAGACCTAATAGTACTCATGCAGTTGGATTTTTTAGTATGTTTCTTTCTAACCCGGGTAAAGAGCATCGGAATGGAGTGAAGTGGATCTTTAGATATCTCCCTAGCACTTCTAGTTTGAGACTTTGTCTTGGAAGTGATGATCCATTCATTAAGGGATATACTAATTTAGATATGGCTGGGGATGTTAACTCAAGGAAATATACTTCAGGTTATTTGATCACTTTTATGGGGGGGAGTAGTGTCATGGAAGTCTAGACTTAAAAAATGAGTTGCTTTGTAGACTACCAAAGTAGAGTTTATTGCCATGACTGAAGCTAGCAAGGAGTTGCTATGGATAAAGAAATTTCTTTGAGATTTTGGTTTTGTTCAGGAAAGATATGTGCTCCTTTGCAATAATCGAAGCACTATACATCTTGGCAAAATCCTACCTTCCATTCTATATCAAAACATGTTGATAGACGATATCATTGGATATGTGATGTTTTGGATGCTAAGTTGCTAGAGGTTGAGAAGGTAGACACTAATGATAATGGGGATGATATGTTGACAAAATCCTTACCAAGATGGAAGTTTGAGGTTTGTTATATGATCACTAGGATGACGATCACCTCCACATAGTTGGGAGGGGGAGAATTTATTGGGACATTTGGGCTCCTTCATATCAAGTAAAGCCCATTTTTAAACCAAGGTTAATTTTGTTATTTTAATTAATGACCTATATTTGGGAAGGTTAAAACATCAACAAACAAGTTGATTTGGGAAGGAGAGAAAAACATGAGAAACATGGAGACTTGAATCCTATAGGTGTGAGAGAGAAACACAAAAATTCTGTCATTATTCTCTCTGGTGCAAGTTCTATCAATTTGAAGATATGAATTTGTTCACCATTAGCTCTTGTTTAGTTTCTAAAATAATCTTTCTAGGACACCAATCTTGATGCTGAATGGTGAAGATCTTATTTATAGCTCTCCAGGTTAGGTTTTTGTCGGTATAGCAGTGGACGTTTCTGTTTAGGTCAGTTTCAGAGCCAATTTGGTTTTAGCTTCGGTTGAGTGGTCTAATGTACTCAATTTTAGCTTAAAATTGGTTAGGTTTATGTTTACATCTTTTTGTTTATTAATGAAGAAGTTATTGTTATTTTATGGTATGTAGATCAACCTTTGGGTGTGCTTACAGTACATTCATTTTAGGGTTGCAAACTCTTCTCTTTTGGTATTGCAATTGTTGTCTAGTTGTACTATTTTTGGGTTGGTGATTGTAGCATATAGTTATCACTTAAATAATAGACTTTTTATCTCATATTTCTCATAGTGAAAGTTTTATAAGTGAAATGAAGTGTCCCGTGGTTTTTCTATTTCGTATTGAAGGGTTTTTTCACGTAAATCATGTGTCATTAATTTGTTATTGTTTTTATTTTGTCGTTGGTGTTTTTGACCCATTCTCCCTTATCCATCATGAATTAGATCGATAATTTAATCAGCCATTTTGTCAAGATTGACAATAATACCTATGAAGCTTCAGGTGGGAAATTTCCATGCATCTATGTGGAAGTTGATCTTATAAATCCCTAATTCCCAAAGTTTACTTTAGTCCTGATCTCTACACCATTGAATATGAAGGAATTCACTCCATTTGTTTCTACTGGGGTACCTTTGGGAATCACAGTGATTTTTGGTCTAGCAATCCAATTGTGATTGCTCGTTTGGAGGAAGAACGTGAGCAAGCGGTGAAGGCGGCAAAGGGCCAAAGAGAAAGAGTTATGAACTATCGCATTCTCTCAAAAGATTACCATTCAAAAACATCTCTTCTTTATGAACTATTCTATCCTTTTTTATCATCGCCCTCGTATTAATTTTCTCCAAGATCTTTTTCTCTTCTTCTTTTTTGTAGAAAGAGTTCTTCAAAATCTTTTATTATTATTTGGTTAAAGGACTTGTTTGCTACTATGTGTAGATTTTAGTCGAAAATGTTTTACAAAATTCGTATGTAAAAAAAACTAGAAATTCATTCTTTAACTTTTATTTTTGTTAAAATTTTTGAATAGATGGATAATCTACTTGAATGGGCCGAAGTTTGAACGCATAGCTCAATGAATTGGATTGAAATACAAACTCATAACCATGAGAAAAGAAAAGGTATGCCCGCATGGGCGTAGCTCAGTTGGCTGAGGCACGGCAATTGGTGCAAGAGGTCCAAGGTTCGATTCTTCCTGGGTTTAGCTGCAGTGTGGGAGTTTCAACCCTCCGTTTGTGGGGGTGGCTCCTTGTGGACACCACGGACAAGACCACCGTGTGCTTGGTCGCTGAGTTACCATGATTTACCTCCTCCGGTGCTGTCGGGCCGGCTGGCGGAGGCCCTGGGGGAGAGGGAAATTGCCTTTTGGTGCAAGAAAAGAAAAGGTAAATTTTGTATACTACATGCTTCAAATTTTCAAACCGTTTGCGTTGGTCATCATTTGCCGTCCTTCAAATAATTATTATTACATATTTTCTCCTTAAATTCAATGCAAGGACCAAATGTGTTTAAATATATATAATAAAAAAAAGAGAAGAAAAAAAGAGAGTGATAATAAATCTAGGACTAGACCCAACAAAGCTAACCTGATTCAAAATTTGATTTGAACTTTAAATTTTAAATTCGATCCCAACCCTGGATATTCCAAAAACGATCCAAATTTATCCAATCCAATAATAACCCTTATCCAAAATGACTCAAATTAAAATAATTCAATTCGAAAAAACCTTGACTAATAACCATACATAAACTCAATAATAATCTAACCCAAACTTACCCCATGCAAATTTGACTCATATTCGCACATGATTTCAAACTTAATTTAAATTAAAATCATATTTGATCTACAATGGTAGTACTTTATTTCATATAAATTACCACATAAACATCAATAAACTATCTTACTAATAAAAATTTATGTAAAAAATAATATGTAACCCATATAACTACAAATAAAAAAACTATTACAACTCTATTTTTCTCATTTTATTTTAATATCATATTAGATCATAGAAATTTTGGTTATAATAATAATAATAATAATAATAATATATTATAATAACAAGAATTAAATTTATATTTGTATTTCTATTAATAATAATGATTATTATATTTCTAAAGATGATAATAATAACAATAACAATAATAATAAGTAATTATAACAAAATAAAATTTATTATAATTAACATGATAATTATAATTATTATTACATTCATTATAATTATGTATATAATAAGATTTATATTTGCTTTTATAAAAATAAGTATAGCAATAATGATGATGAAAAATTATTGTTATTATTATTATTGCATATTTTAGATAACAATTTGTTATATCATTACATATATTATGATAAAAATTACTACGATAGGCATAACAATAATAATAAATCATAAAATTTAATGTATTCATTATATTAAATTAATAACAATAAATGTTAATGCAACATTTGAACTAAATTAATCTAACTTAGATCCGATAAAACCTGAATTCTGTCGACCTGAATCAACCTGACCTAAATCTGCCTCGACTTAAAGTCTATAGACCCAAATAAAATCCGAACCCAAAAAAATTTAATGGGATATTCTTCAAACACAACCTAATATTCTTTTGGATCGACCTTATATGTATCCGACCCGAATTAAAGTTATTGAAATTTAACCAAAACTCAAATGACACTCGACTAGAACCCATAACTAATCCAATTATGTAGTAGATTCAATGTTAACCCGACATGTATGATCCATTTGTCACTTCTAGCTAAGACAAGAGGAGGAAATGATTGTTAATTTTAAAATGAGGGGAAAAATAATAAAAGCAGAGAAAAGAAAGTAAGAGTGGTGTCAATTGATTCAATGTGTTTTTTTGTTGGTATGTAGATAAGATTTTTGAAATGATAAGTCAATAAGTAAATTCGATAAAGGATTCGTGGGATGGGTGCCGATTGAGACATTAGATAATAGGCTTTGCAAAACTAGCTAAATAGATATCTAAAAGTTTTTTTAAAAAAAATTGTAACCCAAAAAGTTAGTTGTTGATAATTGAGTGAAGTTAACAAGCCAGTAGCTAATTTTAATGAAAGTATGTGACATGATTAAATTTTGAAATAGTTGAAATATATATTATTTCTAAATAAGATTATAAATGAACTGAGTTGGGTCTTATTACTTATGTTACTAACATAACTCATTTAATTAAACAAATGAATTGAATCGAGTTCATGCCCTTAAACTATAAATGAATAGATATTAACTTTTTTAAACTCATATTTAACTCGTTTAATAAATAAATAAATATCAATCACTTAACTAAACAAATGAATTAAACCAAGTTTTTAATGAGCTAATTCTCTCGGCTCCCTATTCTTAAATAATATCAAAAGATATATTTATAATAATATAAAGTTGAGATAAAATTCATGGAAAGTTACCTCATGATATAATTTAACAGTTAAATTTTTTAACTTTTCACAAGTCAAATTATAAGTTAGTCAAAAATAACTACTAAATGAAGCATTTTCTTTAAAAAAAATATATATAGAAAAAGAAATTATCTAAAGTGTTACGAAACATACCACTTAATGATAGATACATTGTATTAATTTGTGTATTATTTAATCTTTTTTATATATTTTAACGTATAGCCTAATATATTAGACATATGCATAAATATTACATAACTCTATACAATTACTAATTATTATTATTATTTGAAGGGGTACACAAAACTCTATATATTTAAAGATGAAATTATTGATATTGTGTTATAGATATGATTAAATAATTCAGATAATATAAAATATAAAATATATATCAAAAATCTAAAACATTTTACTAATTTACAATGATAAATAAATATTCTAAATCTAAAGTGACATATTCTGCATGCGAAACATGACTATTTATGTTTAGACACTACTATAAATTGAAACTCAATTAAAAGTGGTAAATGAATGGTCTTTGTATATATATATATTTCTCCTTTTATTTATTTATAAAAAGTCAATAAGGACCTCCACAATTCATCGTATAAGTGTAACATTTATCATAAAAGTAAACGAAGTTTAAGACAAAAAAATTTTAAATTTAGAATTTCTAATATTAAGAGTATAGTCCCAGCTACAAAACTTTAACCTCAACCATGATGACAATTTATGTATTTTACAAAAAGTTTTTGATTACTTACAAAAACACAATAACCGTCATCATTATGTCCCCATTGCTCTCATGGTTTTGCTTTCTCTATAAATAATATAGCTAGATACAAAAGGTAGTTTCTTTAAAAGTTTGTCCTCTTTGATTATTACGGGTTTTAAATGCCTCTTTCTTTTTTACAAGTGTATCTTTAGGAAAGCATCTTAGTCTACACTAATTATTGTATCTTTTTTTAAGAAAAAGATAAAATTTAATAAATTTATATTCTAATAAGTTAAAAAATCTATGAACCACAACTCATTCAAACATAACTTTGACAAAACTTTAGTATTGAATTAAATTCTCAAAGGATTTGATTCCCGGGGATATAAGTGTCCTAAGCAACTTTTTTTGATTGCGTGATTTGATTTCTTTGTTTTAAAATTCTAGAAGCTTCATTTAGATAAAGCTTATTTAGAAGGAATTTTACTTTTCAATAAAATGTGTAAACTTATATTAATTTAAAAAATTTTGTTGGATATTTTAAAATTGATTTTACACATCTTGTAGAACTTATAAAATCCATAGTTTGAAAATCTCTTATTCAAATTTATTATGTTTATTGTTATCTAAAAAACTAATTTATAGATAATAAAAATTTAAGAACAAATTTTCTAAATTTAAAAGTGTGTTGCATGCACTCTCGTGCCCCTTCAACCTTCTCTTTGTCATAGTCCTTTAGAAATGTTTTTAGAGAATATATATATATAATATTTTATAGAATATAAATTGAAATATATTGAAAAAAATAAGATAAGGAATAGGATCGTTCTTCAATGTTAGAGAATAAATCGAGTATGAAAAATAAATTAGGGATTAGATCGATAAAGAAATTTAATCATCGTGAGAATCAAGTTAAGAATTTTTGATAAAAAAAAATTGATAATTAAAATGAATTTAAAATTTATTTATCTAATGGAAAATAGGAATAAAATTTCCATCCTTATCTCCATATCATCCCTAATCTTTAGAAATGTTATCTACCCGAATCCCAAAAAAAAAAACAAATGAACCGGCAATACATTGTCCCCACTAATATTTACTCTCCCTCTAAAAATATAAACTTTTTATTCTAATTACTTTGGGAAAAGATTTTCAAACTTCTCTCGTTAACGTTTCTCGCCCCAAACAACACTACTAATGTAATTATACTTTAAGGAAAAATAAAATAAAATGTATATTTCTGATTTCCGAAAGGACCAAAACTCTATTTTACTTTCAAGTCATCCAAGCTTTGGCACTTGAGATTAGTTAAAAAATTAAAAGTTAAAAGTTCAATATTATTTTATAAGTTACTTAAAAATAATAATAATAATGATTATCCAAATACCAACAAACTTAATTTAAAAATATATCATTTTTTACAGGTAAAAATTTTCTGGGGACAAAAATATGCATCCAAACTTGCTCAGAATGTCCTCACTTTTATCGTCGCTCGCGGCCACCGTCGCCTTTAGCCGCATTACTGCCTTTCGCCGGAAGAGAGTGTCTTTTTTATTTGTCTGGATGTTAGGTTTTAATAAATTGACAAAATTCTACAGGTCAGGTAAGTATAAGCCAGAAAAAAAGGAGAAATATTAATTTTGTTTTTCTCTCTGCGACATTGTGTCGGCCCTTGATCGGGACTAGCATTGAATGAAAACGTGGTTATCTCTGTAACAAGAGAAGAATTCACAGAAAAGAATGAACACCCGTTCACCGAATACTGTACAGATATCGTTCTCCATCATTTTGGTGAAATTACCGATTAGATAGATTTCTTTTTCTCGTATATATGGAAAAAGCCAATCACTTCATTAATTTGGCGGTACCATGTGTCGCTACGAATATGCAACTGACAGAGAGATTTGTTGTTTTTCACGACTTGAAGTCTTGAAGGGCATACGGCGAACAGTGGTTGCAGCACAAGGCGGCCGATGGAAACGGCGGTGGCGGCACCACGAATAGCAGCAGCAGAGAGAGACAAATTTTGGAAGCTCGTAAAAACGAGCCGTGCATGGTACAACCATGCCATGCGTGCTCGTGATATTATTTTACTTATATATAATATGTGTTTTATATAAAGTTGTTTATAATAACAATACACCTCTAATAAGTTTAAAATATATAATATAAATTTGTTTGTATAAATTTGTTGATAATTAATTTTATAATGATGTGTATTAGCATTGTAAGAGAATCTGCATATGTAAAAAAAATATATTATTATTATTATTACTATAAAATATGTAAATTCTTATTTTAAAATCCGTGTATTCTTTTCGACACATGTATTTTTTTTCTATATATATTTATTTATTTATTTAAATGTATATTCATATTTTATAAGATGGGTATCTCTAATCTAAAAGAAGCAAATTTTATTAAAAAAATGTGTTTTTATAAGTTGCATATTTTTTTTGGACTCATATATATTTTTAATGCGGGTAGGAGTAATAAATAACATATAAAACAAAATAACATACGAGACAAAATAGATGCACTTAGTTAGGTGCATAGGATGCAATTGGGAAAATTTCTTTCCACTCCATTTAAGTAAATTAATTGAATAAAAATTAAAATGGTCTTAAAGCATTTAGTTTCAAGTACAAAATATTATGTACATATAATTATATTAATATGTACACCTAATTATACATAAATGTACATATAATATTCTCTATATGTACATGTATATTGGGATATAAAAAAAATTGACTAAATACCAAATAGATTGTGTAACTTTAATTAATTTGATCCAAATGAACCACAACTATTTTTACCGATGCAACTTGTGTGAAGAAACATGTATAGAAAGATTATTCATATAATTTTGGTTTTTTTGAGAGAACCATGGAAATCTTATCCGCTAAGATGTTTTTTGCAAATTCATTATTGTCATAAAATGAATAATAATGTTCTATAATTTTGAAAGCAAGATTTTACGTCCGTTTTCTAATTTGCCACTATATTTATTAATCTTATTAAAATAAATATTAAAAGTATATATCTATTAAAAGAGATAATATTCTTTAGAGAAATCTTTCGTATATTCCCTTGTTTTTTTAATTCACATACACAACTCTAAACCATCTTTTATTTTTTTAATCAGAAGTCCTATTGTTTTGGATTTCAACTTTCGGCGGATAGCATCTCTAGTTAATCTTTGGATAGATACATTATTTTCTCCCTCTTAATTATCTTAATTCTTTACAGTAAAATTTAAATCATGTATGGGATAGAAAATATCGAATCATATGGGATAAAGCCCTTGGCATTCTTTGGTCGGATTCGAATTTTACTAAACCGAAAATTGGGTTCTTAATTTCGGAACTAAAATGACCTCGAACCAGAGCATATTCGCCCCTGTCCCGAGGTTTTTGAGTGTTTCATTTCTAAAAAGAAACTGCAGCAATCGAAATTGACGCTTCATCTTCAATCCCGTCTCAAGCTTTTAAGATGGCCTCCGGTTTAACTATTTGGGATCTGTTTGCTTCTTTGTTTAACCCCAACATGTCGTCCAGGTGTCTGTCTGATTCAAGCATACCACGATTTGATACACGATTTATCTCCCCCCCCCCTTCTCCCTACCACGTTTTGTTGTTCTATATTCCGTGGGAATATGGTTTTAACACCCATTTAATTAATTCCACACTAGGGTCCTTATCTGCTACAGCCAAACAGGGTGTATATGTTTACCAATATCATTCCGGTGGATCCCAAAACATTTAATTTTACCAAAATTTTACAACCCAGTCTCCATAAAGATCCGAATTGAGGGGCATGCTCCAATTGAGGTGATAAGCGGAAACGCGTGGAGCCTCTAACTAAATGGCAGGTTGAGCAATGAAGCTACGACAAGTTTGATGCCATGGTCATCTGCGGTTTTTGGTTGGGGGTTTGTGGGTGGGGGCTGCCCTACCGAGAGGAAAGATGATGCAGCCTAAAGGCAAGTACATGACAGCAAGAGGAGGGAGACAAATTCATGAATCAAAGCTTT
Organism: Tamarix chinensis; assembly: GCA_030549775.1. Taxonomy (NCBI): domain Eukaryota; kingdom Viridiplantae; phylum Streptophyta; class Magnoliopsida; order Caryophyllales; family Tamaricaceae; genus Tamarix; species Tamarix chinensis. The sequence goes on along the minus strand of CM060179.1, from coordinate 8,343,792 downwards.
ATGTACTAATGACCAGAATTCTGATCAATAATTGCTACCACTTGAGGGCCGCCACACTGACAGCAATAGAATGGGGACAATTTCATTGTATTCGATGATATAATTGAATAGCTGAAGCGTGTGGCCTCAGCCAACTAAGCGAAATGTACTTCCACCCTTTGTCACATTTACATCAACTATAGTCTATACACACCGACATCTATTAGAGTCGACCGCGAGCCGACTCGAATGGTTTCGTTAAAAATTAAATTTGAGTCATTTATTTAAATAAATAAAATTAACTTAAATTTTATTTTTAGATGTATTTATGAAATAAGTCGAAGACCGGTCATGATATACTCAATTTATTTGTTCTCGAATTTGGCTTATTCGTTAGCTCATTTGTATATAATTTACTTAATAAATAAACTCAATACTTCAAATGAGATGGTAAACAAATCAAATATTTAAATAAGTAAATGTGGTTTAATCTTCAAACGAGTCAAGTAGTTGAACGAGACAAATAGTTTAACTAATCAAATTATAATAAACGAGATAATTTTGTTCACTTATATTAAACGAACGAGCCAAATAACTCGTAAACCTATTCAAATCTAGCTCTTTTGTGTCGTTTCAAATTTAAACCGACCTCAAGTTTTAAAATATTCAAAACTAGCCAAGTTCGAACAAAAAAGAAATCAGCCCATAAACACCAATACCAAGATTTTAATGTAAAATGTCTTTAACTAGCCTACTTAAATAAAGCATAGTTTGGATAGCTAATTACTTTTATATTATCTAAAAGTTATATTTCAAGATATTTATTTTATCTTATTAATATCCTTATTATCACATTATCTATGGCTTAGTTATAATTTATTCTTACTTTATAAATAGATATCATCGATTTTATTTGAATATTTAAAATCCCGTATACCATTTATGTTTATTTAAAAAAAATAATCATCAATTAAACCCTACCAAATCTATCTACATGCCTAAAATTATTATTTTACATCAATTTATTTTATTTTAAATAAATTATCAAACACTGTTATTACTTAAACTACATTCATATATAAATAATTTATAGTTATCAAGCTATCATATTATCACTTCATATATAATTACTTCAATCAAATTCAAATCATACATTATTTTATCCAAAAAGGTACCTAAAAGACCCATAGTACGACTTACTCTAGTAATACATACATACATATATATATATATATGTTGTGACTAGGCCACTCTCAACTTTCTATTATAAAATAGAAACTAATACATAGTTTCCACTGTAATAGCACACCCTTTAAAAGATATTATTCTCCCTTTTTCTCTAGATACGGAATAATATGGTTAAAAAAATTAGATCATATATTATATCTCTTGCATATTCTATTTAAATAGAAGAAATTTTTTTCAAAAGAACATTTATTTTCATTTTTACTTTGTATTGAAATAAAAAAAATATAAAGAAAAAATTATATATTTTTTAAAAAATATGCTACATAAAATATACAAGATCTTACGGTATTTTTTTTCCACCCCTATTACACCAATTGAACACCAATGACCAAATTTGTACACAAATTATTTGTTGGAGTTTTATGAAAAGTTTTAGTTAATGACCTAACATATAGTTTTCTATAGAAAGCAACATATCAGCAACAATCTAAACATTTGACATATATAACGATACCAGCCTTCATTGTGTCACTGGATACAAAAGAGGCACACAACCAAACAACTAAATGGAGCACAACATCCTATAAACTACAATTAGAAGGGGCAACATTCTCTTCTTAATTTAAACAAAAGGATTCCACGGTGAGGTAAAAAGAAAAGACATTTAGTTCATGCAAACATACATTGATTGCTAGCAAATTCAAGGACAGAAAGCCAATAACTATTAAGAGCTCCAAGTTTTCTGCAGTGAAATTTTTCGCCTCCAGGAAAGAATATCCCCTGGCTTGTCACTCAGTTCCGGCTCTTGCATTTCTCCATAGCCCTCGGAGCTGTCAAACCACAACATAGAGAACAGAGAAATGAGACAAGCACTTGCAGCCTTCAAGATCCAACAAACGGTTATGTTTGTCAGCAACACAGTCGCACAGATAGCTCCCATACAACATGCATGGCAAAATACATAAAGCAGTACAGCCTTGTGAACTAAATGATTTAATCCTTGCCTCAAACTAGAGTGTATAAAAGTGCTACCAGAAAAGGGAGTAACTTCCAAACAAGCATAATATAGCACAAACCTAAGCCGATGGCATCGGAGCTCTTCATAATTTTCAGTCTCTTACATGAGTCGATGAACATCCTGCAAAATAGAAAAGAATGTAACCTTGAGCAACAAAACCCATAAAATACCTTGAAAATGGTGATGAACAGACAAGAAGTTCCACTCCATCGAGAAGGCTGACCAAAACATTGGACAAACCATCACAAAGCAGCAAAAATATCAGTCATCAAGGATCATAGCCTTGCTATGCAGAACCTCCAATGGTGGTTCACAGAAAGGTAGACAGATATGTCGAAAGCCATTATATTCAAAATATTGCCACGTCAAATTCACAGTTAAATTTCTTGTAGGAGAGAACTACAATTACATAAGAATAAGAGCCAATGGCATAGATTTTCAAACTGCCCATATTACAAAAGTCAGGGTACAAAGTCTGCAAATAATTCTGATTTTTTTTTCTTTTAAAAAAACTAAGGAAATACAACTCATAGGCTCAGTGAAGTAACTTAACACCCCTCCAGGGATGTGCCTAGTTGATGCTAATTAGTCAGATTGGATCATTGGAATGCTAAAAATGAAAATTAGCATCTGCAGCTGCCACTGATACAATCACGATTGTTGCATGCATTTAATAGTCATTCAGAACAATAATATTGTAGGAAGTTTACGTGAAAAGGATTTGGTTCACATGATTCATAAATACAGGAATCAAGATGTTGCTCATTCCATAATCATGATATGCAGTTGCCAGTTCAATTACACATTGTAAACCATTCAAGGGACAAAGATTATTCAAGACACGGAACCAAAAAAGGGAGAGACAGACAGCATACAAAGCATTACAAGTCTCAGACAACAAACGAACATCACAATTAGTGTGAGTCAGGGATAGGGTAAGCAAAAGCAACTGCAGTATGCCTCAAGAACAAAGTGGAACGTTCAGACCTAGCTTGGGCAGTGAGAGAACAAGAAAACACATACAGAGACAATAGTGTGCAGTTTTGTTTCTCCGCATTCCAGTAAAATTTCCTAATGTAGTCTTTACTTCAATACCACTAAGCTAAACACTAGACCTGACTGACAGTAAACCAAGTTTTGGAGAGGGGGGGCTTACTCCCAGGGGACATCTCCCACAAGCATCCAATCTCCATCTTTATCTTCATATGTAAGCACATATTCTGATCCATGCAAGAGATCCTTCAACTTGCTCTCACTCATATTTTCCCTTCCAGGTGCTCCAGATCCACATTGACCTAATCAACCAAAAATCTTACGCAGTAATCATCTCCAAGACAATATTTCACATCTATGAGTATCTGGTGATTTAGGATACAAACTGAACTAGTCATAACTACCATTATAAATAAAACAGCAAGTGATCATATGTGAACATGACAGGAAATTAAATTTACCTAAAGTGCTGAACATCTTCTCGAGAGCACAAGAAAGCTCCTGGTAAGTAGAATACAGCCTTAAATCAACCTTCCTCAGGTAAGGAGCACCATCCATGCTAACCTTCATGAAAAGCGGACCGATCCCTGGTTTTCCATCAACTTCATCATTCTTTGAAGAGGTTGCCAAGTTATTTTTCCTGAATGATCTAATAGGAGGCCAACCAACAACCTGTGCTCTGCAACCGTGGATGATGATGAGCATATTTATATAAAATCCAAGGGTCTATAATACAGCAAAAATTCTAAATCCACCATACAATTGTTACCCCCTGCCCCCTCCCTCCATCCCCCTGTCCTAAAAGAAACAATCATCTAACTTACCATCTACCCATCTTTCTAACAATAAACTTACTTGGCAGCCGGTGCATTGCTGTTGTTAGAAACACGTGGTAATTCCTGTGAAGACTTAGGAGCCATATCTTTCATTGCTTGCTGAGTTCCACCAGACTGTTCTTTCTTTGCTCCTGCATTGGCAGGCGTCACATTCATCCTAGAAGTCATCTTAACATTATCATTAGATCCTGAAGCCATAAACGTCCAATTCCCTTCATTACAGCCCTTGTCAACACCAAACTCCTCAGTAGTATCAGCAAATCCTCTTTTGTTTCCAGAAACACCGGTCTTCAAAGGAGTCAAAGGAAACAGGGGCTTCTCATCAAGTTTTCCCACTGAAACCAACAAGGAAGGAGGCAGAGAATTCCTCTCAGGTGATTGAGATCCAGGTAATCCGAGCCTTAGCTCAGTAGCTTTAAGATTCAACTTCCCTTTATTGTCCTCTGACGATAAGGTTGTAATAGTAGAGTTGTCGCCAGACGAGGAACCGGATAATCCAAAGTAGTTACGTTCCTTTAGACCAGAGTCAATTGCCTGGGAAGGTGCCAATAAGACATTGCTCTGGCCTTCCCCCTCAACACCCAACAGTGGGGGAGACATTAGAGTTTCAGCAAGTAATAGCAAATAATTCCTTCAATTATGCAGCAGCTAGCTGGTACAAATTTTGACTAATTCCTAACAGCCTGCATAATTGCAAGATAAAACGTGAAATTTAAATGAAATGAATAAATCCATACTCAAGCTTCCATCAAATTTTCAGCACACAGAATCACTAATTACATATATACATCTTTTTCCATATTCCCTAAGAATATCTCAACTAATTTCCTTGGTTACTCACACAAGGAGACAAGAATACTAGTAATTGAAATAACCCAACTACTGTGACAAATCTAGGGGCAGGAATGAGGCATAAATCAAGTAAGTCAAAAAAAGAAGAGCAGTGTAGACGGTAAGAAACGGCAGTCACAGACTTACAGCAGTGTATTGACTCTCACCAACTTCAACTTTTTTTTTTCTTTATAAGGAAAATACTATATTAAATTAGACTCAAGACTAGAATTATCCAACAATAACAGCAACAGCAGAAACAAGTGTGGATAGTAAATAGTAAATAAACTCAATCAGTTTCATCAAAAAGATGAAGCAGAATTTTAAAAAATTGAGATGTCTGAATAACCAGCTGAAGATAAAAGCTATTAACTTTAAATTTTGTTTCTTATATAACTCGGTCACACAAACAAATTACAAAATGCAACATTCATGAAAATGAACTTAGAAACTTCTATGGGGGCAGTCAAATTTTCAGAAAAATGACATTTCAGTCCCAAAAAAAACAAAATTAGATAATAAATGCATCAGGTATTCAAAAGAGAGATAAAAATGGTGCCAAGCTTCAGATGGTGAAAAATAAGCAGTAGTGAAAAATAAAAAGAATCACCATTCGTTATTCTTGTTTTTGTTTTCCACAAAAACAAATTACCTTAATCCGCAGCAGATCAAAAGAAAGGTTAAATTTTTGGGCAGAGAAATAGCATGTAGCTACAAAAGAACGAAGGTAGAAGCAAGGACTCCAGAGGAGAAGCTTAAGATTACACATATAAACTGCAGGTGAAATCAAACCCGGGGGGAGTGGGAAAGGCAAGTGGAAGAAAAGAACAATCGGAGAATATTAAGTATATATTTTTACTAACCTGGAAATCAGTTGACAGAAGACCCGCCGAAGAAGAGAAATTAGGAGTAAAAATTAAACACGAATCGGAAGACAAATCGGAAAAGTTGCTTAAATTTGAGATGGGAGAAGCAAAGAAAGGAAGAGAGAGAGGGGATTAAGGACCCTCCATCAGGCAGCAGTAGCAGAAAGCAAACAAAAAGCTCTTTTCTCACTATAATATTGCTAATGTTTGCGACCGTGAAACCTGAAACCCGAACCTGAAATGAAAAAGGAAAAAGCAATGATAGATAAATACTTTCTGACGTTCTTTTCGGTAAATTGATATTTGAAATAAATTCAAATTGAGTAATATATACTAGTTAGTATTTTTAAACATATATTTTAATCTTAAATTTATTTATTTAAAAAAATTTTATAGTGAGTCATGATAAATAAATAAAAGTAATGTTAGTTGGAAATTTTATAAATAAATAAAAATATCACATTATAATATAAATATATTACAGAAATAAGATGACTGTTAAATACATCATTATCGGTCTATGGTTCTCTAATATTGGAAAATTTAGACAAATATAAATATATCTGATATTTACTACTACATGAATTATTAAGGAATCCTTTTTATAAAAAAAATTAATGTCATTAAGGTGGCAATCAAGACGGGCATGTTAGATTTTAAACTAAATTATAGTGGGTATGGTTATTATTAGATAATGTTATTAACGGATTATTGTTTTTTATAAGTTAGTTGTGGGATGGTTTATGTTATTTAGGATTATTTTATAATTCAAGTCGGATCGAGCTAACTTAAGTTCGGGTCGTTTAGGATTACTTTGTTGGCCCAAGTCGAACTAACTAGGATGCAAGTTATTTTGGATTAATTTGATAGGTGGGTCGAGATCGTGCTCACCTAATCTCCAATAAGATCATTTGCGCTCATTTCAAATCAACTTAGTTTAATGACATGATATGAGTTTGGATTATATTCCTTTAATTTGGGTTTGAGTCAACTCTAATTCATTTGTCAATTTAAGTTCAGTTCGGGATAAGTCATTTTACGACGAGGTAACCTATCGATTTAGCTTGAGTTGCTTCATATTAGCACTACTTGAAGCATGTGAGATTTTGGGTTCAAGGCAATTTATCATGTTTGGTCAGATCACTTAACTTACTTTGATTTTAGGATTTTTTAAGTGATCGAGTTGTTATTTGATCGATTTAGTATTGGGTCAAACTCATAACTAATTTTGACATACCTTGAGTCGTGGGTTGGATTCGAGGTGTGTTGAATTTGGGTAAGATCAATTATTGTTGGGACAACATCAGTTCAAGTTTGGATCAAATCATGTTGTTGAATATTTCAATTTTAACAGGTTGGTGGGGTAGATCAAGTCACGTAAGCTTTTGCCAACTCAAATTGTTAATTAGTTGTACTTGCACGAAAAAGTTATAGAAAATGTATATTGAATTTATTTATTTTTTTAGTTTGATGAAAATGTATCCATTATTAGTTATTATATTTTACTTAAAATGATTGTATAAATCTATGCATCAAATTTTATATGTAAATAATATGTTTGTGCCTAAAATGATTGCCACTTAATATAGTTTCCATGAGAAATATATAATTTTATTATATGTTGGGAGGAAAACATAGAAAAACATATTAAAAAATAATTTATTTTTAACATTTCATCCTACTTTCTTACGTAAATCAAATACAAATTTATAATATTTTCAATCATATAATATTTGGTAAAGTCGTTATATATTTTTCTATTGACACAACACACAATTAGGAGATGAGATTGGGGAGGGGGAGCATATTCTCACAAAATAGTAAATTCATCGTCTTTTACTAAACAACAATTATATACACTGCATTACACCCCTAAAAAAAAGTAATTTAATTTATGTCCACGAGAACCATACCTATAACATTTTAGATAATAAAGCATATGATTGAACTGGTGGGCAATTTCTAGTATAACACCTCAAATTTTACTATTAAAAATTTTCATTTCCAGTGGAAGAATGATACTAAAATTGTTGGGTATTGCCGTTATAATTAACACAAGTCTAACATATCAAACCATCATCACGCCAATCATAAGGCAAAACAATAAGATCGTAAAACATGATTAATGGAAAACGAGAAAAACTTCATAAACATTAATACAAGTTAGAGATTATCTCCGAGTAAAATATCTAAAAATATAGACAAAAAGGATACTACGGAACTAAGAGTCTAAACAGGTATTTGAGTAAAGCCAACATCCAAATAACATGATTCTACACCCAAAAACCTTGATACATAAAGTCACTCAGCGCCACATAAGGCATCATATGAGGCAAAGTCATCCAACAGGTACCCATCGATGCACACAAAATCATCCAAGTCATCTGCTCGTGGGAATGAGCAGCATCCATAAAAAAAAATGGTTAGTATTATGCGTATTGAGTAAGATGACAATATAGTTAAGTAGAGGATACATATAGTTACATGAGTTCAATGCGGAGAATAATCACACAGGCGTGATACATAAAACAATTCAAAGTAATTACAGATTCTAGATCTCATTATTAGATATGAAATATTCCATTCTTTGATTTACGTTGAATTTAGGGGCTTCGATATTCTTAATCCAATGGGAAAAAAATCAAGCACCTCTTGAGGATAACACACTTGAGCCACTATTATTTCTTAGTGGAACAAACCTAACATATACAATGGCAATATGCTCCTAACCACTATTCTTAAATAGACGTAACGGTTTGAAACACCTCTCAATGAAGAACACACCTGAACCACTATTATCATCCTGTGGAACAGACACAACCCCTCGGTCATAACTCACGTAATCTTTCACTTTTAATAATTCATGTATTATCCATTAGTTATTATCTCAAGTCATATTCTCATTCACATAGAGTTTAGGGTCCCGTTATTCTTAATTCGATGGAACAGACTAATGTACCTCTCAGAAGAAAAAAAAACACACCTGAATCACTATTACTGTTCGATTGAACAAATCCATAAAATACATTGGTCCTACTCATGTGAAATTTCACTTTAAATGATTAATTTATTATTTATGATTGGCTTGATAGATACAAAACATAATTGAAGTAGGTAAAGCATAACCACATAGATATCAAGGTCGTTCTCAAGGATTTAGGTTCATAAACTTCCTAAGAAACCATGATTTCACATTTTAGGCATAACTTCCTCCATGTTGATTATTTATCCACCAAATTTATTACATATTACTCAGGTATTATTAGTATAAGCATAGTTGAAAATCAAGTTATACATGCAATAACAACCTTATCTCAAGAGTTGCTATTCACGATGCTTACAAAACCATAATTTCACAAGTACGTCATAAATTTTCTCATAAGGCTCACTTGATTACCAAATTCAATATACCTTCCTAAAATACCATTATTAACAATGTGTCCAAAAATCACGGTCTAACTCTAATGGTTCGCATATGCGATAATAATGTCGTCATTTTAGGGCAACTATTCCTAAATTAAGTTATTTTCTCATTTTGTGGAACCTACGCCATTTATGATTACTCCAAACATTTCACATGATACTCTTAGTATATTTTAACCTATATAACACATTAAAATACCATAATTTTTATATTAGATCTATATTGACCAAAATGCCCTTAAAGATAACTAATTATCCTTATTCCACAAAAATCTTATATGTTAAATATCATTATTTTCAAATCCTCTTCATCACCATAAAACTTAAATACTAATTTTCCACTTATCATAATTATTTAACCCACAAGACATTACCATGTATCATACCAATTCTCATAGGGTTTTCAATATAGAAATCATCATAACAATATCACATGATTCTTAACCTACTAACTTTTCATCATATAATATCATATTACCAGATCATAATACTGATTGACATAAAATTATCAACATAAAACAACAATAAAATAATATACAAAATCATACTAGACATTTAGCACAAACCCTACCTATGACTAATATCTTTATAAAAAAAAGGCGTTGGTCTCTAATCTCGTATCCTATCCCACGTCCTCTGGAACCTCAAAAAATTTACCTAAGAAACAATAATAAAATTCCATTAAAATTTAATGATGTAATTAAGGAAAGGCTAAGGTAAAAAAGAATGAGAGAATAGAGGAAAATTTAAACCAAAACAAGGTAAGGGCTTTGGTGGAGAGTTATGTAACAAAAGGGAGGAGGATCGATGGAATGTGCCAAATAAAAGGTAGAATAGCGGCAGTTTGTGCCGTTAATAAGGGGCGCGCAATGCCCACAAATTTTGAAGGGCTGGGGTGAGGGTGGTTTTGGCCAAAGGAAGGTAGGGTGGTTTCGATGGGTTTTGGTCGAAGGTTGGGGGTATGATTAGATGGTTGGTGCTAAAGAAAAGAAAAAGGGTTGTAGTGGTTTTGGCCAATGAGAGATGTGGTGTTGTGGTAATTTTGGTTGGTTGTAGGGGTATGGAATAGTGGAAGTGGATGGTGGTAAATGGGGGTGGAACAATATGGACCACCGATGTTAAAGGGGAAGAAGAAAATGGGATGTTTCAGTGGAGCTTGCCAAATCTTAGTGGGGGTGTTTCAATTGAAGTGGTTGGTGGTTGGGGTTTGGCACAACTAAATCTACAGATGCAAGGGAGGGAGGTGGGGCAAGAAGCACCGATACTTGGTTGTGGTGGTGTTTTTGGCAACGACAAGGAGGAAAGGAAGGAATAAAGTTTCATTAAGGTGGTGCGATTTTTTTATTATAGAAATTTAGAGGGAGGAAGGGAGTAGTTTGGGGCATTTATTATGCTATATATACACACATTCACACACTTTGACATGGGAGGAGACAAGTGAGGTGATCAGGGCAAGATTTTCAAGGCAAATCGATCAACGCAAGGTATGGGTGATGATGTGTTGATGGGGGGTAGGGTGTAGGTGATGGCATGACAGACGGCATGGTCGTGGAAGATTTCATATAAGAAGAAGGGTAGGAGAAAGAACAAAACGTTGCCTGGGCAGGGGAAAATAAAAGAAAAGAAAATGAGAGGGGGAAAAGGAAAGACGAAAATAAGGTGGAATTAGAATTAGAATTAGAATAAAATAAGTTAGATTAGGATATTTAGAATATTCAATTATCAACTATCTGGGATTAGGTTTATAGTTAAAAAAATATTAATAACCCAGAATAAGGATTATGGTTAAGATCTAGGATTAGGGAATTAAGGTAAGGTAAAAATATAAATTTTTTGATATTATAATTAGGTTAGGATATTAATCAATTGGGATTAGGATTAGCTAAAATTTGAGGTATTACAACCAACCACTATTCTACTAGTTTTTAATATTACTCACAATTCTTTTATAATTAATTATGCAATGTGTCTCCACTGTCTCTTTTGCAATTATTGTTAATGGTGTTCCTTTTGGTTTCTTCAAATGTAAAAGAGGCCTAAGAAAATGATGTCCCCTCTCCCATTTTCTATGTATTCTCTCCTCTTAGATCAAATAGAAGATCGCCATCCACAACTCATTTAATGTTTGTGGATGATCTTCTACTCTTTGGTTATGCTAACAACTCTTCCCATTTCTACTCTTAAAGAGACATTAGATGTTTTCTCCACGTGTTTAGGAGAGGAAATCAACTTCTCAAAATCATATATTATTTTCAGCAAATAGGTTATAGTAGAGGAGCAACAAGTATATAGCAATTTATTATTAGCCAGTTGTATGCAAGAGGAAGAAGAATATATGGGTTAACTATTATTGAAACACAAACATCACACCAACACTTATGGATCTTTATCAATAAGAGCACCGGTTAATTTGAGAGGTAGAAAACAAAATACCTTTCATATGTTGGCAAGCCAATTTTGAACAAAAAATCTATGTCATCATTGCCTATTTACCACATTTTAGCCTATCTTTTTTTCCAAGAAGGTATGCCAAACATTGGATCAACATTAGAGAAGTTTTTGGTGGAGTCAATGGGATGATAATAAGCACTTATCACCTATTTATTGGAATTTATTGTTTCAAAAAAATAAGATACGGGTGGTTAGGGCATTGGAAATCCTCAATTGATTAAAGAATCTCTAATAATGAAGCTGACCAAGAGAATTGTTATTAACCCTAATCTTTTGTGGGCTAAGATGTTGAATAGCATGTACTTGAATCAATAGAGCTTTTTGGATGTATCTACCACTAACCGGTGTTAACCAACACAAAGAATTATGCTACATATGAGAGAAGTAATGAGATATTTCTTAAGTTTGTATGTCAACGATTGTAAGAATATAGGTTTTTAGAGAGATCCATAGGTACCCTCGATCCCCAAATTAAGAGCTATAGGATTACCACATGTAAGAAAAATGAATAATATGTCTTTTGACCTTATTGAAGAGGAGTATGGGCAATGGAACAACAAACTAATAAACTACTATTTCTCATGAGAGGAGGTATCTCACAACAAATAGATCAAGTTGACCACTGAAAATTAAGAACATTCTAATTTGCTTCTATGGAGACCCCATCCCAAGGGTACTTTTATTGCTAAACCATCTTACACAACTCTCTTGCATCAACAACCTTCTACATCATTTTTTTCCATGAATCGCAAAAGTAATTTCTTGCTTTGGGGGATATAAAAGACATATGGGGTAAGCCTTAAGGGCACACCCTGTTCTCTAGGGAGTCTTTAACATATCAATTATCACTAGAGCTTATTTGGAAACAAAGATGGATCAACATCACTATTGGTGTCCACTATATCAGAATTCATGTGAGGACATTAATAATATTTTTCTTAAATGCATTGTTATACTAGTATATTTTGCTTCACCATTGGGGATTTGCATCGATGATATTAAATTTGATTAAGGCGTGGCTCTATTTACTACTTTCTTCTCTGATACCAATGCACTTTACTTAGTTAAGAGGGGGTGCACAATGTTGTGGGAGATTTGGAAACATATAATTGTAGTGGTGTTCAAAAGGCTTTTGATTAACATCAATTTGATTCTAAAAAATGTAAGACACTAATTCACATACAAATCATATACTATTAATGCTAAATCTTTCTTAGAGATTCAAGAGAAGTGTTTACCTAATTTGCTAGGAAGGGCATCAAGGGGATGAAATCTCCAGAGCACCGGTTGGAAGCTAATGTCGATGCTTCATGCTCTCATTCTTTAATTGGGTATGGACTTGTTATTCAAAATCATCAAGGTGAAGCAGAACATTTTATGTGTGATTATGAGAGTGCATGACATAGAATGCACAATCTAGTTTGTTAACAAGATTTAGGCATGCCTCAAGGGGATGAAATTCATACTATAGAAGGGTCTGAATTGTTTAATACTAAAATTTGATTCAAAGTCCATTACTAATCACCTCCAAGATGAAGATTCAGATCATTGATGGCGAATTTGACACATCACTAATGATGTAAGAAGTATATTACACACAAAACCTATATTCATTGTTTGTAATACCCCTAAGTTTCACTATAACCAAATCATTTGAAGGTAATGCAAAAGCAATAAAATCAAAATATATGCAATAGATGACATGATAATTTTTAAAATATCAAATATAGGAATAAAACCAATAGTTTAATTAACTAAAAAGTACAAAACATCCTGGCTTAATAGGGAAAAATACTAAATATAGCTTGAATCTATGTTAAATAAATCATTCATCAAATAATGGTTGCAAAGAGGGCCACATAAAGTTGATTAAACTTGTAAAATTTCCTTTGCTTCCCGAAATAAAAGTTGGGTCAACACAATAACCATACAAGGTAGTATCAATATAATAAAATAGTGGTAAAATAAGTTTATCCTATAATATGGTAAGAACTCATGATGTACATAGAGGTCATATTGAACATGGCATAACAACCAAGTTTAAACACATAATCAACGAATAGTAACAATAATCGTGAGTAATCGCATGCATATCAAATATAAATAAACCATGTGATTATTATTATAATATGTGACCATGTAATCCAATTATTTAATATACTCAAATGACCATATCTAACTACCCACCGTGGATGAAATACATGGCAACAACATAAGGAAACATAGGTCCCTCAAATATGGGTGTACATACAATAACTTGATTAGGGGTGTTGACAAACCAAGCCGGCTCGCGAGCTTTTTCGGTTCGGCTCGTTAACGGCTCGGTTCGGCTCGACTCGCTTATTAAACAAGCTTAAAAATTAGGCTTGAGCCTACTAAATTTAGGCTCGAGCTCGTTTAGAGTACAAAAGCTCGTGAGCTCGGCTCGTTTACCACCAAAGCTCGAGAGTCGGCTCGTTAAAGTTCGGCTCGACTCGTTTAAAGTTCGGTTCGTTTATAAACAAACCAAGCTCAAGCTTTATTTTTAGGCTTGTTTAGTAAACGAGCCAAGCCCAAACCTACCCTGGCTCGGCTCGATTCGGTTTGTTAACAACCCTAAACTTGATAGAGCACTAATCCTAATATGGGTGTTTAGGTGGTAAGACCAAACACAAGGATGGGAAAACCATATTCTCTATGAACCACAACTCAATAGAGTGTTAATTCCAATATGGATGTTTAAGTGATAACACCAAATACAAACATAGGCATACCCTCTGCCAATCACAACCCAAAAGAACACCTATCACAATATGGGTGTTTAGGTAATAACATAAAACACAAGGGAAAATGCATGTCCAAGGCGATCCAAACCTTCAAACCAAGTGTTTAGACAATTACACCAAATGCAAAGGATTAAACCCACCAATTATGACATACCCTCCACAACTTGCAACCTTGTATAGTATTATTCTACTACAATGTTATGACTTGTGGTAGGATATTATTATTATTAATCCTACCTACAAAGCATACCTTAGTAAAATAGGAAAGGTATAGAGTGAAAAACGAATAAAACCCTATCAATCATGATACACCCTCCACAGATTGCACCCTTATGGAGCATTGTTGCCACGACGACCAACCATAGTATAATTATGTACTAAGGAAAAAAGTAAAGTATATACCATAAGGTAGTGAACCTATTAACTTTTGGCTAACTACCCTGAGAGATGGAGAAAAAGGTTCAAATGGAATCTTATTTAACAATATTAATGTTTTACAATGATAACACAAAACTCAATTCTAAGCCACAACCCACATAAACGAATTAATTTTATATTTCCTTAAATTCAACTATTCATGGAAATGGACAAAATAAAAGTCAAATACTAAGATCAAAGATTGGTCATACCACAAAGGCCAAACCCTAAAAAATACCATAAAGACCTAGGGGACTAGATGACTAGTCTTACAAACCAATGGATAGATTCAGGATCCACAACAAGCAAGCAAATAACCAAAATAGGTTGACTATCCACTAGTATAACTGAGCAGGAAAGAATTATAACTACAATTAAACTTGCATAATTTTCCAACTTAACCAAGTCATCCTAGCATGTTATTGTATTCGTAAAAGATAGATAAAACATGATCAGTACTTTCATTGTGCTATTATACTTATATATATCATGTTATATATGCATGACATGCTAATTCATGGTAGAAACATAGGAGATCACATATCATGCTAAACTCAACCTAATCATAGATGTAATGTAAAAATAAGCTAGCCTCACATGCTTACACATACTATCCAAAATATATAAAACATGTTCACGATCATGATGACAACTATGATAGACATGTATCACCTAACCTTATCATATAATAGAACTTGTTTCCCGTAAAAAAAATCTTCTAGTAATTGGGAATACTCCTATCTTAATAGCCAACTACAAGATTCTTGATTACATAAGGAAATCAAGAACCTAAAAATTAGTATTTAAAAATCAAGTTTAATTAAGGAAAACAGAATAAGAATGATAGAAG
Organism: Tamarix chinensis; assembly: GCA_030549775.1. Lineage (NCBI taxonomy): Eukaryota > Viridiplantae > Streptophyta > Magnoliopsida > Caryophyllales > Tamaricaceae > Tamarix > Tamarix chinensis. The sequence goes on along the minus strand of CM060179.1, from coordinate 8,328,175 downwards.
TGGTTTCCTCAACCTCAACCCAAAAGGATTAACCAAGCAGAGTAAGGATTGAGAATTCTCCAATCCTTTCCCAATCTTTACTCCTACTTTGCTGAAAGGAATCAAAGAAGAATTAAAATAAGGATTAAGAAGGAGAAATGAGAATAAAAGACAACATATGAATGGGGGAAATAAGAGGCGGGGGTCTTGGTCTACAAGAAATAAAGGAGGGAGAAGAATAAGATGAACAATTAGCGAAAAAGAAATGCATAGAGAAAAAGGGAGAAAATGGGTGAGTATGAAAATGTGGAAGGGGTGAAGTGAATCAGAAAAATGAGGCCAAGGGAGGAGGTTGGTTGGCAAAACAAAGGGAAGGAGGGTTGGAGAAGGGACTTGGATGATAGGAATGATGGAGTGTGAGGACAAAGGGTATAAGAAGGCCACGATGAAGCATTGGTGTAGAAAGGGTGACCTCAGGCAAAAAACAAGCCAAAAGGGTGCATCATGCCGATATTTAAGGCAAAGGGAGGAGGAAAGTGAGGGAGAGGGGGTAAGTGAGGAAAAAAATACCTCAAAAAGTATTTTTGGTAGGGCATTGTTAAATAAAATCATACAGTGATATAAATAATATGAAAATAATTCCAAGACACCAAAATATACTTATTAGCACAAAGAGATGATAATTAAAATTTTAAGAGATCATTTGAACAATAATTTAAGTAGGTGGATTAGTTGACCAACAAATAAAACTAATTTACCAGTGATCATAACCAGCCAATTAATAGGGACGATCAGTTGACAGGTGATCATGAAAATGAGAATCTAAGTAGGTGGATGTACCCGTTGAGTGGTTTTGGGTGACTATTTAATTGATATTCCTAAAGCTCATATTTTTCACTATAGTTTAAAGTCATTTTGCAAAGTCAAAACCATTTTATCTCATATGAACATAATTTAAATAAATTTTAAAAGATTTTAGGGTTGGATATTATATCTTTAAACAATGGTGTACAGGAGCAAATATGATAGCCCATTTCCTAGACAAATTTGTTGTGATACACTCTTATATATTTTTGTCGAACTCCTTTTACCTCCATTTGTATGACTAATATAATTGTAATCAAATTCTTTTGATCAATAATAGACATCAGACTTTGTTTGGCTTTAATATATATATACTTTTATCTGGTACTAGCATGGTTGTTTCCAAGGTACATGCGTTTTGGAGTCCCGAAAAGAACAAATTCATGCATTTGGATAAACCTTTTTTGATCAACATGTCTTTCTTGATTTCTTCAATTGTGTTAGAGTATAATGTTGCATTGACCATGAACATAAACTATTTTGTCTCAATCTGAAGTACAATAAATTAAACTTTGCATATGGTCAAACTTCTTTTTCTATTTTTAATTTGCGTAGTTTAATCATGTTTTTTTTTTTAAAATTATAGACTCATTTAATATGAATTTTATTCTAAGCATATTTAGATCAAGGATCTACTTTAGCCACTTTATTCATAGGTTTTACATCTAACAATCACATGTGATCAGATGAATATTATATTCACTACAATTCTTTGCGTTGTTCAGTATGGGGTAAAAGGGATGGGAAATTTTTTTCTTATTTTGTGTTTTTGATATCTAATATATAAAAATAATGAAAATGGGAATTTTTTTTCTTATTTTGTGTTTTTTATATCTAATATATAAAAATAATGAAAATATTTTAAAAGAAATACCCATTTTACATCAAAATAAAATCTAAAATGGGTACTCATATAAAAAATATTTAATTTAAAATAGATTAAATAAGATATATAAAATACATATATAATTTTGTCATCCATATTACTATATAACAAACACGGACTTAGCGGTACGAATACTCCTTATGACATTGGTGTAAGATCTCATTCATCATTCGCTTTAAACTGAAAAATACTTCATCCGTATGAAAAGATAAGTCAATTTATCATTAATTTTTTTATCAAAAAGAAATTTATTTTAGAAAAGTAAAAAAAATCCACTTTTTATTTTTATCATCACTTTTTTTAATTATATATACATTAAATATTTTTTTATTTTTCAATGAAAGGTAAAAGTGTGATTTTAAGACTATTTTTATTACTTTTTTAGAAAATATATAAATTGAATGACTTTTTTTTAATATAGATCAAGGAAAAAATATTAGTAGTTGTAATTAAAATTAATCTAGCTCAATGAATGATGCAAATTCCTGTTAGTAAACAACCTTTTGTTGGTATTTCACTTTCTCAAAGATGTGTTAAATAAAAATGACTCCATGTTTTCACATGAAGGTCAAATGAGACCTTCCACCACCATGGTAGACTGACTTGTAGTACTGTGTTTGTATCTCAACTTTTATTTTTGATGAAAATATTTGTCTCTATTTTTTTTAGTTTTTTTTTACTACCAATCTACTAAATTAAACCATCTAAAGCTTGTGTCATAAAAAGGCAGAAAAAAAGGTGTAGACAAAGCGAGATTTAACGAATTTGGTAAAGTACTAAATCTACAAACATCGAAAATCTTGTCTAGCCATGTGTTATCAAAAACTACTACTACTACTACTACTTAACAACACATTGTTTGGTAATTTACGGGCGTTCATAATTTTTCGCTAGACCCCAATTTTATCAAATTACCTTGAGACAAACAGCTCAACATTCATGAACCATGATCGCCATTCATTCCCTCCCTCCGTCTCTCTCTCTCATTTTCCCTTCTCTATATACTAACATCTCGTAAAATTGTTGAATACTGCTATTAGATTCATATTATGATTCACCTTCGATCAAAAATAGATAGACTGCCTACCACTAGTAATTCATTTTATAGACAATGGATAGATATCATAATGAACCTCATAAAAATTAAAGTATTCATTCATTGTATTGAAGCAAAAATAATTGATGCATTTCTTAGTCTAGATTAACTAATTAAAAAGTTCAAAAAATGCATTAACTATTTCATTGAAGAAAAAAAATGCTAGAACTAGCAAAAATCATCATAATCCAGCATATATTACTAAAATATTTTACCTATTACAAACACTATAGTCGTAATAATTGCACTTTGATGCAGTTAAAAAATAATTTCTCTATATTGTATATTGTGACTATGGCATTCATATCCGCAGAATAAAAATCAAAGGGAAGAGAATCATTAGCTAGAATGTGATGTGAGGGTGTCATTCATATATATAGAATAAAAAAGGTAAATGATAATTTTAACCTTAATATTATATTATATTTATTTTAAAATTAAGGGTAAAAAGATATTTACATATCAGGTAAACGGATACAGATATAGATATACATATAGATACGAATATAGATACTTCTTATTTGTCTTCATACCCAAATCCAACGACTAATTTCTTTCATCCTTCGTATCCGTATCCATATCCATATTAGTTTAAGTATCCGTCAGATTTTTAATAAAATATTCCCTTTTTACATTCCTAGACACATGAAAAACCGAGGTAAAAGCGGAAGACAAACATAAATGTCCTAGGTTTATTTTCATAAAATTATAAGCGTTTTGAGTGTTTTTTGTGAAGACACAAACAATTAAATTTTATTCTCATTAAGGCATAAACGTATTAAACATGATAAATATAAGACATAAATATTTACATTTTTTCCCCATTAAGATATAAATTTTTTAACTTTATTCTTATTAAAACATTATATAAAATTGATAGGAATACTTTAATTTTTATTATTATTATAAAACTTATGAATTAATGTGATCAAAATCTAATTGCTTGTGCTATAAATGAAAATGACGGGAATATCTAAAATTTAAAATATTTATAATACTTTTAGTTTAATATAAATAAAATCTAAGCATTTTTATTTTTACGGAAAATAAAGGAACTTTTATGATTCTATGAAAATAAATTTAAAAAAATATATTTTTTTTAAATGCACTCTTGTCAAAAGCAGAATCAGCCATTGTCCAATGTCCAGGAGAAAAAGGGGGAGGGGAAGGACAAAGAAAGAGGTGAAATTAAAAACATAAGATGTGTGAATTACGCAAAGGGGAGGATTAAAGACGAAGATGATGATTGTGGATGGGGGACAGAAGAAAACATGGGTTTAACAATTTCCTACTTCAAAGTTTAGTAGGGCGACAAGAATGCGGGCTTCGAATTGGTCTGCCTAGATGTCTTAGACCTGTAACGAGGAACCTGCAGTGTTATAAGGGGTATAGAAATGGGAATCGAACCCAAAAAAAAAAACAGAAGGAATGAGGATAAATGAAAAAATAATATATATTTGAAATTAAAAATAAAAAAAATATATATTTTTTACAGGCATAAAGATGCAAAACTAAAATAAAAATTATTTTTTGGAACGAAAATGAAAGATCAAACAAAATTCTATTTTCGTGTTTTATAAGTATCTAATAATAGTATGCTCTTAAATATTCATATTCATATTCGTCTTTTAGTTAATTATTCTTCTATTAATCACACAATACACATCTAATAATACTAATTGACTAATTAATTAACACCAAAAGCTAACTCCCCTTATATGAATGAATAGGATACTAGTACAACGTAATCTTGATTTCAAAGCAAGGATTTTACAAATCACCGACGAAACTCTGCGATTGTTTACTTTGATTAGGTAGGAGACGTTTATTAGTATTCTATAATTTTATGAGCTCAGCAACATGGCATGCATCCTTCTGTTTTGATCTAATAAATATTTGTTTTAGCGTCCTGTCATTTATATTTAAATATAATCCCTAACTACCTCTGAGCTAATACTTGAAGGGGTGGGAGTAGTATAATCACTTCTGAGCGCTCCAAAAAAAAAAATGGTAGAGAGAGATGAATCAGACAATTAGGAGTGTATTTGATCGCTCAACTTATTTTCATTAACTAATCCTGTACACTTCTTAATTATAAAACAAAGGGTCCTGTACGCCCTTATGTAGCGAGGCCAGAAGCTAAAGGGCAATAATAGAAACATCTAATTGACTTGGAAACAGGGAATTAGGAGATAATAGAAGTAAAATAAATAAGGTTCCATCCTCTTCGCCAATTTTTAGTGGTATAATCTTATCTAATTAGATCTGATATAATCTATAAATACTTAATATGTTATTATTATTGTCATATATTTTTTTAGCATTAATATTATTATTGTTCTTTTTGTTGTTATTATTACAATAATTATTATAATTATTACCATTTTAATTTTATTAAAACTTTACTGATGAGAGTTGATATAAACTAATCTGATTTAAAAATAAGATAAAGGGAACCGATCTAACAACTTATCAACAATAATAACCAAAAAAAAAGTTAACAACCAAATGAATGACTGTTATCCTATGAGCTGTAACCTAAGTGACAAGGTAATCCTTGAGCTTGCCAAGACTCCTAGTGATGCACTTGGGTCGAACAAGGGGTTGCAGGCTTGCAGCCTCAATTGATTGGTCATGTACAAAAGTGGTGGGTGGTAAGAGTTAATAGAGGTGAGGTCGTATTATTGTAGGTGTTTAAAAGTGAGGTTGTATGTTTAAAATTCTGAGAATTTTTTAAGTAAAATCAAATCGTCATAATTTTTTTATAAAAAAAATGATTTTATAAAAGTGTTTTAAGTGTGACCCGTATATTTTATTAAAGTGTTTTTAAGTAATAATTTTTATTATTAGTAGCTAAATTCTTACTTCATTATTAGTGTTGTATGCTGCTAGGTAGCAACATTGTTAACTAAATTACATGATTTCTTTATTATAAAAGTATTTCACGGCTTTAAAATAAAAAATAAAAATAGCTAATTACATGATTTGTCTAATTACTCGAGTTCATACTATGTTAGGCTGACTTTTCGAACATGCATAGAAGGTAGATAAAATCCTTTAGGGTTTGTTCGGTACGGGAGTAATAGAGGTGGAAAAAAATTTACTCTATTTTATATTTTTTATATTAATTATTTAATAATAATGAATATATTTTTAATAAAATATCCATTTTAGTTTGAATTAAGATCTAAAATAGATATTTATTATAATAAAATATTTAATTTTAGATAAATTATATAAAATATATGAATAATTTTTTATCCCTATTATTTTCATATTAAATGAGCATTTAATTTGATTATTTTCGTTTCAACCAGAGGCTTGAGCCTAATGGTTAAAAACAGTGGTTACAAACCGTAAATTATTGTTTACATGTCCCCTCCCTCATTTTTCTTGTTTACATGATTAGTATCCTGTGGGGAAAAAAACCCCATTGAAAATAATTTTAAATATATTTTATCACTGTTTCAATAAAAATAAAAATTCATTTTTAGTCACATACTTATCAGTCATCATGATCCTCATTTCTATGCCATAAGTGAATAATCAGGCACAATTTATTGAATTCGGTTTAATTCGGCCTCAATCCGATTGAACAAATCATTTCACGAACGCGAGCCAAAATCAATCTCATCAGCAGCCAGCATCATATGTGCACGCTGAGCCAACACTAATATGATGTCCAAGTACCCATGCACCTCCAACATATTTCATGATCACCGTCGGTCGTCAATTATGACACGTCATATCACCTCATTGACGATCATCCCTCGCCTACCGCCTGTTCCCGCAATCGAACGGTTCCCGCGGTGTGTGATGTAAATATTGCGTGAATAATCCCCATTTCCCATGCCGCTCATGATGACGATCGATGGTACAGAAATTACTGACATTTAATATTTGTAAGGTGTCCGGCCATTAGAGCTTTTACTAGCCAGGTAGCTACAGACTATGTGGGTCTGTACCAAGACAAAGGGGGACCCACTGCTATGGAGAGAAGAAAAGCCTCCGCTTTTGCCGGCAACTTTCCTTAACCTAACCCATGTTTAAGATTTTCATTAACCTAACTGTCAGATAAAAAATTAAAATCATTAACCTCTGTTACCTAAAAGCTAAAACTAATAGAAGGTCACAGGAAGTGGCTATTTTTTTTTGGAAAAAATAGATGGTGGTCTACTTGGACCAAAATAATTAAAGTTGGTCAATATATTTAGTATTTAGTTCAATTTTTTTTGATACTCTAATATACATGTACATATAGAGAATATTACCTGTATATTTATATATAACTAGTTACATTTTCCCGTGCGATGCACGGGTAGAACTTTAGACATTGTAATAATAAATTTTAAAATAATAAGAATAAAAAATATTATAAGAAGTAATAAAATTATTATAAGAAATCATAGTTAATATAAAGGATAAGATAGTGGGAGAAATATGAAATAATAAAGTAATACATTATATATAGAAATGACAAATATGAAGTATATGGAGCAAATAACTGAAGAAGAAAATATATAATGTAGCTAGATATTTTGGAACAATTCATTGAAGACAACATTTGTTGTGGATGTACTTTCTTTTCTTTCATTGTCACATATCAATATTTTTAGTCTATTACGATGTGTAACTCTTGACACTATAACGTAAAACAAACCGTGGCCAAATATTAGTTTTTTCAATAGTGATTCAACATGGGATTTTGATTGACCGTGACTTTTATTTATTATCATTGTATAAAATAATTAGTAGTTTACTGATATGAAAAGTATTATGTACTTTCACTGTACCTGTAACATAGGGGGAAATATTAATTTTGCAAACAAATGATGTTGCAATTTTTTATGACATTTAGTTGTGAATATTTGCTATTAAAAATACTGCTAAAATCAGTTGTTTTAAACATAAAACAACCACTGGCTCCATATAATTACTCTTAAAAAAAATTATTAAGTTGACCAACTTCATCATCCCAAAGTCAACATTCCAACCTCTCTTTTTTACAATCACACCTAGAAAGCAAGGAATTAATTTTTTATGCAACTATTATACCTGTTAACAATAATATGATAAACTATTTCTTCTTTCTACTCACTCATTGTCCTCCAGCAAAATATCCATTAACTCGGTCAAATTCTTATTTTGGTTCTCACGTATGCCTTCAAGTTTTATTTTCACAATCTTACCTATGACATCTAGTAAACAAAGAATAATTATAAAATATTAGATTAACTCACTACACCATTATGCACTAATGATCTTCTGATGGGTGAATTTGGTTTAGATATATGTAGATAGGTGCCATTTTTGAAACTTGAATGCTTCTGTCTTTACTCCCTATTGAGCTTATGCAGTGTTTTTTTAATTTTTCATCTGGCTTCTAATTATATAATTAGAGACAAAATCAAAATTAATAAAGGGAGGAAGTGAGAAGTAGAAATGTTATATGTAATTAATTTATATAACCACTTCATTTGGTGTTTTAATTATAGATAATTACTTAATTAATACGCAGGAGATGAATAATTATATTATAATAATGACAACAGATGAATAGTTATATGACAACAAATAAATATATATATGAACCTATACATATGTGTTGTTTGACTGGTTCATGCACTTTATATAATGTATTAATTATTTATATTATTTATTTATTAATATGTAGTAGATGAAGAGTTTGAAAACTCAATTAATACGCAGGAGATGAATAATTGGTTGCATATATTTAGGTAATTAATTAAGAAAATAGTTGATTACTACTTCATTAAATTTAGTTATATGCATTTGCTGCATGTAGGATAAGAATAGTTGTATTATATTAATGGCAGCAGATGCATATGTATTGTTTGACTGGTTTATGTACTTCATTTGGTGTATTGATTATTTATCAATTATTTATATGTTAATATGTAGGATATGAATAGTTTGACAATTCAATTAATACACATAAAATGAATAGTTGGCTGCATATGTTCAAGTAATTAATTAAGAAAATATTTGATTAATACTTTATTAAAATTAGTTGTTTGACATAGATACAATAAATAAATAATTATATACATTTATTGTACATAAGAGATGAATATTCACATTGTATCAATGGACATATGCATGTAAATCAAATGAATATGCACTTTATTTGGTGTATTAATTATTTATATATTCAAATGTAGAATAATCCAACAATTTAATTAATACACAAAAAATGAATAATTTTCTATATATGTTCAGATAATTAATTAAGAAAATATTTGATTAGAAAATATTTAATTAATACTTTATTAAAATTAGTTGTTCGACATATGTACACCAAATAAATAGTTATACATATTGAATGCACATAGGAGATGAATAGTCGCATTATATTAATAAATAGTTATATTAATTATTCCATCTTATTAATTAGCAATAATATATGACACTTTATATAGTGTATTAATTATTTATATTATTTATTTATTAATATGTAGAAGATGAAGAGTTTGACAACTCAATTAATACGTAGGAGATGAATAGTTGGTTGCATATGTTTAGGTGATTAATTAAGAAAATATTTAATTAATACTTCATTAAAATTATTTATATGTATTTACTATACATAGGATATAAATAGTTGCATAGTTTTCTGCATATGTTTAGATAATTAATTAAGAAAGTATTTGATTAATATTTTATTAAAATTATTTGTTCGATAAATGTGCAGCAAATAAATAGTTATATGCATTTAATGCACATAAGAGATGAATAGTTGTATTATATTAATGAATAGTTTTCAAATGTGCAACAATTCAATTAATACACAGGAAATGAATAGTTTTCTACATATGTTCAGATAATTAATTAAGAAAATATTTGATTAGAAAATATTTAATTAATACTTTATTAAAATTAGTTGTTCGACATATGTACACCAAATAAATAATTATATATATTGAATGCACATAGGAGATGAATAGTCGCATTATATTAATAAATAGTTATATTAATTATTCCATCTTATTAATTAGCAATAATATATGGCACTTTATATAGTGTATTAATTATTTATATTATTTATTTATTAATATGTAGAAGATGAAAAGTTTGACAACTCAATTAATACGTAGGAGATGAATAGTTGGTTGCATATGTTTAGGTAATTAATTAAGAAAATACTTAATTAATACTTCATTAAAATTAGTTATATGTATTTACTACACATAGGATATAAACAGTTGCATAGTTTTCTGCATATGTTTAGATAATTAATTAAGAAAATATTTGGTTAATATTTTATTAAAATTAGTTGTTCGATAAATGTGCGGCAAATGAATAGTTATATGCATTTAATGCACATAGGAAATGAATAGTTGCATTATATTAATAATAGATATATTAATTATTCCATCTTGTTAATTAGCAATAATAATAATTAGCAATAATATATGACAGAAGTAATTTATGATTAGTAATAATGAATATAATTTAGGCGGGAAAATGTGTCTGTATATTGTCTACTAGACAACTCCGTTTTTATATATATATATATAGATTAGGTGTACATATTAGTGTAATTATATGTACATGATATTTTGTACTTGTAATTAAATACTTTGAGACCATTTTGATTTTTAACTAATTAGTTTCACCTAAATATACTACAAAGAATTTTTCCCTTCCAGATAGCTGAAGTACAGTTAGGTGATTGTACAAATCTTGGCAGAGGTATAAAACTCCCAAGCAACTATTTTATTTATAAATATTTTATTATTCTGTAATTTAATTTTTTTATAATTTTATTTCCTGTTATTTATATTTTGTATTTTATTTTTAAAATTGAAAAAAAAGGAAACAATGGCCAACCTTATAAAGTTAGAATTTACCGCACTAGATGTGACAAAAAAGACTTATTTATTCTAAGTCTTAGACGTGGAGCTCTACTTAGCTAGTCTTGGTTTGGATGAAATTGTAAAAGAAGAATCAAATGTATTCGAGCAAGACTAGACAAGGATAACGATTTTCCTATGTCATCATTTACACGAGAACCTAAAAAAATCAATACATGAAAATTAAGAACCTATAAGAATTCCAGAAGAGTCTTAAAGATTGATTTGATATATTGAAAATGGTTATTCCTCATGTCTGATATAATTGGATGCACTTGAGGTTGCCAGATTATAAAACAATCAATGAGTATAATTAATACATGTTTAAAATTATCTCAAAGTTGAGGCTACGTGGGCAACATATTACAGATAATGAGATGCTTGGAAAATACCTTCTCTACCTTTCATGCTAAAAATATGGTCTTCCAGCAATAGTACAGAGATAATAATTTTAAAACTTATGTATATCTCATCTCTGATTTTAGTAGAGGAAAACAATCAACTGCTCTTGAATAACCATCAAGCATGACTCACTGGTTCAACACCACTGCTTGAAACTCATGCATCATTTTATGAAGTGAATATTGCATCCTCTAGGACAAAATAATGGGCAACCACATGGTCGTGGGTGTAGTTATGGGTTTAACAATACCTGAATCAACATGGATATCCAAAACAAAAAGGGGCAAAAATCCACAAAAATAATCCACCAAAGAAGCCTGAAAATCCAGGTGGAAGTGTTTGTCGTAGATGTGGAGCATTAGGACATTGAGCTTGTGCTTGTCATACTCTCCCGCACTTAGTAAATCTATACCAAGACTCCATAAAAGGAAAAGGGGAGGGAGGGAAATCTCATGAAAGCTTCAAGCTCTGAGAATACCCACCTAGATACATCTTATTTTCTTCTAGATAATATGGATCATGCTATGGATCTGTGAGATAATAGGTTCCCTTTTTGTGGCTTTCCTGATGGTGGTTGTTTACTTGATTAGAGAGTTTTTAAGTCATATTGTGTTTTTCCTTTTCAATAATTATATTGCAGTTTGTTTTCTCTTCCAATATTATGCATTATATGTACTTTTCTTATTATAAATAAAAATATAATGATTCTAATTATGTATTTTTTTACACTTTACTATAATGACTCGAGATAATCTCAAGATGAATAGTAGAGATTTATATCTCATAGACAGTGTCACTACTCAAACTATTCTCAAGAGTAATAGATTATTTTATGCTCTATAAATGGAAAAAATATGGCTACCATATCTTACATTACCAATCTCATAAAAGGCTCTAGTAGATCTTCTATTCTGTTCCCCGATCAAACAAGATTAGACATAAATAATATCCTATTATCGAGTAAGTCATAGAGGAACATGCTTAATTTTAAGAATATTCGACAAAATGGATATCGCATAGAAACCACCTGTAAGCGCGGCGTCGAATACCTATATTTGACATCTTATAAGATTGATCAACATTGAATCTTGGAAAAGATGTCCATGTGCACATTTGGGCTATATAAATCCCATTGAGTTCCATAACATCACATTTTAGATTGTAGTTTACCAAAAGACATTTGTTCTATAGCATGATAGACTTGGTCACACAGGTGAAATAATGATACATAAAGTCAATGAGCATTCATATAGGCACCCACTAAAGAATTTGAAGATTATTTCTATGGGTGATCTAACATGCACAATATGCTCCCTTGGTAAATTGATAACAAGGCCATTGATAACAAAAGTAAATGTAGAATCTCTCATATTCCTTGAATGCATTCAAGGAAACATATGTAAGCCAATAACACCGCCATGTGGACCATTTAGATATTTTATGGTGTTGGTTGATGCATCGACCCAATGGTCTCACATAAGTCTATTATCTGCAAGGATCCAAAGATTTTATGCAAAATAATTATATTAAAGGCTCATTTTCTTGAATATTCAATTAGCCTAAAATGGTATCAGAGAAAAATCCTAAATTAGCCTAAAAATGAATTTAAATATTATTATTTTTAAGTATCCCAAATATCCTAATTAATTTAATTAACCAAACCCTCCTATTTTTCACTTCCTTTTTTCTTTTCTTTTCCTCTCATTTTCCCGGATTGGGCCTGCTTTCCGTGGCCCAATCCTTCTTTTCCTTCTTCCTTCGGCGGGCCATAGCTCCGCGCCACGCCGCGCCTCGCTTCTTTTTCCCTCAAAACGCACCGTTTTATTTTAAAAAAATTTAGTCGTCGCCCGGTCGGTCTCCGTCTCCTTTCTTTCTTTCTTTTCTCTCCCGAACCACCGATCCACGTGTCCCCTTTCGTCCTCCTTCTTCTTCTTCCTTTCTTCTTCCCCATCCCCATCGAAAACCTGCAACCACCGCTTTATCCCTTGGTTTTTCGCCATCGATTACAACCATTTTTCTTCCTCTCTCTTCCCCTAACTCACCAGCCACGAGGACCCAACCCATGTCCCTTCTTTTTCGCACACGAGCCTTCTTTTTCTGTGCACAACCCCCTACCCCGATTTGAATTTTGTCGGCTTTGTTGCCACTGGAAAACCCTAACCCTATTGCTTACCCCCTAGTCGACTCACAGAACCCTACCCTCTCTTCATTTTCTCTATAAATATACCCATAATGAGCATGGTATCAAGCTCTTGATCTCCAACCCAGAAAACTCCCTTGTCGCCGCCGCCTCAGGCCAACTTTTCTGCCCTCTCTACCTACCCAACTCATCCTTGCGCCACCCTCTAACTAACTACACCTCCCTTCTCCCTCGATTCTTTGCACAAGTCACCCTAGCTGTGCAAAGTTTGCTTCCCAATCAACCCATTCTTCCATCTCCGCCACCCTTCGAACCACCATTAGCCACCTCTTCCGCCACTCCTTTCACCTCCCATTATGTTCTACAGACCCTCCTCTATCTCCCCGTGCCCTTCTTTTCCCCTTCCTCCCTCTCCTCCTCTCTTTATCTTCTTCTTCCTCTTATGGCTACCACCACCGCTGCCGTGCGCTGCCACCTTTGGTAGCGTCGCCACCCTTATTCTGTTCATCTCCTTCTGGGCAACCATAATCACCCTTACTTCCACCCTCTTTCTTCTTCTCTTCTTTCCAGCCCTCAACTTTTCCCCTTTTCTTCTCTTTTTTCGGTCACTGCCACCGCCACCATGCACCACCGCCGGCTTTGCCTGTCACCACCAGACTAAGGTTGAACCCTAAACCCCCTCAACCATTTTTCACTATTTATATAAGCTTTATTTTATTTTATTTCATTTATTTGAAATATATTACTATTATTATTATTTCTATTATTAATGTTATTATTATTCTTATTATTATTATTATATTTATTATTAATACTAATCTGTTATTATTATTATTATCATTATTAGTATTATTACTATTTTAAAATTATTATTATTATTTCATTATTATTATTAAAAATATTTTACTAATAGTGTTGCTAATAATAATAATAATAATAATAATAATATTATTATTATTATTATTTTCAATGTTAGTATTATTATTCTATATAGGGCTGAAACCTTATTGTGCCTATTTTGAATTGTAGTAGTAGTATTATAGATATCAAATCTTATTATTATTAATATTTTATCGATAGCATTTATTATTCTTATTTGTCTTATTTTTATTATTATTATTATTTAATAAGTTTATTATTATTCAATGTGGGGTAGAAACCCTACTTCCTTTTATCTTCAAATATTATCCTTACTATTTTTACTATTATGATTATTATCATTTTTGCAATATTATTATGATTTTATCATTATTATTATTATTACTATTTCATTATTATTATTATTACTAAATTTTGTTATTAATTTTACTAATGTTATTATTAGTATTATTTTGATAAAGGAGACGATGCCCTTATTTCACTATGTTTTTAAGTAATGCCCTTTTTATTATTCTTGCTACTATTTGTATTATTCTTGTTAATATTGATATTATTTTTGGTATTTTTGCTATTATTATTTTAGTATTTTATCAAAAGCCTAGTCTTAGAATAAGTTAGTATTTGATAGTATTTTTGGTAGGAGAGAATCTAATTTTAGTTCTTCCCTCATATAGGTGAGACTAATCAAAGCCTTAAGAAGGCGTAGGAGCGTGCTCCAAGACCGGTGTCATTTTAGGTAAGGGTGTTACTAAGGCCTTATGTGTATTTATGTGCATTATGTGCTTCGTAATCTATGTATTCTATGTTTATCATTATTAATTATTTCATATGTGGTATGATGTGGAGTTAAAGTATGGTTTTGTGTATTTTCCTAGCATGTGTATTATGTACATGTGATGATATGTGTTGTGACCCTGTAAAACATGCATGTGAGGATGTTAATATGGTTTACATGGGGGAAAGGATGAAAAAGGAGAATGGGGAATTAAGTTGACCAAAGGATGTGAGCTGATCTAAGTATTTTAATGATCCATGAGTGGAAGAATAAAATGGGAAGATTTAGGTTTTCGTGTGAGAGAATATAATTTATAGTTTTATATGGGAGAATCTAATCTATGGTTTTATATGGGAGAATCTAATTTATGGTTTTATATGGGAAAGTCTAATCTATGGTTTCATATGGGAGAATCTAATCTATAGTGTAATATGGGAGAATCTAATCTATGGTGTAACATAGGAGAATCTAATCTATGGTTTGTATGGATTGAATTTAGGGTTTTGTATGACGGAATATTGGATTTTATATGGTGGAACCTAGGGTTTTTCATGGATGGATCTAGGGTTTGCATGGTTGAATCTAGGGTTTCACATGGGATTTTTAGGGTTCCGTATGAAAATTTTGAAAGGTTGCATATGATGTATAAAGTTTGCATGGGAGTGAAATTTACATTTGGAAAGTTCATTTGGGATGTAAGGAAGGTAACGTAAGTGTTGTTTGGGTGTTTGAATACTTTGTATGAAAAATATTACGTTGAGCAATATAAGGGTACGTAGGAGACTGAGCTAGGGTTTGCGTGAATAATTAGAGTTTGGTGTGGATGCTTAGGGTGTTTGTGGTATCATGTGTATTTGGTGATTAAAGTGTAATTATGATGAGGGTATTTATGAGTTGTGGTGCGTGGAGTGTTAGAATGATTTGGGTTGTGTGAAGTGGAGTAAGGTGGGTCACTGAGGCCTAAATTAGGGTTTTAGGATAAAATAGGATAAAACCCTAAAGTGAGATGTGGAGTGGACCTGGAGGTGTGTAGTAGTGGGCTTTGACCCACATATTTCGGTGCTAGATTCCTAATGTGAACTTGAGTATGGAGGAAAGGTTATTGGGCAAGTTAAGAGGTGTAGGGTGCTCATGATATGATATGGGTCAATTGGAGGATAAGTGTAAAGGGAGTGGTTCGTGCATGTCTAGAGTGAAAGCTTTTGAATAAGATACTTAACACATTAACTATGTAAAGTGGAAGAGTATTAATTCGGGTCCCACCGATCCACAGGTTAGAAATAGTGGTTAGGACGCGTAGTCCTATGTGTCTCCGATCCACCGGCTACAATAGTGGTTAGGGTATGTTACCCTATGTGCCTCCGATCCACCGGCTATAATAGTGGCAGACTCCAGGCTCAATAAACCAAATACTGAAGTTTGCTAAGTTACATAAACGACACTAAGTACTACAGTGGAACACCATGCGTGCCGGAGCCAACCGATCCACCGGTAAGAAATAGTGGTTAGGGTATAATACCCTATGTGTGACCGGGCTAATAATAGTGGGCAGGAGCATTGTGCCCTGCTTGTCTTCGATCCACCTTCTATTATAGTGGGGGCTTCCGTACTCGTATGGATTTGATAAAAATCATGGTGTGAATCAATTTTCGATCAGGGATTAATTAAATAATTAATCTGGACTATAAATGGGCATTTATATGTCTTACCCGAATGATTGTATGATATTATATTATCATGATGGATTATGCTCTTTTATTTCTTCTACATTATTTGTATGATTTTGTGTGATGGCCTTAGTGCACAGTTACCTTACTCAGTACGTAGCATAATGATCATCCTTTTCATGGGTGCTACTCATTCCCACGAGTAGTTGGCTCTTCTGACTTTGTGCAGGTGGACAAGACATCCGACAGGGCTAAGTGTTGAGCTTGTGGTTGGCTCAAGGTTCGAGAGTGTTGTGGCCGTTTTCACTCTTC
The DNA here is from genome assembly GCA_030549775.1 of Tamarix chinensis. Classification (NCBI taxonomy): domain Eukaryota; kingdom Viridiplantae; phylum Streptophyta; class Magnoliopsida; order Caryophyllales; family Tamaricaceae; genus Tamarix; species Tamarix chinensis. The sequence goes on along the minus strand of CM060179.1, from coordinate 8,311,301 downwards.
TTGTTATTTTAGCTGCTCTTGTTATTTCTTTGTATCGAATTTACCCTTTTATGTATTGAGTATTTTAAATGAACATTTTATCGGTTGTAAGCTTATTTTCTTTTGGATATGAATTATAGTTCTTTACGCGTACTCTGATTTTTTATGTATGATTCTTTCTAGTTCTTTTATGAACTCTTGGTTTGAATTTAATATCAATCTTTTCTTTAGCCTTAGCACTTGGTACTGGAACGGTCAGAGAGAACCGGTCTGGTACTAAGTGTGGTGGTAACATCCCCAGAATTCACGGGTTTTCAATTTTAAATTCTTCTGCTTTTAAAAAAAAGTGAATTTTGGGGTGTTACACCGTCACCTGTTCAGGCTGAGAATTGGCTTAGAGAGGTTGAGTTTCATCACTCGCCTATATTTGAGGGAGTTGAGGATCTAACCATTTTGGAAATATGGATAAGGGAGTTAGAGAAGATATTAAGGGCTTGTGATTGCCCTAATGGGAAGCTTGGGTGGTCCACAAATAATAATTTTACGAGCTAGGAGTCACTACCCCTTTAAAAGAGATTAAATACTAATAATGACACATAGCTAGCACACAATCATGTAGAACAATCATTAATCAATCACTCCCATGTATGCAAAAATAACGATGAAGTATAAACACCATAAACATAAAGGTATAGTGGCAATGGTGTCCACAAATCCACGAGCACATGACACAATGATCATGAAGTCTGGCTTGTACTATTATGTGAGTAAGGCCGAGAAGCAGGTCCTTTACCCTTAGCATTAACACTCTGGATGCTACTAGTGGGCATTTGAGTCACCGAGGAAGATTGTTTTCAATACGTGGTTATGCCACCTGACTGTACCTACTGATCCTGAGCTCTATCTCTAGAAAATTAACACTCAAATCCTCTATGATTCATCTTACCACACTTCCAACACTCAATTAGTATACCTTGGTCGTCCTTTCTTGGATGGTTCCGTCTACACACCTTGTAGTGATACTATCTTGAAGGTTAGTTATTCTCAAACTTCTCTTCGGAAAACTATGAAGACTGATTACCACTAGGTTGACTTTATTAAACACTCGATTGGACCCTCTTATCACCTCCGTGACGCTGAAAAACTCACTACTGGCTCCTTAGTCCCACTAAGGGCCTTCTTTGCATCCTGTAAGTATGGTTCATTGATGATTGCTCTGCGTGATTGTGTTCTAGATATGTAGTTTTATTAGGGTTTAGTCTCATTTAAGAAGGTAGTAATTCCCAAATCGTAAAACCAAAATTTGTGGCCACCCTAGAATGTAGCTTGTTAGTTTTGTTTTGTAGAATTGGGGGGCCAAGTCTCATAAGACAGTAGGACAAGCAGATCTCTTTTAAAGGGCTAGTAATGTAATACCTTATTTTTAGAAAACCATAATTATAAACCGATAATTATATGTAATTATTATAATAAATATTTTAGGGTGTTTGTACTAAAAGTATTATTAATATGTTTATTATTATGATGTATTAGATATAAACTTAATTAGGTTAAAACTTGATAGATTTTAGCTTGTTAAATTTAACCTTTATTCATAATCGTTATCTATTTTTTCAAATAAACCAAGTCTGATAACCTTAAATTCTACCAGATACTTTTACCCTAAATATTTACCTATATATTTTACCCTAACCTATCCCCTTATCTATACAAGAATTGCCATAACACCACCCCCTCTTCGACTAGTTGTGCCAATACCTCCCCTTTTGCTTCGGGAAAAGATGCATAAGCCACCCACCTTGCCGCACCTTTCTTCCCTGTATCCCCTTCCTTAGCTTAAGAAATTTTGGTCATGCCTACTCTTAGTTTCATCCTACTCCATCATTGCTCCCTTCCTCTTCTCAATAACTTCCACGGATTCTTCCTCTTTTGTTGCATGAGTTTGTTTGCCTTTCTTGCTGCTGATCTTTGGTTGATCAGTAATTTATGAGTAATTTTAATTAATTTTAGATTATTATTATGATATATTAAATGCTAATACATGTGTTATTGTGTGTTAACTTCTTAGGTAATCTTTGAGGATCTCACAAAAGGCGGTCTTTTGTATTTTTGTGTAAGCTTGGATTTAGGTAATCCAATCACTCATAGGACAGTAGAAAATTATGTGAGAGCATGATAGGAACTTTTATACTAGAATCATGCCAGGGTTTATGCTTTTCAAGTATTTTAGCATGCATGATAAAATGATAATATGCTGGAAGGATGATGCATGATTATTGATAATTAAGTTATATGCATGAAATATGTCAAATGTTTTACATTCACATGTCTCATATTTTGTTACGGTCTCTATTATTATCATGTTATGATTCAAATCCCATGGTATATGCCTCATGAATGCACATGCATGGAAGTAGGTTTATGATACTACACATGGACATGTATGCACATGATTAGGGTTAACTTATGATAAACTCTATTTCATATGGCCTAGAGTTAGAGATATGCTCCTACATGTACTATGATGATAATATGCCTATTTAAATGATGTCTCTTGCTTTACATGTGCACGTGTACGCTGCATGAAAGATATGGTATGAGGTAGTTGTATGATTAGGGTTTTGGTGGGAGCAACCCATTAAATGCGTAAAAAGTGAAAAACGATATTAATTGTTGAACTGTAAAGATTACCTACATGCTAAAATGATGTGAAATATTTCCTTTTTGCCTGCTCATCACAAATCTCTCATGATGATACTATTTGAAATGAAAAATGAATAAAATGAGGAAACTAGAGTTTTGAAGGGTATTTTGGTAATTTTGACCTAATGTATCATTTACAAGTAAATGAATATTAGGATGAACTTAGCCTTTTTATAGGTTGACCTTAGCTTTAACTTGGCTTGACATAAACCTATGACCTTAGAGTTTATCTAAATAATTAAAAATAAAGTGGAAAATGGTTAAGTATGGAAAATGGAAATTCTTGTGTTATATGTGACTTATGTGATCCCCTTATAAGATATTAATACTTAAAGTGAAATACCTCGAGTTGGAAATTGTTGTTCTCTAGGGGTCGCCACCTTAGAGGTGAGGTGTTAGCCCTCATTTTTTGGTTCACTGGTGTGTCGGTGTGCCCCATTTTTTAAGGCTCTACTTTACTCTATAGGTGACCTATGAGTCTTATAGGGGGTATCAATACTTAATGACTAGATGACCAAGGTTGGAAGAATATTGTGTTGCTTTTAGGCATCAATATTGTAACACCCCCAAAATTTATAATTAAAAATTTTCATTTGTTTCAAAAATCACACACAAGAAAGGGTGTGCTATCTTGTGATCAGTATAAGTCTAGCTCTGGCCAGCCTCATACTAACCATAAGGTTAAAAGATCAACACAATATAGGATCAGAATAGAAATAGATTAAAACATGAAAGAGTTTAACATTGAAATATGGAAAACACTAGAATAAGTAAAAGGCAAGTGTCAATACATCATATAAATGGAAATACACAATAGGGTCCCACTACTAGGAAAAAACATAAAGTACGAAGGAGAAATAGTCTAAGATACACTCTCTCCGACCCCGATTCCTAATACCGAGGCTGTAATCCCCCAAAAAATTTTGAAAACCTATATTTTAATAAATAAATTTATTTGAAATAAAATTAGCTTGTAAAAGTATTATTTTAATTATTTTGTGGATTTTAGAGTATGTAAATTTGGATAAGAGTATTTAATAAATTAAAAATAAATATTTTTCTATTTATCATATTGTTTTATTTAAATAATTGTCCAAACTAATATTTTACCAACTTTATCCTTTTTAAACTAAAATATTAGATTATAATAAATTAAATTATTAAATTAAATAATTTACCAAGAATATTATATTTTATAATTTTATAAATTTAATTAAATTAATTTTCCTATTTTTTTGGCATCCCCCCTTTTCCCTTTTTCCTCTTTCTTCTTTTCTTTTTTCCTTTTTTCCCTTTTCCCTCGGGCTGCCTCGCCAGGCCAGCCCTCCTTGCGCGTTGGGCCGCCCGCACCGGCTTGCTTCCCTCCCTTCTCTCCCTCGCGCACCGCCCAGCACACTCAGCCCACCTCACCCTCTCTTCCTCCCTCAGTCCCTCTTCCGCGTGCCTGACCCAGCCGGTCCGCCCCCCCCACTTTTCTTTTCCTTCTTTCCCCGACCGGCCAGCTTTTTCCCCTCCTTTCCCCGACCGGCCACCCGCAGCCTCCCTTCCTCCTTCTTCTTCTCCCCAGGCGGCAGCAGCCGCCGACATGTTTGCTGCTGCCCGACTGCCTGCAACCGCCACCTTGCCACCCTGTCTCTCCCTCTCCCTCTCTCTCTTCTCCCTCTTCTTTTTCTCCACCTTTCCCTGCCCCATTATTTCAAAACCCTTCTTCCCCGACCCTCTTCCCTCCATTTTCTCCCCTCCATCTTCTCCCCTTCGTTTCGTGCGCCGCCGCACTCATCCCCTAAACCACCTCCTGCACCCTTCTACTACCACCTTGCACCACCCCAATACCCATCCCGCAGCCCTCTTCTCCCTTCTTCTATTTTTCTCCCTATTTTCACTCTTCTCGACAGCCGCCTGTAACGCCGCCGTTCTCCGCCGTCCGATCGTCTCTGCCGCCGCCCAGACCACTAATCTCCTCCCTACAACCCCCTCTACCACTCCCAATGCTCCTTTGACCGAGAACACCACCTTCAAGCCCTCGTTTTTCCCCTTCCTTTTCCTTCCTCGCCAGCCTGCACCTCGAAACCCCACTTCGACCGCCACCTTCACAGCCTTGCTGCCGCCGCCTCCGCCACCATTAGCCACCATCAACACGTCCCCGACCACCTCTTACACCCCCTCTCCACCTCTGCATCCTTCCCTTGCCTTGAAACCTCCCCCAACCACCTTCTTTTCTAGCCTAAATACCCTAACCCAAAAATAATAGATTTTGCTTCCTTCACCCCCCTTCGAACCCTTCCACCCCTCATGTTTGCATGAAACTCACGCTGCTCATGCAGCGTAAGCTCCACTTTAGTTTGAAAATTACTTGGCTAATTTTTAAGGTATAATGGTATTTTATGTTAAGTATTTTATTAATTAAAATTTATAAAGTCTTATGCTTGGATTCTTATTTCTAACATAATTATGATGGATATTATTTTTAGGTGTTGAGTTGCTAATTGTGCTTGGTAAGATTTGATATTTTGCGGGATTAAGGTAATCGTTAAACCTCCCTTAAATGCATGGAAACGTATGCTAGCACATTATGAATTTTATTATAATTTTTATGTATGTTTTGTGAGCCAAGCATGATATATAAATGGTTGTTATATTTATTGAAAGAAAAAGGGAAATGCATGATAGCTTTGTGCCATGTGTAGGTATGATAATTAAGGAAGGAGTTGATTATTGATGGAAATACTAAATGCTTGCCTATGATGTATTATGTTGCTAATGTATGTGTAATATTATTGTCTAAGGATATTTTAGTGATATGAAGTATGTGACCTAATATATGTAGTTGAGTATCGTGTTGAACGATGACAAGTTTGGGGAGTTAAATGATAAGAATGGAGTGCAAATAGTGATATTTTATGTAGTGGTGGTAAATTTGTAAAAATGGTGCAACAAAGGATTAAGTGGAAATTTTATAAGTGAAAAGGGTATTTCGGTAATTTTATAAGTAAAAGGGTATTTTGGTAATTTAAAAATAAAGGAGTTAAATGATAATTTATAAGTAAAGGATAAAATTGTAATTTGTGAGAAAGAAGGGTATTATGGTAATTTTTGAGATAAAAGAATAATATGGAAATTTTATGATTAAATGGCCAAATGATAATTTTATAAGTAAAGGGGTATTATGGTAAATTTTGGAGAAAAGGGTAAAGCGGTAATTATGGAGTCAAAGGGCAATAGAGTAATTTTATAAGTAAGTGGTAAGAATGGTAATTTTGGAAGTAGGAGTAAAATAGTAATTTTGGATGAATGAGGGCATTATGGTAATTTTTCAAGTAAAAGGGCAATATGGCAATGTTGAAAGTAAAGGGGGAAAATAGTAATTTCATAAGTGGTAATATGGTAATTGTATAAGTGAATGGCGAAATGGTAATTTATAAGTAAGGGGTAATATGGTAATTTTGGAAAAGAATGGCAAAATGGTAATTTTGTTAAGGAAAGATAAAAATGATAATTTTGGGATGTAAAAGGGTAAGATAGTAATTCGAAAAGAAAAAGGGGTGTTATGGTAATTCTATAAGAAAAAGGGGTATGGTGGTAATTTGTATGAATTAAAGGATATTATGGTAAACCCGGTAATATGGGGTAACTTGGTAATTGTGATAACGACAAAAGATAATTTAGTAATTAAATTATGATTGTAGAAGGGAAATTGGATAAGTATGATACTAGAGAAAGGTAATTTGGTAAATTAACCAATTAAAGAGCATTATGGTAATTTTAATAAAGGAGAAGGGTAATATAGTAATTATAAATATGAATAAGGGTAAATTAATATTGGTAATTATGAAGAAGGGTGATTTGGGATTCATGATAGTTAAAAAGGGTAAAATGGCAATTAAAATAATTAAGAGGGTAATTTCGTAATTATAACAAAGGAGAAGGGCAATTTGGTAATATAACCAACCAAATGGGAAATATGATAAGTGTAGCAATTATGAGGGGTGAATGGTGATCTAAAAAGGGTATAAGATAATTTGGTAATCTAAATTGGTCAAAGGGTAATTTGGTAATTATGTAACCTAAAGGGTAATATGGTAATTTGGCGAGTAAGGAATGGATACTTAACAATTATATAAGTAAAGGGCAAATGGGTAATTTGCACCTAACATGTCATTGAGATTGTGGAACATTATAATATGATTCAAGTAATGCTGATTAGCCAAGTAGGAGTATTAGTATGGCCTTAATGGTTTCTCTGTGAAATCCTGGATAATCTTCTTAATAAGAAACTATTAATGATATCAGAACGATTGAAAGTAAATAAGTATCGGATTATTGTGCCTTTCGTGATCACTTTAATTAAGACACTACTACTTAAAGTGAAAGACCTTGAGATCGGGAATGGTGACTCCTTAGGGGTCGCTATCCTAAGGACGTGGTTTAGTCCACGATTATTCTGGTATTTGCTGGTGTGCCTTTGTGCCCCAGCCAGACCCTATATCTTACTCTTTCTAGCTCTACGGACCTAGTTAGGGGGTATGCATACTTATGGATTAGGTGTCCTTGTCGGTAGGGTACTGAGTTAGCTTTATGCACCAGTACGACCAGGGTACCTTTGCGTCCTTGGGTTCGTGGTTGAAGGGTACGGAGTAGTTGACATGCACCGGTACGATCGGTGTACCTTTGTGTCCCGGGTTATGGATCTCCCAATCGAGGCAAATAAATATGTTTGATGTGCTGATTAAAGAAAGGAAAGATACTATTATTGAAAGTGGAATATTAATGAGTCGGGTCCAGATGATGATTCTTTATATATCCCGGTCCACCAGTTATAATAGTGGCTAGGAGCGTTGTGCCCTGAATGATGAGTTTATATATATCCCGGTCCACCGGTTATAATAGTGGCCAGGAGCGTTGTGCCCTGGATGATGAGTTTATATATATTCCGGTCCACCGGCAATAATAGTGGGGGTCCCGAGCTCAATAAAACCAGTTAAGTATGTGAACAAAATTATGGGCAAGTACTAATCACTTATAGTGGAACAAGGGCTTAAGGCCTAATTGTTTTGAGTTTGCATTATGACATGGCTTAAGATCGTAAGTACCGATTGTTCATAATGATATATTGATATGGTAGGTGAATGTTAATTATGTATGTAGCTTGTTTCATGTGTTGCATTGCGGGCCTGCTTTTAAGTGGGACTTTAAAGGGTTACTCAGTACCGTAGTACTGAAAGGTTCCATTCGTGGGGCCTTGCCTATTCAATGGGCAGTGTCCCTTGCAAGTCTTTTCAGGTGCTACTCAAGTGGGCAACGGGGAAGAGAGTAAGGTCTCATCCGGAACTACTAGGGTTTTTCTCTCTCTCTTTGAAATTTCTGGTTTTAAATGTATATGTTGATACTGTAACCACCATGGGTGGATTTCATTCTTGTAAACGTTTGGTACGCTACTCTAATTTAAGTTTGTTGAAATTCTTGCAAATTGTATTTCATTTTCCTTTAGCCTTAGCACTTAGTACTGGAACGGTATGAGTGAACCGGTCTGGTACTAAGTGTGGCGGTAATACTCCCAAAATTTACGGTTTATTAATTTACTTACACTAGTTTCCTTTTAATTAACGAAATTTTTCAGTAGTGAATTTTGGGGGTGTTACAAGTTGGCATCAGAGCTGGTTTCGACCACGCTCTCGGTTTTAATCTTTTTAAGCTAATATCACAAGTTGGTATCAGAGCGGTTGGTCCTTTGGCCACGCTTGTTTTCGAAAATAAATTTGGTTTTTGAAATCTGTATTCAATTCTGAAGCATGTTTTGACCGCGCCTCCATTTTTCTTGTATCTTTTTGAATTGGTACCGCAAGTTGGTATCAGGTATTTTCTGAAAACCTTCTTCGAGTTTTCAATATTTTTATTTGATTATGTAAGTAAGTATCACAATATTTCATAGAAATTTTGAAGGTTAAACAATTCTTATAAAGTTTTCCCCTAATTCTCTCTTTTGTTGCAAAAAAAAAACCGGAGTAGTCCTGAGAGTTGGGTATGGGTAGATTAAGTGACCTTGGTTTAGATCTCTTAGCTTGAGGAAATAGCACTTTCCCTAACAGACTTTTGTTTTACAGCTAACTCGACATGGACCGAGAGGGACGGATCGATAACCTAGAGAGGGCGTTCGAGGTGCTCATGGGATTAGCTCAACGCTCCTCGTTGCCTCAACCTCAAGCTAACTTGCCTTCAACAAGTATCGGAGAAGATTGGCTCGATAGAGTTTCACGTCATCGACCTCCGACCTACGATGGAAAGGAAGATTCTGTGGTCTTAGAAAGTTGGGTACGAGATGTCAATAGGACTTTCGAGGCACTTAACTGTCCTGAGGAACGAAGGACAAACATCGCGGCGTATTTCCTTCGAGGACCAGCCGATACTTGGTGGGAAGATCTTCAAACTCAAAGAGGACGACCGACATCATGGAAAGACTTCAAGATCGCCATCCGTACGCGTTTCTACACGGAAAGTCTCAAGAGGGCCAAACTCAAGGAATTTATGGAGCTGACACAAGGGAACCTATCGGTCCGAGAGTACTACGCATGATTTACAGAGTTGCTGAGGTTCGCCCCCGGAATAGCAGCTAGCAAGGCAACAACAATATTTCAATTCGAGCAAGGACTTCAATTCAACATCCGAAGTATGATGGGTGCTGACATTTTCCATGACCTGAGTACGGTGTACGAGCGGGCATGTAACCCCGATGCCTTGATCCAAGAACAAGCCTCCATCCTAGGCAAGAGAAAGAATGAGGAGACCGAGACCGAAGAAAAGAGTCATCGCCCCAGAAGCAAGGTTTTGCGGGACCATCCTCAACTCCGAACTAAAGCTCAGCGTAAGAAGAATCATAGTACTTCCAAAGCAAAGTCTAGCAAGAGACCGGACCGACACTACCATTGTTGTCGTTGTAGAAGAGATCATCCAGGCAAGGATTGCATGGGAAAACTGATTCAGTGCCATGACTGTGGACAACTTGGGCATAGAAGCTTTGAATGCTACAGTGCGCCCCGTGAAAGAATCCAGAGGCTATGGCAAACATCAGATCGACAGAATCAAGCGCTTGGAGTAATCCGTTCATCCTCGTTAACCGAAGAAGATGAGCAAGCATTCGACCATGATGTAACCTCTTCAAGCTGTCTGTCGGGTCCCGCGTGATTATTTGTATTATTAACTTTGCGTGTAGTTGTTTTTCCTTAGTTAAGTAGTTTCTCTTTAAGGGGGTAGTTACCCCAAGTAACTTACGACCTCTTTTGTAACCCTAGTACTAAGACCCAAACTTCGGGGACGAAGTTTTTCTTTAAAGGAGTAGTGATGTAATCCCCCAAAAAATTTCGAAAACCTATATTTTAATAAATAACTTTATTTGAAATAAAATTAGCTTGTAAAAGTATTATTTTAATTATTTTGTGGATTTTAGAGTATGTAAATTTGAATAAGAGTATTTAATAAATTAAAAATAAATATTTTTCTATTTATCATATTATTTTATTTAAATAATTTTCCAAACTAATATTTTACCAACTTTATCCTTTTTAAACTAAAATATTATATTATAATAAATTAAATTATTAAATTAAATAATTTACCAATAATATTATATTTTATGATTTTATAAATTTAATTAAATTACTTTTCCTTTTTTTTTTCATCCCCCTTTTCCTTTTTCCTCTTTCTTCTTTTCCTTTTTCCTTTTTTTCCCTTTTCCCTCGGGCTGCCTCGCCAGGCCAGCCCTCCTTGCGCATTGGGTCGTCCGCACTGGCCTGCTTCCCTCCCTTCTCTCCCTCGCGCACCGCCCAACACACTCAGCCCACCTCACCCTATCTTCCTCCCTCAGTCCCTCTCCCGCGTGCCTGACCCAACTGGTCCGCCCCCCCCCACTTTGCTTTTCCTTCTTTCCCCGACCGGCCAGCTTTTTCCCTCCTTTCCCCGACCGGCCGCCTGCAGCCTCCCTTCCTCCTTCTTCTTCTCCCCAGGCGGCAGCAAGCCAGCAACTGCCGACCTGTTTGCTGCTGCCCGACTGCCTGCAACCGCCACCTTGCCACCCTGTCTCTCCCTCTCCCTCTCTCTCTTCTCCCTCTTCTTTTTCTCCACCTTTCCCTGCCCCATTATTTCGAAACCCTTCTTCCCCGACCCTCTTCCCTCCATTTTCTCCCCTCCATCTTCTCCCCTTTGTTTCGTGCGCCGCCGCCCTCCGCCGCTCTAACCGCCGCACTCATCCCCTAAACCACCTCCTGCACCCTTCTACTACCACCTTGCACCACCCCAATACCCATCCCGCAGCCCTCTTTCTCCCTTCTTCTATTTTTCTCCCTGTTTTCACCTCCTTTCTCTTCTTTCTCTCCCGACCGGGCCAGCTTGTTTATTCGGCCGGTCTGCTGTCGCACGCCCAACGTCCAGCAGCCAATACCCAACCTCCCCGATCCTTCTTCTTCCTTCTTCTTCTTTCTTTCTTCTCTTCCACTCCCTCCCATGGCCACTCCCTGCAACTCCCTCTCCCCTATTGACCTTCCTAACTCTCTCTCTCTCTCTCTCCCACCATTCCTTGCGCCATACCGAGACCTTCCCCACTCCCGGCCATCACCCCATTCCTTTCCCCTCTCCTTGCAACCGCCCATTTCCTTACCAATCTACAGCCACCCCTCGAGCCCTATCCCTTCCCCTCTCTTCCTCTTCTATTTCTCCCTACTTGTCTGCCCGTTCTGCATATTTCCTGAGCCCTCCATGCACCCCAACTCTCCCTTTTCTTTCCTTCCTTCTCCTCCCCTCTCTCCCCTGTTCTTGGTTTCGCTGCCCCTCTCCGCCGCTGTCACCGCCTCAACCACCACCTCCTGCCACCCTCTACCTCACCCTCGAGCCATCACAACCCCCATCAATCCATCCCGCAGCCCCATTCTTCCTCCTCCCTTTTTTTTCTCTTCTTTCCCCCCTTATCGGCAACCGCCCTACAACACCTCGTCCCACCACTTCCGCCTCCACTTGACCCTACCATCCCCAATCATCCTTTGGTCGAAACCATCACCCGAAAGCCTCCATTTTCCCTCCCCGTTTTCCTTCCTCACCAGCCTCCACCTCGACCTCCTTCCTCAGCCGCCACCTTCGCAACCTTGCTGCTGCTGCCTCTGCTACCTTTATCCGCCATCAACCCATCCTCGACCACCACCTACACCCCCTCTCCACCTCTGTACCATCCCCTTGCCCTAAATCCTCCCCTAACCTCCTCCTTTCTTAGCCCCAAACTGCCAACTCGAAAATGCCCATTTCTCCCCCTTTTACCACCTTCGAGTCCCCTCTTCCAACTTTCCTTGCATGCAGCTCATGCTGCATGAGCAGTATGAGATGTTGCCCTTGTTAAATTATTTGAGTAAAAATTTTGAGGTATAATAATATTTTAATTTAATTATTTGATTAATTAAGCATTATAATGTTTTATGACTTGATTTTATTATTCCTAATGTAATAAATCTTTATATTATTTTCAGGTATTGGTTTTTATAATCAAAGCTTAGACCTTTAACCAGAATACCGGTAAGGTTGGTTTTTGCGAAAACTGAGGTAATCGTTAAATTCTGTTTAAATACATGGATTAACGCATGTTAGTACATTAGGCATTTTTAATGTGTATTATGCTTGATATATGTTGTTTAGTATATTATATGTGGTTCTTGTGTCGATTGATGAAAAGGAAGCATGATAGATTGTTCCTATGTATGAAAATATTATTTGAGGTGATAAATTGGTTGTTAAGGAAAATGTTAATTATTATCCATGTTGTTTTATGCTATTATAATATTTAATACATGTTTAATATTATATGAGCCTTAGGGGATTTTATTAATATACATTGTACAAGAATATGGTCTAATCTATATATGGGTGTTAATGAGTATTGTATTAACTTTAAAAGTTGTGGATGATGCATTAATATTAATATTTTGGGTAGTAATAATAATAATTTAATATAAGTGGTGTACTAAGGGTAAAAAGGTAATTCTTAATTAAAAAGGGTATTATGGTAATTTTGGAGGCAAGGGTTAAATAGTAAATTTATTAATAAAAGGATAAAATGGTAATTTCGAAAGTAAGGGGGTTAAAATGGTAATTTTCGTAAATAAAAGGGCAATTCTTGAAATTTTGTAATAAAAAAGGGCAAGTTGGTAATTTGTTAGAAAAGAGAAATTTTGTAATTTCGTAATAAAAGGGGCAATTTGGTAATTTGTAAGGGCAAGTTGGTAATTTTGTATTAAAAGGGCAATTTGGTAACTTTATAATAAAAGGGTAGAATTGTAATTTTGTAATTAAAGGGAAAAATAGTAATTTTTTTGATTGATGGGAAAAATGGTAATTTGGAAATTAGAAGAGGTAAGATTGTAATTTCGTAATTAAGGATAAATGGAAATGTTATAAGTAAAAGGGCGATATGGTAATTTTTGGGAGTTAAGGGGGTAAAATGGTAAATTTGAAGGTAGAAGGGTAAAACGGTAATTTTGTAAATGAAAGGGGTAAAAGTGGAAATTGGAAAGGAGTAAATTGGTAATTATAATAATTGAGAAGGGTAAAATAATAATTTAAATAACTAAATGGTAATTTGATAATTTAATAATGGAGAAGGGAAAAATGGTAAATATGATAAATGTGAGGGGTAAATGGGTAATTTAACCGACTAGAGAGTATTTTCGTAATTTTGATAATGGAGTAGGGTATTTTGGTAATTATGACAATTAAGAAGGGTAATTTGGTAACTTAAATAACTAAAGGGTAATTTGGTAAATTTAATAACGGAGAAGGGTAAAATTGTAATTATGATCATATAAAAAGGGTAATTTGGTAATTTAATCAACCAAAGGGTAACTTGGTAATTTTGACAATGAGGAAGGGTAGTTTGGTAATTGATAATAGAGGACGGTAATTGGGTAATTAACTAAATAAAGGGTTGATTTGGTAATTAGGATAAGGAGGAAGGGTAATTTGATAATTTGACCAACTCAAGGATAATTTATTAATTATAATAAAGGGAAAAGGGCAAAGTGGTAATCTAACCAATTAAATGGAAAGTATATTAATTGTAATAATTATTATTAATGACCTAATAAGTATGAGTAATAACTTGGTAACCTAAATCAAATAAGGGGTAACTTGGTAATTTGTAACAATGAGGGTAATATGGTAATTTGTCAAGTAAGGAAGGGATGACTTAATAATTTTTATAAATAAGGGGTAAATGAATAGTTTGTATCTAAAATATCGTTGTGATTGTGGAATTCGTAATATGATTCTAATAATGTTGATTAACGAGGTAGGAGTATTTGATGATTAGTAAGAATCATGAGAAAGAATTCTAATTCGAAATTAGATAAGATTAGGATGACCTTAATTATTCTTCTGTGATACCTTGGACAACCATTTAAATAAGAAATTTCAGATGATATCTGAACGATTAAAAGTGAATAATTATCTGATTATTGTGCTTTTGTGATCACCATTAATTAAGACACTAATATTTAAAGTGAAAGACCTCGAGGTCGGGAATGGTGGCTCTTTAGGGGTCGCTACCCTAAAGATGTGGTTTAGCCCACGATTATTTGGTATTTGCTGGTGTGCCTTTGTGCCCCAGCCAGGCCCTATATCTACTATATCTAGCTCTATGGATCTAGTTAGGGGGTAAGCATACTTAAGGATTAGGTGTCCTTGTCGGTAGGGTACTGAGTTAGCTTTATGCACCAGTATGACTAGAGTACCTTTACGTCCCTGGGTTACTAGTTGAAGGGTACTGAGTTGCTCTTACGCACCAGTGCGACCGGTGTACCTTTGTGTCCCGGGTTCTTGATCTCCCTATCGAGGCAAATAAATGTAATTGTTGTGCTGAATAAAAGGGGAAAATACTAATTGTTAAAGTGAAAGATTAATGAGCCGGGACCAGTTGAATTATTTGATGAGTACCGATCCACCGAAAATAATAGTGGCCTAGGTTGTTTTGCCCTGGTTGATGTTCATGAGCATTGATCCACCAGATATAATGGTGGCTCAGGATGTTTTTACCATGGATGATATATATATATATATGTATTCCGACCCACCGGCCTAAATAGTGGAGGTTCTGAGCTCAATAAAATTTATTTTGGATGTGAATAAATTATGAAAAAATACTAGTCATTGAGACGATTGATTAATGATGGACTAATGGCCTCAAGGCCCGAAAAAGTATCGATTACTCCTTATGGCCTATTGATATTGGTCGACTTGTTAAGTAAGCGAATATAAGAAAGTGAATGTTACGTACCCGCTATTAGTATCTGATTGAATTATTGGATGTGCGAATAAATGGATCCTAATATCATGTTTATACATATGGTTATATATGAATGTAGTAGTATTTCATGTGAAACATTGCGTGCTTGTATTTTAAGTGCATTTTTAAAGGGTTACTCAGTATCGTAGTATTGAAGGGTTCCCTTCGTGGGGCCCCTGCCTATTCAATGGGCAGTACCCCTTGCAGGTTGTATTCAAGTGTTATTTAAGTGGGCTCTCGGGAAAGAGCGTAAGGTACTATCCGAAAATTTAGGGTTTTAATTGTCTCTTTTAAATTCAATGTATTTGTTATTTTGTAACCATCGGTGTTGAATCTTTCTCTTGTAAAGTGTTTACTGCACTTCTCTGATTTTTAAGTGCTTAAGTTTCTCGTAAAATGATATTTTACTCTTTTAGCCTTAGCACTTGGTACTGGAACAATATGAGTGAACCGGTCTGGTACTAAGTGTGGCGGTAATACTCCCAAAGTTCACCGATTATTAATTGCTTCCGCAAAATTTCTTTTAATTAAATTTTTTTTTCAGTAATGAATTTTGGGGGTGTTACAACCCACTAGGATTTCCCCCTCGAAACCCTAATCTAGCCTACGTGGACCTAGCCTCCTCTCCCCTTCTTACTTAACCCTAAACTTCCCTGATTCATATACACATCACCATACTCACCCCAAATCCAAAATCTTACGGCCCAAATCCCTCAACTCTTACATGTAATAATTACCTACCTCCTAAATGGTCGTCGCCAAAAAACCTAATATCCTATTTTATTTTCATACCCCCTTTCTTACACAACTCTACCCTCCATTGACTCGACCCATTCCCTCCATGTGGTATACGTCTCATCACAACCCTAATGTACAACCAACTTCCTCAACTTTTCCCCACGACACACCTATCCTTAGGGTTAACCCTCGAAACACTAATTTATGCCCCCCATGCACTTTCCCATCTTTCCACATACCAAAACTTCCACAAGTCCATTAGCTCCCCTAACACACTCTCCTCTCCATGATCTACCTCCAAACAAGTCCCCATCACATTAATCTTTCCCCCATGCAAATCTCACACACCCAATGCAAAGTTTTCACCCTATTATTACTCCACATTATTTCAATGGATAAATAGGACACTTCCCACATAATACTTTACTTACTCAACCCTCATTATTTTATTTCATTTGCCTTGGCCACTCAAGTCCAACCTAATACACCTTGGCATAAATACATCATTTTTCAACCATAACAAGACTTACATTAACCCATGATAAGACTTAGCAACACATACAAAAACAAGCAATAAGAGTCATACATATCATTACTTTAGATCCTTGTAAGCCAAGCTGCACAGCACACTGAGTACTCATATACATATATACAGATGTCACACCAATACACTCATTACACAATTAAGACACATAAGCATACCCTAACATAACCATATCCTTACATAGTTGGCTCCGATCTTGAAACAAAGAGATCCTACACCTCCTCATGGGGGATTACCAATTCGGTACCTATAATGAGAACACCAACTTAGCTATTTTACTTCTTTCCTACCCCTTTTTCCTTATTTTATTAACCAATAATAATAATAATAATGGATATTAAAATAAAATGCTTAGAATAAGTAAGGAGGGGGAAGATGTGACCATAATAGACCATACGGGTGAGGGTGATAGTAGCGGTGGCGGCGGTGATGCAAAGAAGGGGTTTTTAGGGTTGGAAGGAGGAGAGAAGGTAGGGTTTATTGGGGTGGAGGAGGTGTCGGTGCTTGAGAGGAAGGGAGGAAAAGAGGGAAGAAGGAAAGGGGAAATAAGGGGTGGTGGACGAGTAATTGTGGCATAGGAGGTCCTCCTATGGAGGAAGGGAGGTAGGGAGGGAGGTATGGTCGATGGTAGTGGTGGTGCAAGGTAGCGGTGGTGGAAAAGGGAAACTCGAGCTTCCCACTTTGCACAACAAAGGAGGGGAAGGAAAGGGAAGAAAGGGCAAGTAAGGATTTCAATGTGTGCAGGGAAGTGTAGGGAAGAGAAAAGGAGGAAGTTGGGATGGCGGTGGCGGTGGTGATGTCTGAAGGTACGAAGGGAGAGGGGGACGTAGAGGAGATTGGGTAAGGGAAGGAATGAGAAGTGAGGGTGTGGGAGGGTTTTTATAGGCACATGGGGGTGGAAAAAGGAAGGAAGAAGACAAGGAGGGGAAGGGCGGGTGGATGTCGGCCGACGATGGCAAGTAGTAAAGCCTTCTTAGGGAGAGAAGTTGCAAGGGTAGGGGTAGGTGAGGGGTAGGTGACGATGCCTTGCATGGTCGAAAGAGGAAAGAGAGAGGAGAACAGGTGAGGGGTCTGCAAAAATGGTAGCGGGAGAGGGGATCTGCACGCGTGTTAGAGAGCAAGAGGTTGGGATAAGGGTAGAAAAGAAAAGGAGGGAAAGAAAGGGAAGAACAAGGACTGGCACGTTTGAGCCATTGCCTAGTGAAAGAAAGAAAAAAAAGAAGAAGTTAGGTCGGTTGGGGGAGAAGAAAGGAAGAAAAGGAAAGGAAGAGGAGAGGGGAGTGGGCTCGCGCTGTTGGGCCTGCTGGGTGAAGCCCAGTCGGCCGGAAGGAAGGAAGAAAGAAGAAAAGCAATGGAAGAAAAAGAAATAAAAAAAAGAGGGAAGAAAAAAAAAGGAAAAAGGGGGATGGTAGGGTGTTTTGGAGTTTTTAGGGTGTTATGGTTAATAAATAATAAAAAAAAATAATTGAATAAATTTTATTAATTTAAAATTTGCTATAATTTATTTTAGGTTAGTTAATTAAAATAACTTCCAAGTAATAATTTTTTTGTGTCATTTCTTATTGGCATTAGTATTATTGTTGTTGTTATTATTATTATTATTATTATTATTATTATAAAGGGTACGTATATTTTAGTTTTATTCAATAACTCATCATTTTATCCTTTATTTCTAACAAAATAAATTGGGGCATTACATGTATGACCAGGCGTATTGTTGTGTCCTTAGGTTCGAGGTAAGAGTATTGTGTTACTTTCGGGCGCCGATATGGCTAGGTGTACCGCTGTGTCCTTGGTTTGATTTGTATCCCTATCGAGTAGGGAAGTAAAATGAAAATGTTTGTTATGTAATAAAAGAAATGGATTGTAGTTTGGTAGTTGCCTTAGTGCCTTACCTTGGTATTGTGATGGAGTGTTGGTTTGATAGTTGCCATAGTGCCTACCTTATTTCATGTTGGATTTGTTGGTTTAGTAGTTGCCATAGAGCCTTACCTTGGTATTGTTTTGGTAGTTGCCTTAGTACCCTACCCTTTTGATCGGAATGTACTTAGATAATCAAACATAACTTTTCACTTTGAAATGATGAGAAATGGTTTGGTATGCTTTACTATTGAGTTGGGAATTGGACCATGATATATTTTTCTCCACGAGTATGGTTTGTACAATTTATGCCTTGCATTTATGTATGTTATGTGGAATGTGGGTATGCTGCCTCCTACGAAGTATTGTGATTTACTCTGTACGAGGAAGTTGTACTGATACTACTTTTACATATGATTATGCGAGGGCCATGGAATGACATAAAGGTTATAAGCATAGACAGGACAAGTGGAGTCATTGAGAAGAGGTTCTATTTTCAGAATGGGCATTTGAGTCTAAGAGTTAAGGCAAACTGGAGCTGTACCTTAAGGTGCTAATTTTGTGATGATCAGATTTCCTTTGGACTCTTAAGTCCCGTATTGTACTTTTGTTATACTATTATACTACGACATTTATTCGTAACTCTATTATGTATTACTTCCATTTCTGCTGAATTATTTGTTTGAGTTTTATTTTAGCATTAGTACTTAGTGTAAGAAAGGAGAAGAACTAGACTTATGCTAAGTGTGGTGGTAACACCCGATAGTTTATTAACTAGCACTTTTGCAAAAACAAAAATTTTCAGTTGGTAAAATGGGGGTGTTATAGGAATGGTCTGATAGCACTTTAATATGGATAAAGTGCATATGTTAAGTACACCGATGGTAGTTCGGTCACTTAATATGTATAAAGACTCATTTCTTCCTCCTCGGCAAAATAATGAGTAAATACTTGGCTCTGAAACACCATTAATTGGTGCCTTAATGTATCTTGCTAATAATACTTGATCAGATATATCATTTATAATATACCTTCTAGCAAGATATTTTTCACCACCCACACGGAGACATTGATTTTGTATAAAACATGTCCTCCACAATTTACGCAGAACAAGTGATGTGGAATTATTCTTTTAAAAAATATTAGGAAAATGGCGTCGATTTGGTTTGATATTTAGATGTAGAGTATATATCTGACCCACATAAAACCAATTTTCAAATAGGGTATGTGTTCTTTTGCAGTTAGACTGCCATTTCTTGGCATTTAATAAAACAGACAATGGTACCTACATCGTCAAACCATGTAGATTTGATTGGACTCTATGAGACAAGATGAGAATATATGTGGCTTAGATCATTAATACACCGCATATACAAAGCATGTGGGTTGAAGATGAATAGAGAAGGTTTAACGGTGATATGTGAAGATAATGCAACGTGTATCGTGCAAATCAAGGAAGGATACTTCAAAAGTGATAGAACTAAGCATATGTCACCGAAGTTCTTCTGAAAACATGAGTTACAACAAAAAGGGGCACTTAATGTTCAACAAATTCAATCAAGTAAAAACTTAGCAAATATATTTACCAAGTTATTGCCGATAAATAAGTTTAGTCAACTTGTACACAGTATCGAAATACATCATATGAAAGGTGTATGCTAAGATGAAGGGAATCATACTGTACTCATTTTCTTTAGTCATATTTTTGTCCCACGGGATTTTTTGTAACAAGGTTTTCTAATAAGACAATAAATTTAGGTGTACATTCAAGGAGGAGTGTTGAATAAAAGTGAGTGTATATATTTTATGAGGCTATTCATTATCCCTATAATGTATCATAAATATTATTATCACTCCTATTTACCTCCCTTTATAATGGTACAATAATATTCCCTAAAAATCCTCACCCTTCAATCCCGTTTCTTTTATTATAAATAAGCGAATTATAAAATGAGAAGAACTATATATATATTTTTGTCATCATCAACTTTCTAGGATTTTTCTTAGTGTGTTGCATAAATTTTTTTTATTATGTTACAAATTGATCATTTATTATTGTTATTCCCTTCTTAAAAAAAAATTATTTTAATAATTTATACACATTTTGAAAAAAAATAAATGTAATCTTAAAATCTTATTTGCGTCATTCATCAAAATATCATAAAGTATTTAATGCTTGAATAAATAAATGTAAGAAGTAGATTTTAATTTTTATAAAGTAATTTTTTGACACAAAATTTTAATTAGAATTAACATTTTTTTCCGCTAGTATTATTACTATCATTAATTTAATTAAATTTTTAATAATTTAAAAAAATAATAAATAGAAAATAACGAATCCTTAATTTTGGGCCCATGTTTTATTTATTTTTTTCGAGACGTGTACCCATGTTTTAATACATGGCTATTTGATGAGTTTTCAAAGATACATACATGAATCATGATAGCCAATAAATTCCCGACGCTCTTGTCGATCACCGGAGTGGTCGAGGAATAGAGGTGCCCATGTCAGGGTTGGGCTTGGCCTGCCTTCGGAATGAGGACTTGAGTTGACATGGCCGATGCACACAACATCATAAAAACAAGGTCCGAAAATAGTCACAGCTGATCACAGATCATCAGGAAGAATGATTTCTGAAATGTACACGCCGTAGAAAGGGATTGGAATTGCTTAAAGAAATTTTATAAATGAAAAAATAAAATAAAAAGAGCAATGCACGTATGTATCGAATATGTCAGTGACCAGGTTTCTGCATTAGATGTTCGTAGGCAATGCTTGGTACAGTTAGTTGAATCGCTGGTCATAAGATGGAAAACTAGTTGTAAATAATTGAAGCCGATAAAGTAGTTGAATTTTCTTTTATTATTATTATTATTATTAAATTGTTTATCATAACTAGTTATTGAATTAATTGAATGACAGTAGAGAATATTAATTAGTAGATGTATTTATAGTAATAAATTTCGATAAAATTTCTTGTAAGGTTCAATAATTTTATTTTGTTGAGTCAACTCATGATAAATTAGAAGGCACTTCTCCAACTTATCAAAAGCCATAATATAAGCTAGTGAAAAAAAAAAACAACTTCATAAACGTAGTATTTTCGATGAAAATAAATTTTTTTAACCGATTCAGATCTAGTTTAAAGTTAATTTATGGACACATTTCATCAGACAATTTAACATTTACTTTTCAAATTTGATATTATTTTATTTCAAATCTTAGGTAAAGCAGCTAACCGCACCATCGGACGACAAGAAGATACCGTTCCCTTAAGTATGCACCGATTTTATGGGAAACACATTTAATTAGCAATTATGATTTGAGACTCTATATTCTTAAATATTCAATACATAATATAAAACTTTCATACCAGTTCAAAGGTACAATCAATAGAGACAATGAAGATATTTTTCGCTCTATTTTCTTTCTTTCCTTAGCCAATAAAAAAGAAATTATAACCAGTAAATTTTATTAGTATTTTGCTATCTATTTTCTTTCTTTTTAATTTCTCCAATTAATATCATTTTCGATCAATCTTTTTTTCTTTGCTCACTTTTTTTATTTATAAAACATGCATATCCTTAAAAACATACCGATTTCATGCGAAACACACTTAACAATTATGATCGTAGACTTTATATTCTTAAATATTCAATACATATTATAAAACTTTCGTACCAGCTCCAAGCTACAATCAATAGAAACAACGAAGATATTTCCCCCGAAATATATAAAAATAATATAATAAAAAAAATCTAGAAGGACCATTACAACCCACCATGTTAGTGCAGCAGTCACTGTACGTAAGTGCGACAATTACGACGAGGGAGAATAAATATTTGAACGAGAGAAATTTAAATACGGAATCGGATCCCACATCTGATCGCCTGACTACGCCTCTTACTGTACGACATGATTGCGGTGAACATGCAATGTTCGTTGCACTGTTTTGCAAGGGATTTGCCTACGCGTTACTTACGCGTACGGGCCATGAGATGATTGATAATATGCATATTTTAATCCTTTTTTTTTTAGTGTCGTCTCGTCTCGTCGGAAAGAAATGCAGTGTATTGAAAAAACAGATAAGGATGTCCGCATTTCAAAATTTCCATTTTGGGACTTCAGACGCTGGAGGTAGTTTGTTATCAGACGTTTCTGGGCTTTTACTTAAAAAAAAGCTAACCCAAGTTGTTGGCCGAACCGGGAGAGAATGCCCATGTGAAAATATGGGTTCATTTCTTCCTTTTTCTCTTTTTGTATTAATGGGAAGAGAATCCCCGGAACGAACGAGAAATAATTGGGGGCGAAGTAAGAAGACAAATAATAATAATAAAAGGCGCATGTGATGTGAGTGAGACCGAGACCCAGTCCCATGCAATTCATTTCGTAGAGATGGAGAAAGAGAATGAATTTTCATTTTAAGGGGAAAGGTGGATGGTCAGGTAACCGGCATTGGAATTCCATCGATTCGATAGATGATCTACGGTTAGGACCGTAAACGAGTCGAATCAAGCCAAATGCCTCTTAATTTGAGTTCGGCTCGTTTAACAATATGAGCCTAAAATAAAATTTGGATTTAGCTTATTTAATTAAATGAACGAGCTAAGTCGTACCGAAATTTTAATGAGTCGAATCCAGCCAAATTCACGACCCGAAGTTAAAATATAAATCGAGTCTCATTTTTTTAAACTTGAGTTCGATTAGTTTAATAAATGAGTCCAAAAATAAGACTATGCCTCGGCTCATTTAACTAAACGAACAAACATAATCGAGTTTTTAACGAGTCAAGTCAGACCGAATATCAAACTAACTCAACTTATTTACGGCTCTATCTAATTCATACAAATTTTAGTGCAATGTTTACTCAACGTCTTAAAGAGCCGCAAACAAATTAAAGTCGGAGGAAAACAAAGGTGTTGTACGGATGAAAAAATAATTTAGAAAACGGTGACGACATTGTCGTACCAAATAATTTAAAAGATGAAACGAAAATTGATATTTGTCTTGCGACCTTAGATTTTTATATTGCTCCATTCCACCCTCTTTTTATATTCGCGAACTATGAATAAATACATAAAAATATCTCTCGTTCGAAGCTTCCCACAACCTGCTCCAGTCGCGCACCTTTTAGATATCATGGTCATAAATATCAAACAACTGGAAAAGTACACATAAAATATCCAGTTTTTTTTTTGTGTACGAAATAATAGTCCCTTATTTACCTTTCCTGCTTTGTTTTCGCCATACTGGGCCACCGAAACCATTGGTCCCCCATCTACATATCCCGACGCACTAACCTTGTTGGTATGGGCCCAAGCTACGACCTAACATTTTGAAAGGTCGTTCACTCTAGTCGGGGTTCATTGTTGGATACATACATACGGCCCAAAAACATAACAGCCAAACAATGAGCCTGCAGTGCTGATAATGCCATATATGATGTATACACGACCATTAACCCGTTGTCCTTGTGAAGCAGTTCATTTTTAAATTTATTTAAAGGTATTTAAAAGAATTAGTTATTAAAAATAAGTAATTATTTTTAAAAAAAAAAGCTATATTAAAACTTTTAAAAATAATTATTTTTGACAAGTATTTTAAAACAGTGTGATTGGCTGGCTGGCTGGCGGCTGTTTTCGTATATATATATATTGACGGCTTACAGTACAGACTAAGCATGGGGGTGAGGAGGGTCAAATATCATCATTTCTGGAGAGAAAGTTCGCATAATCTGTTGTCGATTTGGTTGGCTGCCTGCGCATCACTAGGCGTCCGACGCATTTTAAAATGAGCGATGTAGTTTATCAGATATGATTATAAACTACGTAGGTCGCGGAAAGTGTGAAAACGATCCTATTACATTGATCTTCATATGGTGGTTGAGTCAACCCGATCTAATCTTGTAAAGAGTTTGAGATCCCAAATTGTGGCGGCCTACGTGCAATCAATAGTCTCAATAACAAGTAACAACAAGAAAAGGAAAAGTTAGAAATAAAAATTGGAGGGCGCCGGCGGTAACGCCACAGCCCGCCCATCGAATTGGACCGGATGGAAAGGATCAGAAAGACCGAAACTGCTCCATTTTTTTATTTTCCTTGCCTCAAAAATAAAAATTGGAACACTGTGCAATAGAGGAGCATTGAATTTAACCTTCATTGCAAAGCACGGAAAATAAATTGATTTCCATTCATTTCCCAATCTTTCACGTCGACGGAAGAAAATGGAAAAATAATATCAGATAAATACTCATTGATGACGTCTCATCTCTTACGTTAATAGTTATGCAGCCAGCCAGCCAGCCACGGTAGGGGTCTGCCAGGAGTTTCCGCTCTTTTTTCTTCCTATCTTTCACACAACTCTCAGGGAAAACAACAAATTTATTTATAAAATTCAATTAGTTAAGGTTTTTTTGAGGTAGGTTTTTTCGAAGACAATGAACCATGTTACTTGCTAGCAATAAACAAAACCAAAAAGACCTACCTGCTTGATTCATGCGTACAGGCACTTTCATATTTATTAATAACAAGGTTCAACACATGACGTAGCCTTTAAGGCGGTAGGGACGCAGCCTACCTCGCCTGTCCTTTTCTGTCTTTCTTCATTTTTCTTCTTCCCTTATCGGTATTATGCCGAAGACCTCAAATTCATTATGCTAATGTCCGTCATCATACTGTAATTCCTTACAGTCAGATAGTAATCCTACGAGATTATTAGATTTTCACTGCGTCATCCGAAGCCGAACAGGCGGCTCGGGACTTCTTTGGATTCGGCACGCATTGTGGGTCGTCAGTCGTCACCGCTTACCTTTCTTCTTTGTAGCATTTATCTTGAATTTCGTTCCTGGCGTCGCTCCGCGGTCTATTACAGCGAAGGGATGGATGGCAACACGACGAGTCAAGCGCACCTAGCGCGCCCTGAAAACCTTTTGAATAGCGACGATCTGGGTCCAATCCAATATTGCTACTTCATTCAATAAAACTACAACCAAAAACAAAAAAAAATATTTGAGAAAGATGGACCCAAATTGTGATCTTCTTTGCGTACGGCGAATATCGAGCGGCAACGGTGGAGTGTTTTTGAAATCTAGTACTATGCTTTGCTTTTTTCTCGTGTTTTTTTTTTAGTAATGCAAGTCACAGGTGTCTCCCATTGCTAATGTACTATCGACCAACTAGTTCCTTATTTTGTACTCGCTCTAGGAATGGCATGTACGCAACAATATAAATTATTAAAACAAAACAAAACAAATGCCACTAATTTGTTAAATCTGAAAAGAATGGACAATAAAATACAAAGGACGCTACCAAATTGTGGAGAAAAGAAAAAAAAAATAGCTATCAAGTGATGTTGAATATATTTATATAGTTAGCTAATGGTCAAATTTTTATCAAGCGGCACGAGACACACTTCCTTTTCGTCTACCATGGAATTTTGAATCCAACACAACGACGTCCTTGTTCAACTAGTCTACTCCTATGATGTATATATCTGAAATTAAACTAGTTCCGGACAAGTAAATAATAATTTATTAGTAGAGTTACAGCTATGTTTTCTTCATTTAATTCTGCTCTGTATTTGTTAGCGTCGCTTTGAAGCTAAATACCCCTTATGAAAATAATATTATTTTACATTAACAACAGCCGACATTGAGTTAAGTCGAGTCTAATCCCTCGTTGTCCAAGTTTTGTTGGTTTAGCTAATAAGATGAGAGGAGACTAACCGAGCTATAATTTACACACAAAATGAGCCTAAATTTTAGTGTTCTAAGTTTGACTCATTTGACATGCTAAGGTAACTTACGGGTCCTTTTTAGGAATAGAAACAAGTTGAGTTGCCTAATTCTATTATATTATAATTTCAACTATCAATGTGACTTATTTAATTAAAAACTTTTCTATTAAACATAATACTATAAAAGGAAATATTATGATATTATCTCTATCATTATTGAAAAGTTATATACACACACACACACACATACATAAGCATGAATTATAATATAATATGGTATTTACAGATAAGCCTCTAATAAGTTTCTAAGCGAGTCTTTGAACAAGCTTTTAAACGAATCTTAGTTGAAATTCTAAATGAGGCCATTCTTAGACGAACAATCACCACCTCAATTCAAGGTCGGTTCATTTAATAAACGAGTCTATAAATAATAATTAAATTAAGTAAATAAGTAGAGTTGAGTTCATAAGACTCTTGAGCTAGCTACGCTCGTCTAAGGCACTATATCTAATACTAAAAACTAAGCTCTTGGTATATTAGATGTCATCTTCAACTCATTCTTTTTATGATATGCGATATATTATCTTAGTCCCACAGCGTTTAATATCTTATATATCGGTCGTTGCCTTTTATAATAAAGAGTCTGTAATACTATTATTTTTTGTTATTTTAATTTTATTATACACATCATTTTTCTGAAATAATAAGAAATTTCATTCTATATTTTTAAAGTTAGGTGTTGCCATATGCCCCCCTCTCGAGTCATAACATGCACATAATAAATTAATGTCTTTCTAATTTTATACTAAAGTTTTAATACCCACTAAGTCAGGCGAATATTTATAAACACATTTTCAAACAGATGAACGGATGTTGTACCTTTATTTATCCCTATCCATCCGGTAAAACCAGAAAGACAGTTAAAGAAAGATGCTTAGCGGGGTACAAATTCACATAACTTAATAATATATAAAGTGTCCGTAACACAGTTCCAAGACAGGAACGTTAATATTGAAAAAACATAGCATCGAATACTCTCTCTCTCTCTCTCTCTTTCCCCCCTCGGCCCCTCCCAACCGAAAAGATCGGGGGAGGTGTTGGACGTACATTGTATAATTAGAAACTTCTAGTTAATCATAATAAGATCGTCTTGGAGTTAAGACTTTAAGGCATATAATGAAGGAAGGAGAGATTATTCCAAATTCCTGTCTTGATTCTTCATTCCCCTTTTTCTCTCCCCGCCTGCCTGCACATGATTTGAGCGAATCTCATATCTTTGCATTAATTGAATAATGCTATCCCCCCCCCCCCACTTAGGCCCCTGCTGTGCTGCCATTTAGAAAGAATTTTATAGGCTGTGTGGGGCGTCTCTCGTACATCACACGGTTTTCCCACGGCAATCACTCCTCGAAACTAATTAACGAAACAGTGAGCGATTATTCAAGTAAGAGGTAATTAAGTATGCTCTCACACGATATTAACTCCTGAGAGGACAAATAACTGGGCTTCATTTCGACACGTTAACCTATGGCTCGGGAGGGACGATAATTAGTGGGGGTCGTTGATACTCAGACGCTTTTTAGTTTGGGGAACTGACAATGTCAGTCTTACTTAAATACTGCTACTATATTAAGGATAATTTTATAGCATTTAATAATATTAGATCTCTAAAACGAAATTTCAGCTCCGAAAAATTAAAACCCTAAATCTTTTAATACTCAGGAGCTCTGTGACAATGAATATCAGACCAGATATTATTCCTTAATTTATTCTTAATATTGTAATAACGTACTGTATGAAAAATAATAATAATAATAACTAAAGGACTACCACCACGTCCCTGCACTGCAGTGCACCGGACTGCCGTATTAAAATTGGCAAATGGTACGAGTAGTACTAGAGTACAGCCATAGTTACAGTAGTGTACTATTTTGATCTATTTTCAACAGGATTCAACCAGCTTTTTTTTCGGGCATCTAACATTCAATTGAATGTATAGATCTAGCTCTACTAACTAGTTTTATAAATAAGAATCAATCGAATTGCAGGATCCAAAAGGCAGTTGTCTTCAAATCAATCAAATATACGGTGTCTTCCTATTCTTCGCTGTGTAATTAATTCGAGAGACGCGGAGCCGAGGATGGGAGACGATTTGAGTCGAATACAATGAAGACGGTAAAGAAAAATATGGCCGCCGGATGCAGAACGGAGAGGATAGTAGGGAGAGAGATAAACATGTTCGATTGAGTGTAAAGAGATAATTGAAAAGAGAAATTTTATTTTTTATTTATTTATTTCATATATCCAAACAGTTGTTTCAAATATTTCAGATATATTCTTTGTCTAAAGTGCCGTGGGAGGTTACCTACTCAGTCCTCCTTCCGAAGCACATTCCTGGCCTCCTGGGTTGTTTGGTACGAAAGAAAGAACAAAAAAAATACCCTAGTAAGTTACTCTACTATAGAAGTAATTTGATGGAAAATATCTTAATAAAAGTTATAAAATTTTGTGATTAATATATATGTCTATTTTTTTTATAAAAAAAATACTAATATTTTAAGTTTGATTTATTATTACACCATCAAAGAAGTAATACATAAATCATAATTGAACTCTTTAATAATAAATATAATTATTTTATTATTTAGAAATATAGGGATAATAAAATAGACGAGTGCTTAAAACTATAGCTTACTCGGGTCTATTTAATTAATTAAATTACTTTTTGTGAAATTATATAAATAACTATGTCAAAAAATTACCTTTAACTTTTTATTTTATTTTACCCACCTAATACACTAACTTTTATTCTTTTCTAAAATAATAATAATAATACTCATTACTTCTAAAGTAGAAATAGGGTGTTGTTATATGTAAGGCACTTTTTTTGAGTTCACCTCCCTCAAAATATGTTAATTTTTTTTGTTTGACAAGTTTGAACATTCTATCGGTTCACTACCTCTTTTCGTCCCTCATTTGTTTCACTTCTTATCAATTAATCACATATCATTTTTATATTTTTAGCATTGAATATGGTAATTTTGAAAAAAAATATAATAAATCTAATAAATTTTTTAGTGAAGATAAAGTTGACAAAATAATAGTAAGTCGGCTTTTTAAAAAAATTTATTTTTGGTGTGATGGGTAAATGGTCAGTCAAAACTCTTAGCTAACAAGCGAATCATCCATCTTAAAGCAGAGCTGACAACCGATTTGCCCGACATAGGGTAAAGTATTATAGGACATCATCTGTCAATTGTAAACTCTAGTTGGTGAATTACTCAAAAACCCTCATTCTCTAATTTTTTTTATTTATTTTTATATTTATGTATTCCTTATAATTTTATATTTTGAATATTAATTACAAAACTAATATCCAATTAATATTTATTACAGTGGATTATTTGCTAGGGATGAGATTTTTAATGACTGTGACTCATAAATTGGGTGAGTTAAGGAAATCGAAATGGCATGTAATATGGTTTTTAGGTATTAGGTGATGCTTATAGAAGAAGGGCTTTGGTGAATCCCAAAATTGTTCAATCTACCGAGACCAAAAAGTGTGATTGTGAATTCGGGATTCGTGAAAGGAAAGATACTTGTGGTAATTGAAGACAAGTGGTAGAATATTGAATGCATAATCATAGATCATGTAAGTATTTTCAGGGGCATTCGTTTGGTTATTGATTTTCTCCAAAAAACGTAGGTTGGCGCACGAGCTAGCCCAAATAAATATAAAACTAAGAGAGATTATCGACAAGTTGAAGCGGGGTGATGGAATAATACTACAATACTTAGGACATTCTACAATGCTAAACATAAGTCTAAGGTATAGAGCTTGATGGAATGTACAGTCATGCAATATTAATTGCACTTTATGGAAACCAACTAATACCATTCATGGCATAATCGGTTGCCCGATTATGATGTGGTTAGTGATATTATATTTGCACACCCGAATTCTATTGCTTTTATTACATGTGTTTCCATACTACATTTGTTTAGATTACACATACATAACCAATAAGTACAATATTCATTTCTTTAAGGTTATTGGGTATGTGTTTAGTTGTAAGAATTTTACCATTGCCTTGACATTTATGACGAAGGAAAGGAAAGATAACTATAAATGGGTGCTTGATAAGGTAAAGGGATTGATAAAGCCCCATGAACCAAATGTAGTGATTACTGACAGAGAATTATGGCTAACACAAATAACTCCGAAAGACTCTCCTAATACAATACCCTTCTTGTGTAGATGATACATTAGTAAGAATATTATCTCTCATGCCATAAAAAATCTGAAAAATATAGTAGCGGGAGAAGGTTTCTTATGAGGATGGATGATGATTAAACAAGCTACTATAATTGAGACATATGAGAACGAGTTTCTACTTACAGATGAAAATGGGGCAAATTTTTACATCTCTTACAATATGTCTACGAGACTTGATTGAATCCATATTAGAACAAGGTTTTGCTTTTGGGTAACAAATGGGGCAGCTTGTGCTATGGCATTTACAGTGACTGTTCTATTCGCCACCCTAGTGGGAGCGGGGAATAACCTACCTCATATCCTTCTATCTACCTCTTTTACTAGCCATCTGCAAATTATAACCAAAAGATCATTAATACATATTATGCATTATCTCATCAATGGTTTATAATTTACGGTTATGTTTTAAGGTGTAAGGTTTGGGTTTAGGGGTACAAGGGGTTAATGGTTTATGGTTTGTGATTAATGGTTTGGGGTTTAGGGTTAAGGGTTTGGGGTTAAGGATAATGGGTGGGGGTGGGGTTTTAGGGTTTAGGGTTAGGACTAGAAGGTTATAGGGTTTTGGGGATTCGGGGTTTTTGACAGGTGTGTCACCCATATGGAACAAAGTGTGGTGCATGAACTATCAAACGGAGGTGGAGGTTGACGGCTGAATTGTTCGTCTAAAGATGCATGTGATAAGTGAGTTATTCATGTGGAGATTATTTTAACAGGTGAGTTACCTTTTTGGAAAAATGCATGATGGTTGAACTATCGATTGGTAGTTATGACTACTGGATGAACCACCCACCGACGCCATTATTTTGCCCCTAACCTCCATTGATATCATTCGAAGCTCATTTTAATCCAAATTTATAATAGACTTACTAATTTAAGTTCGATCTATATATGTAAACATTAATTTCGATCAAATAATAATTAAAATGAGAAAATGTAATAATCAAAACTTGCATTTGTAGCTAGTTTGAAAATCATAAAATTTGATAAAAGAAGGAAGAAATCTTATATACCTTCAAATGTAAAATATATTGGGATGTTGATTAAAAATTGGTTTCTTAAATTAATTGAAGATTTGAGAAGAATCAAGTAATTGTATAAGGAGCTGAGATGAAAAAATAAAAATAAAAAATAAAAAATATTTTAAAGAGTTAGGAATGGTAGAAAAGTTTAATAAAAAAAAAAAGATAAAATTAGAAGGGACAACGAATTTAAAAGATATATAGGTATTCGTTTAATAAAATCAATGTACGAGAAGAGGTAGATAGAAATATAGTAAGATGTAATTAAAAAATATATATATTAATAATAATCGAAAGTAACCACCATATCACCGGACTATCTTCTAAAAATTGGCAAATGGTACGTGTAGTAGTACCAGAGCCTTTACAACTGGCTTAGTTTGCAGTCGTACCACTAAAGATTGGTTTGCTAGGTAAGATATCAGCCTCGTCGTCCCCAAATCAACTAAAAAACAAGGCCTAAAGAAAATGAATATAAAAAGGGAAAGGAGCCATCCATGCTTTCTTCCGTACTCGATCTGTCTCCAACAAAGACATATATATGCAGCAGCTGTACCTTTACACGTACTCAAACTACTGAATACACTACACACAGAAGAGGCTGACTAACCAGTGAATTTTACCGCTTACCTAGCCGCTCGCCATACCGCTGCGTCTGTACTGTACTCGTAGACCCCACCCCATGACTTGGGCCCCACGCACCCCCTCCTTCCTCTCTCCTCTTCTTTAAATTCCGCCATTATCTCCCCTTGCTCCTCACCCAAACTCTCTAGCTTCTTTATCTCCTCCTCCTCCTTCCTAAATTTCCCCTGCCCTCTAAAAAAAAAATTCTCGATTGTTCTATACAGCCAGCAAAACTGGGCTATAATTTCTCTTTCCTTGGTCCTGCCCTTCATCTTATGATCAGCAAACAAGAAGAAGAGGGCAGATTAAGAATACTGCAGCAGAGGATCAATCAAATAATCATTAGATCCAAGAGAAGTAATCAGATACACAGATGGAGAGTCCACAATATGCACCACCACCGACTCACGTATTCTACCACGCACACTATAATAATACTAATAGTAACAGTAATCCTAATGCTGCGGCGGCGGCTGCGGACGCCGCTGCTTCTAGGCCTTCCCTCGGTTTCCCGCTCGGGACGGCCCTCTTGTTGGTCGTCATCTTCAGCCTGAGCGGGATCTTCTCTTGCTGCTATCACTGGGATAAATTTCGCGCCCTCCGAGGTGCGTATGCCGATGACGACGGGGATCTCGAAGCTCCTTCCGATGAGAAACCTCATAATTCGGTACGTCCGTCGCGGAGTGTTATTGTTGTTGGTGTCTTTTACTATAATGCCCTTGTTTCTTCTATCCTTTTGTCTGTCATCTGAAGAAGAAGTAGCGGGAGCAGCAGTACAAATAAATTAAATTTGGGAAATCAGACTGTTTTGTTATTTGTCGATGATCATAACCTCATCGTCTTAATTAGCCAGCTGATTGTATCGATCGAAGAAGTTTTAACCGCAGAAGTATTTTAAATTCGAACCAATTAAAATACGTATTTCATTATTTTGTTTTCTCTTTCCGCTTCAATAGTTGGCAACGAATAGAATAAAATACGAGGGCTAAATTCGTATTTGTTTGGTGGGGAATCACAAAAATCTTGTTTTCGTTTGGTCAAATTTTTGCTGCCGTCGATGGCTGTCAACCAATTTTCTGATCTTGGCTTTATTATTTGACTCTAATATATTTATATATATATATATTTTTATTATTATTGTATCTCTTAAAACAAACGGGTACTTAAACGTAAGTTGCATGTACTAGAACTTTCAGTGGGTGTATCTGGGGGAGGCTTGCAACGCACGAAGACTTGACGATTGACACCCCTTTCCTTTTCATTCCTTTTTACTTAAACTACTCATGTTTTTTATTTTTTGGACTTTAGATGGGGTGAGATATTTTCCGTTGCTGTCGTATTTATGTGAAATTCTTTTTGTACGATCGTTAATAAAAATAGTTTTTTTTAAGGTAATCAGTTATTTTTTATAAAAAAAATTAATAATTATTTTAAAAAGTAAAATAAATAATTTAAATAAATAGATCGGGACGAAGTTAGTGATTATTTATTGATTAATTTTTGTTGTGAAAATACTTTCGTACTATTTTGGATCTTAAAATTCTGACAAGTAACTTTCTCCTCTCAATAACTCTCTCCTGAGTCCTGAGTAATAGTGTGAAATGGAGGGTCATCTTCAGGAAAAAAAAATGGCACATCTTCTGAGGTAGTAAACAAGGCCAGGACTGGCGCAAAGAAGGAAATAGAGTGGGAGAGAGAGAAAGAGTCTCGATAACAAATTCTAGTATTTTTTTTTCTCACGATGCTGACGTTGATGGACACGTCGACCTCACTGCAAGTTGTGCAAATATTATGTATATATATATATATATATATATAAAACAGTATGTTTTTTCAATAAAAAAATTCGAACCGTATATTTGTTTTATTAACTAACGGGGATATTTTATACTTCTGTTCGTTCTTCCAGGAAGTAAAAAGGCAGGAAATAATAGAAAGTGTGCCGGTGATAATGCCAGGCAACCAAATACCAACGTTCATAGCACTGCCGTGTCCTTGTGCTCCACCTCGCGGCCCCGACGACGACCTGTCTGCTTCCGCTTCCGTCACCACGGTCCACGCTGCTGATCGAAAGCCGCCTAAGCCGCCGCGATTTCTCGTGCCTACGGATTAATTTATAATCCACGGCAATTAATTACTCTTCTCTTATTATTCAGAGTCCTGACCTGTAAATATTTTCTGCTGCCAGTCCTAGGCTACTCTCCTCTATCGTGGAGTTGCCTTCGGGTTTTTTTTTTTCCTTTTTCTTTTTCTTTCGCTTCTCCTCCGCCTCTTATTGAAGTAGTATAATTTAATTGAATTAATTACTCCAGTATAGTACTCCTGGTACTATTACTAGGGAGGAGGGTCTCTTTTGTTCTGGTCTGTGTGTGAAGGTGGGGTAGGATTTATTTTATTATAGGAGGAGGAGGAGGAGGAGGACTGGGTATAACTTCGTTCTTCCTTTGTTTCAAATGGGCGAAGCGAATTCATTTAGTAAAATAAGTAGTAATATTCTATGTATGTATGCTCTGATGTAATGTAATCGCCGGTTCTGCTATTGAACTCAAATGTTCTGTCTTGTTTTCCTTCTCATCTCATTTTTTATGCAATTCTAAATTTATTTATTTGCTCTGCCTCAAACATTTGTATGTATTTTTTTTTTTTGTCTTTTTTCTCCTTTCGCTATATCCCCCACCCCACCCCCCAAAACAATCCACGGCTGGGACGTCTGTGTGTGCAGCCGTCGTTTTCAAAAGTTTGAGCTGTAATTCACTAACCTTATATCATACGGATAAAATTAGTTATTATTATAAGATCCGGTAATCTGGGTAGTACTAGCGGGCTCGATTATTTTTCTTTTCGTACAAACTTTAGTCTTTTTTCTGTCGTACAAACTACTTTATATACAGGAGTTCGTACTATAGAGATATATGCGGATCTAATATTTCAAATAGTGAAATATTCGACAAAACATTTGGATAAAAAATAATCATATTTTATATAGACCATAAATAAAAAAATAAGAAATAAAAAAGTATTTGATTGAATAATAATAAATGAATTAACTTTGGACCGATATAATTTAATTATTTAACTTGAATTTTAAATTAAATTATATTTTATTAATAATTTTGAATTTTAGATAATATTGTAATATTTAATAAAAAACATAAATTTATTTATAATACAATAAATATATACATTCAACGATCTTTACAAATAAGCTATCTTGGTCCAAAAAAAAAATTATCATTAACTTTCCTTTTTTCAAATTATAAACGTTAAAGATATTCATGGATCAGATATATGATATTTTAGCTATCGAATGATTGAATATCAAGTAAAAAGTTTTAGATATCGAAAAGATTGAATATCGGAAAAAAAAACCTTCGGATATTCGGCACTTTATATATTAGGAGTTTCAGATCGAATAATAAATAATCCGTCAGATATTCGTAACTTTTGAGGGGGCCACAATTGAAAAATGTTAGATAAAAAATAAAAAATTTATCTAATTTGAACAAATATTATCTAATAATTTGATTTGAGTATTAAATTATATTATATTCAATTAATAATTTCAAAATTTAGATAATCATTAAATATGTAATCAAAATAATAATTAAAAAAGTATAAAATTTTCTAATAATAAACACTCATTTCAAATTATATACACATACATGATTATATAAAATAAAATTTCATTAAAAAAATAGTGTTTAGAGTGTATATGTATATAATTTATCGGATCGGATATTATTTTTCTTTGTCGGATTGGATATCTGATTTATTTGATATTTTATTTACCATATCAAAAATTTAATTTAAAAAAAAAATTCGATCAATTATTTAATGTTTTAGATCTAATCGATTTGGATATCAGATTGGATCGTCAGATATCAGATAACATGAACAACCATAAACACACACATAAAGATATATGACTATGAATATTACAAAAATATATACCATAAATAATATAATTTTTATTATATTAAATAGTATTTATAATTTTCAGATCATATGTTCAACTTAATTAAATTTTTATTATTCGGTTCGGCTATTTGATTTGAAAAAATAATAAAGGATTGGTCTTTTGATATTTTTTTTCCCTAGTCGGATCAGCTTGAATATCATATTGGTTCATCAGATGTTAGATAATATGAACAACCCTGACAGCACGCACGCTGATATGTGTATATATGGTTATTAAAACACGTGTATTTGCTACTATAAAATGTTCATTTATCGATATAAGATATGTGTATTATAAAGATATGTATTATTTCTAATAATAAGTGAATTTTAGCCATGTTTATTTATCCCTTATTTTATAAATATATATAAAGAATAATATAAAAAATGTACATGTTGATATAATATGTATATTTGCTGTTATGCGATGTATAATTCATATATATGACGCACGCATTTGTCGATATAAGATTTATATTTGTAGGCTTGTAGCTATAATATATGCATTTGTCCTATAAAAATGTATATTATTTTCAGTAAAATATGTATTTATAACACAACTATTAGTCTTTTCTTATTTTATAAATATATAATATGTATTTTGTATCTAGAAGATGTGTATTTATAATATAAAATATACACATTTCTATTTTTTTATCTATGATATATAAATATGGGTGTCTGTTCTAATGTGGTCTTTGATTGACACGTAGTTGTAAAATGCATAGCTAACGGGTTGTTTATTGAGTGTTTGCATCCCGATAGGGCCTGTAAGTTTGTAAGTTGTCTGCTAAGGTGCATAGATAACTTCTACTTGTATGGTTGTAATCAAGATCAATGGTTTCTACAAAAAAAAGGGGTGTCTGCTTATATAAAAAAATATATATAAATGATTTTTTTTTATATAATTCTTTTTATTGTTATAATGATCTAAATTAAAAATAATTTCATTTTATTATATTCTTATAAAATATATAAGTTGCAATCGGTGCTGCTAGCCTACTAGTCGTACGAAGCAAATTGCCCCTTCTTTCTAGCACCGTCGCAGAGAAAAAAAGTTCAGATATTTGACGGAAGAGTCTAAATTGCGTGATGTGAAAGACTGTGAGAGTAAGTGGTGGATTTTGATATTTTATTGTTTTAATTACTATTATTGTAAATGCTATTTTTAATTTTTTTTTAATATATTGGTATTTTTTATTATTGTAAGATGAAAAGGTATCATTCAATGACCTCGATCCTCCTGTCAATGTGCCTCGTACCTTGTCCCGGTTGGTGCTTCAAGATCCCTAGAATCCATTATCCTCGATCTGCCGTAATAAAGTGGTTGCATGTGATGTGTCAAGCTTGTTTTGAAATTTCCGTATCCTAAGATTTTTTTTTATTTTATTTCCTACCTCGGATATGATCATATATAGGCTAGGAGTAGATTTTCCTGGTAAAGTTCAAGCCACGTATGATCAATCTTGGTGGGTAGGTCGATCTTCCCTTGCACATATTGAAGAAAAAGATTGATTGATTCTTTCCGAAGGGTGATGGCGTCAATCTTTTTTAAGGAATAACGAAGGCTTACTATTGTATTTGAGTCGTGCGCTTTTTCCATCAAAGCGGATTTCAAGTACAAACCGAAGGGATTGTATTTGTACCGGCCAATATCCTTTTAACTAACAGAAATCCATCAACCTATGCGTTTCATTCAAAATGCATGATAACATGCGTACGGTGCATCGAACCTGATGGTTGGAAGTTGATACAATAAGAATGAAAGGACGACAAAAGTATATCACATAAAAATAGGCCGATGATATGAGAATTCTTGTAGTAACTTCATATCACGGACAATAGAATCATGGCATATAATTTATCATATTAGAAGTATTAATTCTTTAAAACCACACATAAAGTAAGTATAATTATATGGAATATGGAATCTTAATATTGAATTGGGGGTAACAGAGTTCCCAACATAACAAATACATGTAAATTTAAAAATCAAAATCATACAGAGATCAGACGACACACAACCACTGCACTATCACTACTTGTATACCAAAACCTTCATGTCCTAACCAACATCAACCCAATCTCTCGTCTGCTAAAATCTCACCCATTCAAAAACAAAGCCAAACAATGAAACGATCATTTCGTTGCAGTCCGGACTTGGCCGGTTAATCAGCCACCATGTTGGCATCT
Organism: Tamarix chinensis; assembly: GCA_030549775.1. Lineage (NCBI taxonomy): Eukaryota > Viridiplantae > Streptophyta > Magnoliopsida > Caryophyllales > Tamaricaceae > Tamarix > Tamarix chinensis. Next base: position 8,273,363 of record CM060179.1, on the reverse strand, counting down.
CCTAGTATATGCTTAACCTCAAATTAAAGATCACACACACCGCCCTAAGAGCATCGGCAACGGGTGGTTCAAATTTCTTCCCAATCTCAAACTTAAGAATACTGGCTCAAAAATTTCGTGTGACTGAAGTGTGGAAAACGAGGAGCATTCCGAGCCGTGTAAAATAAGCTCAGCAAGGTCATGCTTGTGAGTTTTAAAAAAAATAAATAATAAAATGGATGTTTGTAAATAGACCGTTCTAAATTTTCATAATATTTTTTCTAAAATAAGGTCAAAGACTAACACTCGGATTGATCATCTCTGTAATGTTAGAAGTTGATCTTATAGTAAATTGATAGATAAAAAAGAAAGAAAGAAAAAATTATTTTTTACTAGATGAATATATTTTTCAGAAGATTCAGTTAAGGGAAACATGCAAAAAATTTACAGGGTCGAACAAAGACGATTGAAGGAAAAAGAATTATATATGGCTATAATTTGTCATGACCCGTTTAATATGACCAACTAATATAAGTCACATCATTAGATCTTATATGCAGTACCTATGAGAACAATGATGGAGAATCATTAATTTTATTGTGTCAGTTATCATACTAGATTCTCTAATATTGTTCTCATGTATTGTTAAACTGATATTTAATTTTTATTTTTAATTCTATTATATCAATTATTGTATTTGTTTTTGTAGTATTATTGTAATGTAATGTTTAACAATTGGTAAAAGATATGGCCTTCTCGATATGATGGAAAATATCAATTGTAGGCATTGGGAGTGGAAGAATTGTTCCGTTGTATGGAAATGTCAATTTTTTTAGACATGGCATACATTTCTTTTTAGATGTTTTGGATCAAAGAATGATCTTAATGCTCTCTCTTGTTCACTAGTATTTAAAGACATTTATGAAGCATAGGCACTAGAAGTTCATTATACGGTGAATGACACGTAATACTAGCTTGGATATTATCAAGTAGACGACATATACGTAGATTAGCCAGCATTTGTCAAAATCATACACTTCTTCAAGGACTAAAGATAAAGTTATTCGCAGAGTATCAGGAATCTGTTAGAAAATTTGTTGAGTAAGCATTTGGAGTGCTTCAAGAATGTATTACAATTGTTCGCGGTTCGGGGCATGGAGATAATAAGCAAATAATGTATGTTTGTATCATATTACACGATATGATTGTTGAGGATGAAAGAGATATATATTCAAGTAATTTTCCTTCGTATATTTTCTGCTACGATAATAATGATGCACCACCTCCTACGATTAATCGTGGCCTAATAGTGGCATACATTCATTTATTCACAAATCATATTTTTGCCCACCAACTTAGATTTGATTTAGTGGACTACTTCTAGCAATCTGAAGCTGATAAATTAAGTATATGCTCATATTGGTTATATTTTATATTATAGTTGCGTTTATATATCCGTAATATTGTTGTGCCAAACTAGATGTGGCTATGATTAAGATAATAAGATGGATTTATATTTTCATTGTAATATTTATATAATGTTAAAAAAAATATTTTGTTTGCTTTATATATTTTATGAATTATTAACGTTATATTAGAAAATTTAAAATAAATAATAAATAATTATTTCAAAATTTATTCAAATCATACATATTTTTCAACTATCTTATAAAGTCTAACTAAAATAATTGCTCTTAAAAATTATTTGTAAACTTACATTTAATTAAATTTGATTATATAAAGTTATTAATTGATATTTATAGATTAATTCAAATCAAAATTTAACTAATACAAAGTTTAAATGATTAGTGAGGTCATTGATAAAATTATTTGTGTGTTATAAATTTAAAGTAGTTGATATGGAGTAGAGAACACAATTAGAGGTAGATTAATAAAAGTATGATAGAGGAGGAAGAAAATGATTGTATAATATAATTAGGCACCTCAAATTTAAAGCATTAATGTGGATGCTCTAACACAAGGGAAGAGCAGTTAAGAGAGGCAAAAAAAATATAAATGAAATACAATTCACAAAGGAAGAGCAATTAAGAGAGGCAAAAAAATATAAACGAAATACGATTCACCATAGAATGGATAAATTTTAAATAAAAACAAAATATACATTATTAATATAGATAATATTAACAATAGTTTTAAGCCTTAAAAGCCTACCGCATAGTTTGAGGAATTAAATGCAAATATCATGATTGAAAGGGATTATTATAGACAAATGAGTTGTGCTTAAAAATCCTCTAATATAAAATGGTATGAACTGATTTTACAAGTGACTTTATTTGTAAGTTACCTTATTATTCGTACATCTATTTGTATAGATATATAAAAAGTTAAGATGGGAAAAAGTAAAAAAAAATATTATGCGAGACAAAATTTATGGGCCTTGCTCAATAAATAAATGCTAAGTTGAACACAACAAAGAAATAAATAGTATTGTTTTTTTTTTGGGTTTCTTGCAGACATTTATATTTTATTTTACTATAAACAGACGTATATGATTTTTTTTTCTGTAGATGAGAAAATCGGGAATAAATGATTTGTTTCTCCTATTAGAGAAATTAATGTAGTTACATTTTAAAGCTTAAAATTTAAAACTTATATATCTAAATGTGGCATAACATAAAAAGGATTTGTTGATTTTATGAAAAAGAAAATATATTATTTCTTAAATTATGAAATATCATAACATTATTCCTTTTTCTATTGATTACTTAATACAACAACCCCGGGTCCCCGGCCCCATGAATGTCATCACTTTAACGATATGCATACCATTTTTGCCAAGTGGTAATTAATAGTAATAGTTTAGAGCTGTTCTGTAACCCTTGTTGGAGGGTCCTTGATCAATAAACACAGTAGTCAGTCTACACGCAAGCATACGACAGAACGATGCTACAGAGTAAAAGATGGAGGCGTTATCTTCAAAATTAAGTTGATGAAAGTCGTAGCCAGAAAGACAATGAGGCCGCCGACAGTCGTAACGACCAAGACAAAGTTATACTCGAAAGCAAGAGACTTGCAAGACTCGTAAGGCACACAAAATCAAGCATTTTGAGAAAGCATGTATCGTGTTGGATAATCGATACAGCTGCTTTTTGAGTCATTGAAATCGACAGAGGCAAAACAGCGCAAATCTAATGCAATTTGTAGTTAAGAAAGTACCAGTCGTATACGGTATACCATCCAACAACTTAGAGCTTATTTAAAGTTGTTATTAAAAGTAATTATTTATTAAATAATTAATTTTAATAAGTAATTCCAAATATATACTTATATTTTAATCAATTGACTCTTTTAATCAACGAGGTACGAATGTTTCATAGATCAAGTATTTTGTATTTTTTTTTTCTTTTCCGTCTCAAATGTGGCCTTTCATGCGCAACTTAGCTGGTTTTACATTTCCCATTTTACGTCCCCATTTACCCAAACTGCCAAACATACAAAAGTATATCTACATTGTTAATATTATTTCCCCACGTTTTTATATCCGTGCTGCCACCCATTATTCCTACATCATTACTGCTTTAAACATGAATTATCATTGTACAATAGTATGCAACGTTGCTTCGGCATCATATCAACAATTATGGCAAAGATTTGGCTAAGATTTGGGATAGAATTTTTTTGGTCAAGAAAAATCTCTCTTTTTATTTTTTTATTTGCGTATATATATAAGCCTATGCATTTGTTTGTAAGAGATGAAAGGAGTTACATAAAATAATCTAAATAACCAATCATACCCTAATTATAATAATTTAATTCAAAAAATTATTTCAATTTAAATAGTACACAACAATTAGCATAAAACAAAATAATATTTAATAATTATACTAAATTAATAATGCAGTGGTGCTTAGCGGCGACGCAACAGTGGTGCTTCGGACACTTTTGGTCACACCTACAAATTAATAATTAGTTAATATTATACTAAAAAAATACATAAGAAATAGATATTAGATGAAAACAATCCTTCAAAAAAGAAAAAAATGGAGGAGAAAGTTGAAAGCGAAGAAGAAAAATTCATGGAAGTTTCTAGTGATAAAAGAGAGAAAACGAAAGTCAGAGAAGAGATGACAAATGAAGAGATATGATTCACGGGCTTTATTATAATAGATCTTTAATACCGACGATCCAAATTGTTAGTATTAAACCTTAAATTGTTAATATTAAAAAAAATAAGTTAGATGACAGTGTTTCGATTGTGCTAAAAAATTATTAAATCATTTATTACTTACAGTTGATTATCGATATTAAGAGAAATTATTGCTCCTTGTTCTCGGCAGTATAAGACCATGCGATTTCTTTTTCTATACTTAAAAAAAAAAGTATTTTAATGGTTAGAATTGATAAGTTGTTGTTGTTCCTGTTTGTTGTTATGATCTATTGAGTAAATGAATTTATTAAAGTTAGTAATTTTTTTGCTTAAAAAATGTTAGTATTATAGCTTGGTTGATACGATTGTACGATATGTATTTGAATGGGATAATTATGTGGGACGGGGTGGGGGTGGCGCAGTGCTGATTAATCTTAAAGTCCCGTCATGACCTAACATTACCAACAACAATCGGGCCACGGGCACCATATAAACTAATGCAACGCAAATGATTGTCTTTTAGGAGATGCACATCACATCGATGCACTACCTTTTTCAATTGTACTGGTTCCCACAACAAATAGACCTTCTCCGTGTATACATAAATGTTACGTTACATAGATAACCCAATGTCTTTAAATCATCATTAAAAGTAGTCCTCTATGTCCCACCCTCGTGTTGAATTAATTGCTGGTAATGTTATTGCTGCACTAACGTGCAGTAAGTTGCATTATCTAGTTCACTAACAACGTCCTCGTTCTCTGTCCCATTAAGTAGGGCATTCCCGCTTCCCTACGGGGATTTCGTGTGTGCATTTTTTTTATATAAAATAAATATTTTTAATATTATGATTATATAATTAATTAAAGAATAGTATAATAATTAATCCATAAAAGAAGAAGAGGAATAAAATAAGCATTAATTAATGTAAAATATTTTAAAAAAAATTAAAATTTTCTACATAATATGGTTGTTTATAATTAAAACGGAGGAGAAAAACACATGGTTCCTTATTTTAGAGTTATACTAGCGGTACTATCACATTGTTGTAGTGTAAATAGATATAATCAAGATCAGGTCAAGAGTCAAGAGCATGGCTCAGGACTCCGACTAATTAATGAAATGATTTTATCGATATCTTGCTGGCGTTCTGAGAGAAAGAACTAGACGGTAGTTGGGTGGGGGTACGGTAATTTTGGCGTTCCAAAGAGCAGTATGAATCCCGTAGGGACGGACGGGTACGTACGTAGGCCAGGCGGCCGACAAGAGGTAGTGGAGTTTACTTCACGAAGCAGTCAGTGAACATCTGATCTGATCTGATCTGATCTATTTCTGTAGACTGTAGTGGGATGGTGATGCAGCACCATCACGTCCGAGCCATCCGATCGAGTATAGATTGTCCAATATTTTCTTAAAGCTGATTAAAATATCGACGAAAATTACCTACGAACAAAACCATGAGACGCTGAACCAGTTAAACTATCTACATATAATAATATAATTATATTGTTGGCTGCCTTCACTTACATATCAAATTTTTTATTTAGGACATCTATAATGGAGAAGAAAAAAATCTTTTAATTTTAAATTGAAGGTATTTAAAATTTGATAAAAGGATTGTAAGGGTAGAAAATATACCTAAATTTGAGGGTTTTTTTTTTTAAAAAAGTTCTAATTAAGCTTTTGTAATTATGATTAACGGACACACCATTAGTCCATTACCAAATTGTCACATAAGATTTGATCTTCTCTCTGACGTAAGAGGATGTATAATTCATAACACCAAAGGAACTCGTGTTACAAATTTCTCATAAGCTTACCTTATTTTTATTAAAAGCTATCGAGTACCGATAAGTAGATCTTATTTTTAATTTTATAAGGAGTTCATGTATTTAAGTAGAAACTATTATATTCATAGCGTTATTATAAATATATTATAAATTAAAAACTAATATTTAAATTTAATTTTTTTGATATTGAAAAGCTAGTTTTTATTATTATACAAAAATTTATCCGATAAGATTATCGTTAACTAGACTAGACTCACTTATGTAGACGTTGAACGAACTGAAAGAACTTTTTTCTGCTTTTTCATAAACAAAAAAAAAATAAAAAATCATTACATGCGTCGGTTGGCCTTTCCCATCTCACCTTCAAGGTTACACAGTCATTGACGTCTAGAGCCTTGTCCTTTAGCTCTATCGTAAAGTTGTTTTTATAAATACTACTCGTAATCGACTTATTGAACCGTTTCATTCATCAACAGCCACAGATCGATGGAATTTCACTTCACACAGCAGTTTTGGTGGAGATTTTTTTATTTTTATTTTTATCATTTTCGTTTTCGTGTTTATATAATATAAAATATATACATATATGAATATATTTTATAATTTAAAAAAAAATATTATTTTTTTTACGTTCCAGCTACAATGCATCCAATATATAAGGAACTAAATTTAATGCAGGTTGAGCCGAGTCAAATAAGACTAGAAAAGAGCTACCGTTGATCAAACAGATTATTCAATTATCTATTCATTAATAATAAGTGCCCCTACGTGTTTTGAATAAACATTCTATTCTATACGGACACCATTCATTAATTCATAAAAAAGATTGATTCTCTAGCCCTATCATTTCACATGCCATGTTCATATATAATTCATCGTTCTTGTCCTGGTCCTTCGGCTCCTTTTTCACGGATACAAACAAACCTCTAGCCACTTTGATTCTTTTAATATTGAAATTTGAAGGAAAAACCAAAACGACCCAAGATAATGCAGCCGAGCCGAATCAATGTGGGTATTGGTTGGTACTCGGTAGCAAGGGCCGAGAGTGGAACCAAGATACATGGATCACCTTAGTATATGATTGGATGATAATGCCGCTAATTTATTAGCTTATTTGTTCACAAAAGTTCATCGGACCACATATAATTAAAAGCTTATTATCGTGAATGGATGTGCGAAGCTTATTATGGCTGAGTGAGCTGTCTGTCGCCTGAATTACTGCACAGGTAGGATCATTTTTTTTTTTTGAATTTAAATGCACTTTTTCTAAAATTGTTCAAGTTACCTTTTATAGATATATACACACACACACATACATTTCTTATAAATACACGTCATTTTCTAATTCAATCAACACAATAATTGAGATCCAACCTATGCATGTATAAAATTGATTTTAGGACATGCTTGGTACAGAGATAATAAGGTTAAAAAAAAAGAAAGAGAGGAGACACTTTTGCATAGTATATTTATAATGGATGGATTTTTAAACCTTTTTTTTCTTGACGATATCAATTTTACCACAGAAAAAAATGAGTTGTTATTGATTAAATTAATATTCTCATGTGTCAAATATGCTATAAAAAATTGTAAAATAAGATGGAGTATCTTTTCCACTCCATCTTGGATACTAAATGTGTCTTATAATGACATAGCAGAATGATATTGGAAAATGACATGTCTCGATTAGGGACGTCACTAAGTCGGATTTAGATCCATTTCTATTACCTAGATCTAGATTCGAACTACAATTGTTGGATTTTTAAATTTTTTTAACAATATATATAAATATAAATATATTTATATTTTATATAGTCTAATATGTATTTTTTGTCAACAAAAATTATCGGAATGAAAAGATAGACATTTACGAATATATATATAATCAAGTTGGTCATTTATCTAGGCATTCATATAATATATATAATCATTAAATTTACGAATAAGGAAGCAAAATCAAAAGGATAAAAAATCAATGTCAAGTATCTGTTGACATGCACTATTTAGCAATTTCTTATATATAATGTATATGATCTTTAGAGGCTTCGGAGTATCATCTCACATGCAAGTTATATTAAAGTATTCAAAAATTTATGCTTGCCGTTTAGATTGATAGTGTCATCGAATGGAAATAGTTAAATGTATGTAACTACAAAACAAAACAAAAAGTACTAATCATTTAATTATACTCGAATATAATATACTAAAATAGAAAAAGGAACCAAGAGGAAGGAGAACAGCTTCGGTTGAACCAAGCACTGTATCAAGTGTGAACACAAGGATCGAGCATCAAGAGCATGATGAATGTTGATGTTATTTTAAGATACCTTATACTAATATTGTTTTATAGCTATAAATAAACCAAGAGCCATCTACTATGGAATAAGAGGTATGTAGCATCGAATGAATTAAATACAAATCCATACTATAGGGAATAAGACGTACAGAAAATTGAGGACAAGAAATTTGTCGAACAAAGGAGACAAGGTAGAAGGAACAACGTTAGAGGTGATCTGAGGAAAGAATTGCGTCCAACTAAAGTAAATATATTTGTAATATTGATAAACTTAAAAGAGAGATAATATAATAATATAAAGAGGAACAAATAATTGACTTCTATACATTTAAATTCTTTTTTACATTTACGATTTATAATATTTTATATATATAGTACACATACTTATTACATCTATTATGAGAAGGAGTTGGAGAATATAAAATAATGTGGTTGATACGTAGAGTTAACGGGTTGAAATTATAATGAAAAAAACTATTACATATTTACAATTGATAGTACCAATGGAAGTATTAAACATATGATTTAATATAATACAAATTCATACTGTGTACATCCATAATATATAAATAGAATATTTACAACACATTGTTCATTCCTCCAACCATTAATCGTGCAGCTGGCTTTATTTCATTATTATTATTTTTCCCTATTTCTCCTATCTTATTTGATTTTGAGTTAGAGTTAATTTTCATTGAAGCGGTAATTATTTTAATTTTTTAATATTAAATGAATAATTAGTGTTTTCTTTAAAGAAAAAAAAACATTAAGACGCATTTAAGTATCTTTCAAATAAAAAATCATGTAGTGTAACATTATAACTTTAGTATAATCTTGTTATTTTATATATGATACATATTCACATACATAATAATACAATTTTACATGAATATTTGTCAATTTAATTTGGTGACTCTCTTTTATCCTCATTCTTTTGCATGCTTAATTTGTAAATGATTTTCTGAATTTTTACTTAATGTGGCTCATAGAGGAAGTTTCCTTACCCTCAAATTCGGTGCAAAGTGAGATATAATTTGAGAAAGATGTCAGTGTTAGCTTTTTTCAATCGGTACGAGGATCAAAAGGTGTTTTAAAACTACATGAGTTTTGTTAAATATGTTGTTTGTGAATTATTGTCACCCGCACCAAAACCTTTGAGATGAAGCAAAAGCACAATGTCAATGATGCGTTTACGAATTAGGTCAAAACTTCTTCAAGGTGAGCTAATTTTTGATAGTTATAAGGGTTTTAAGATATGGTTTTGTTACTAGGTTTGGGTCCGAATCAATTGAAATAGAGGAAAGTATGTGTTTAATCCACAATGTTTAAGCTTACACTAAACTATGTGTGCATTGAGCATAGCAACCAAGCTAAACCATACACTCCATATTCACACCATATCATACATACCAAGCCATTTTAACTCATTACCACAACGATTTAACATTACACTAAACTATCTAAGATATCATTTATACCAAACATATTGTTGAGGCCAAACCATAATATCACATAACACCACGATGTTTTAAGATTGCATCGAACTACTAACACAGATCACCATAATGGTTATACCAATTACTTATTCACATTATTCACCAAACAATGTTTTAGGATCACGCCAAACTCATGCGCATGGGCCATTCACATTATCCATATTTGCAATGTTTTAAGATTATGCCAAATTTTTATTAAATATTACCCACATTGACCATATTAACAATGTTCTTAGATTACATCAAACAATATCAAATATTATCCACATTATCCATATTCACCGTGGTTTTAGATTACACCAAAATATTGACATATATTATTCACATTATCCATACCAAACTATATAATACCTCGAGTCTCCAACGCTCACTTACTTGTGGCTAATAGTAATGGTAGTTAATATATATCTAGCAAACATCAATGATTGATTCTACATAATGGACATTAGGAATAGATAAGGTGTGTCAACCTTCCCCAAAGCCTAAGTTCAATGAATGAGATGCATGAAGGATAATGTCTATAACCTTTGTCTCCATCAATGTTCATAGATTATGTTCAAATATTGGAGACTGGTGGTTTTAAACAATATCTTATGTAAGTAATTATGGTTGCGTGAAGAGCGAGATTTGCATATCGTGTCCAAAGATAAATCATACGAAAGCTAGGAGATCAACGTTCGTAGAAGGAGTCAAAAAATTTATCCTAGAGACAAACATCTGCACCCAACATTCGTAGACAATGTCTATAGGTAACTCGTATGATATCATTGGGCGCTTTTAGATGAAATTATCTTTACCCGTATAATCCATATTATTCACACTAAATTAGGTGGCATTTTATCTTGGAATCTTAAATCATCACCTATACCACACGGTGATGCATAGACCACACATATGATGTAAGGCTCATACCCACATATTTCACAAAAATTTCATATTCCATTTTTTTAGAAGGTCTCTTGAGAACCAACGATAATTAAATACTTTTATGATCACATCAAGGGACATTGTCCTCTAATTAGAGATCATTACTTAACTTAGGAGTTTTACATCATCCTTTAACCCAGTTTTCAAATACGGGTTAAAGCAGGGTTCTAATCAACTCTAAGATTGACCAAAGACATGGAATCTATTATTATTTACCAATTATGTAAAATAGTCACAAAATGACCAAAATAAACTTTTGTTACTTTCAAATTTTCATCTTATAATTTTAAGTATAAACTTCATTACTATCCACACTATTCATACTATTCATTATTATTTATCATGGTTCGTTACTATTTCATTTAATTTCAAACCAATCAACGCTAAATCAATTTCTATTTAATTCCCCAAAAATGTAGTACAACCCAATAGTAAGATTTCCAATAATATTTTCCCATCATCCAGTTAGAGATAGGGATAATCTAAATTTTATTTAACCCTAATATTGAGTAATTAATATTTTAACCTATTTCTAAAGTTAGCTAATTGATATTTTTATTTTACCATAATTTTTCAATACTAAAATTTAACCTAATCATATCCCTAATCTCGGATGCTTATTATTTTAATCTAATCTAAATTCCCCAATCTAAATTTTTTAAACCTATTTCTAGTTTTAACTCTAAATTTCTTTCCTTTTTTTATTTTTCTTTTTGCTCTTCTCCTCCTGGCCTCCTTCCTCTTCCTTTTCTTCCAGTATATTTTCCTTCTCCTTGACATTCTTGCAGTTAAGCATCCACCCCTATAACCTACCTATCCTAAAATCATCATCACCTCCCCAAATCTATACAACGTTGAAATTTTTTGACCAAAAATCCCTCAAACCTCTCCTCTTTGTTCACATCCTCTGTAATACCCTATAATTTTAAATCTTTTATTTTACGCTTTTGGTGATCATTGTTTTTAAACCTTTTATGAGGATGTAATATCTCATATTTAGAATTAAAGTTGTATTATATTTGTACTATTTTAGTTATTTCAATATTAAAGAAAAAATCTCTTTTCAAATGTAAAAGGTCTTTTTTTATAAAAAAAATTGTTATTTTTAGAATACTTTTGGTAACCAAAAATTACTATTTTTATAAAATAGTTATTTTGATGTGACAATGTGTGAAAATATTTTAAATATTATTATTTTAGTGGTTATACTTATGCTGCAAGAAGAAACGATGTTAAACCCTTACTTTATATAGAATAGTAAAAAAAAAATGAAAATTTCATAAACAAATAATTTTTTTGGAAAAATGAGAGTAGGTAATAAGAGACCTACCTTATGAGTGATGTGGGGTGTGCTATATTGTTACTTTTAAATATTTTTTGTTAATTAGTTAGTTAGTGATATTAATTTGTTGATTTGAAAGTTTATTTTTATATTCATATGATATAATTATTGTTATAGTTAGTTAAGACATTTTGATGAGAGATGTATTTTTTTTAGTTGTACATGATAAAATTTTATCTTTTTATTTATTCCTTACTATATTTAATTGTTTTCTGCTAATTATTGTAAATGACATTATATGATAAATCTTTCTTTATATAATTTTTTCAATTTTGTTGATAAATAGAGCAATATTTGATAATTTTTCCATAACTTGTTCTTCCAATACTGAAAACAACAGTTCTTTTTTGAGTTGCAAAGATAAATTCAATATCTACAACTTTTATATTTTTAGTATTCCCAATATCTAAACTAAACTTAGTGAAAAATATCAATCAATGTCGGTAATATCTTGCATGAGCATTTTTGTTATATATTTCTATTTTAAAAGCCCATATAAGCACATACCAAACTCTAATAAACAAACCTATATTTTTCTTTCTCCTCTTGTTCCATGATTTATGTTATATATCTCCCACTAATGTTTCATATCTTCAACCATCTTCAAGATCTTACATTCAACATTCATTTTTTTTTCATCTTCTCTGTTTGAGTTCAAGAAATATTTTCTCTCTCAAGATCATCAACTTGTGAATTTGTTTTGGTATCATAGGATCATTATTGATGCTTCAAGGCCTTATATTTTATATATAAGGATTTTACATATGGTAACATTATTTTTTCAATCCTATATACATATATGATTTGTGTGTGGAATTTGTTATATATAAAGTATGTGTATTTAATTATTATATAATTTTATACGTACTTATGACTATTTTTGTATGTATCATGATATGCAATATGGTTATCCTAAGAATACATGGGTTTATGTTAAATTTGTGGTATTTTCAACTTGGATGCAACTTTTAAAGATTTTACAAAGATCACACTGAATTCAATCATAAGAGTTTACCCATCATATTATATATCAAATCGATGCTTCAGAAGTTTAGTTTTCACAAAAATTATCCATTTTGCATTTTGAGTTATATATTGAAAACAAATGAGGTTATAATAAGGATTGGTTGAATCTAAAAAATTAGTATAACTTACTAAATTGAATTTTTGGCATGTTATGTTGGTTTTACCCAATGCTTGAGTTTTGGTGGTTATTGTAACACTAATTTCAAACTCTATTTGTATATTTAAATAATTATATAATTATTTTAAACTATTTAAAATTATGAGCTTATTGAATATAGGTATTTATATCAGTGTTTTATAAAAGTATTCTATAACCTTATTTGATGAATATGGTGATTATGTGTTTTTATGTGTTATTTAGTAATTGTATGAAACATGTGGTACTTATTTGCTTTTATGTGACACTGTGGCATATCAAATTGTGGTTATGTTTTCTTAAGACCTTATTGTATATTTGGTGGGTGTGATATCCCCCAAAAAACCTTTAATATAACTTGGCCTTGTGTAGTGGGTGTGGTATCCCATTATATGTGTGTTACGCTGCCATGACTTTTGTTCATGGTGAAGAACTAGGTGTGGTCAAAAAAAAATTCTTAATTACTAGAAAGTATGTGGTCACTAATGAATATTTATAAAATGGTTTCTATTATGTATGAAATGTATTATTATTCTTCCATGATTTTTATGTGAGCATGCATAATTATATGGTTATCATGAGATTTGAAGTTACCTTCTAAGTATCATTACAACAAATTTCATAAAAGACAACGGTTCCAAACCATCATACACAACGGTATCCAGACGACGTGGATAAGCTTGTTTTCTTTGTGACATATTATCTACAACATTTATAAAACCCGTTGTAAAATACACAGTAATTATAAAAACCATTGTTAAATGAAATAAAAATCGTTGTTTCTAATGGGGAAAAATGTAAGATCGTGTGATGTGTTTTCAATAATTTCTTTCATGAATCTCATCACATAATATCCACAATCAACATTGTTCTTTTGTCTAGGGCACTGCATCAAAAAATTTAAAACCGATAAAATAAATTTCATTTGATGGATCTGTCTATGTGCTTAAAATATAAAGATCACCATATAAACCGAACTAGTACACCAGAGTTAGTATTCATTTAGACATGAAAATTTTAAATAATTTAAGTCAAGGATATCCTAGATATGAAAATAATTTATTTTGTTCTTCTCTTATCTGCGTATCATACTTGATTGCCCCTTGTTACAATTTTTAAGGGCGGTAGTGGTAGTCTTTTTTATGGATGAGAAAAAAGTACAACTTATGGATGTATAAACAAACGTGTCCATAGCCTAAGGCAATGTATGATATTGCTAAGGAAATTTAAACTTGAAACAAACTATGTAAGAAAATTAAGGGAAAGAAAAGACTTCAAATGATATGATCATATCGTCTGAAGGATGATAGTATATGGGTCCAATTAGAAGTATACTTGTAGTTCCTGGTTGTTGTAGGTTCTAACTCTTGCACCCTTCTAAAAGATTAGAAATTATTTCTATAAACCGAGAGTCAATGAGAGATGATTATTTCTTACTTAACTTGCCCCTAGTATTCTACTTTTACATGTGAGTGGAAATATTATGTGTGTTATTCTTAATTGATTGATACTATGCAATTTAAAGCAAGCCCACATTGGATTCATAGAACAAAAATTAATATATGACAATATCCATCCACAACATGTGCCTATTGGGTTGACCTTGCATTTTTAACCAATGTAGACACCAAAATCACACTTTCTTCGTGATGGATGAAACTAGCAACTCTATAGCATGCATTGCTTAGCATGAAGATAACTAAGATAGATAGAGTAGGGAGAAAGAGCAAGATAGTAGGATGATAGGCTTGCTTAGATGATTATATGATGAAAACATCAACAACAATCTAGAACAAAGCCATCAACAACAGCAAACACGAACATAGTTGAAAAAATTAAATAAAAATTTGATGAATACCAGTTTAATTACGACCTAATGATTTCTCTCCTTATTATATTTCTTACTAGATCTTACATGATATAGTTTTATAAACCTAGACCAATACAAAATTTAAACATAAGAAATTTCTCGACTATATATATATTATATATATATATTTATATATATATATATAATATATACAAGTTTCAATATTAAGAGCTTAAATTTCAAAAAAAAATTCCGCCATATGTGGTATCGGTCCTCCAAGAGAATTAAGCCAATATACAGTACTAGTACTGGGAACGATCACAAAAAGCATCCAATGATGCCTATAATTCAAAGAACAAACTTCTTCAAGATTAGAAGTAATTTGTCAAAGAACCTAACACTTTAAGGGTGTTATGGTTGAAGGCATTCTAATCTCTGTGAAGAGGGTGGTGTTGGATAATTAAGATTGCACCACTTGGCGTGGGTCATTTATGACTCATACAAGGTGACAAGAGAAGGATGGGATAGGGTTCATTGCTTTTTGTTATTGATAAGGGCGTAGTGGTTTTTCCCATTACTAATGTTGTGTTGGTGGATCTCGATTTCAACGTCGCCAGGGCTTTTTATGGATGTGATTGATTCACTTTTGGCTTGAGGTTATCTCTTATGAATCATAAATCATTTTTGTTGTGTATAAAAATAAAGTCATTTCTAATAATTTGTATATTTTTTTAGAAATTAATAAAAACAATCATATAATTTCATGTACACATTTTATTGAAAAAAAAAGTATTTAATGCATATATAATGAGAAAAATAAATTTGCTTAAAATTAGAAATTAGATTTTCACTTTTCTAAACTAATTTTTTATACAAAAATTTAGTGCTAGAATGAGATATTTTTTATACAGTAAAAGTAATAGATATAGGAAGGGTGAGAAGGCAAAAGGGTCTCCGTAAAGGAGGAAGGAATGAAATAGTATTGGGAAATGGTAAGCTCAGTAATTTCATTCTCCTAGAGAACAGTTACCTCCATTGAGATTTGGGGCAGATAACATAGGGAACAAGGGGTTTTATAGTACTTGATGATGGGGGCAGGCTAGCTGGGGCTGAGGATATAAAGCAAGAGAATAATGGGACTAAGGCACGGCCTTACATGAATCAATTTAAATTGAGCAGCGACTGTAAGGTGAGGAAAAAATTATTATTGAACACCCACGGAAATTTTTCAGAGTTTTTTTTTTTTTTAGGGGTGAGGCATGCGATCAGCAGATCGGTTTACAAAGATTGGGTCGAGATGAAGGAAAAGGGAAATACTAATATGATGATTGGATTGCCGAAATCTCATAGAGTTGGGTATTCCCTTCTCCGGTTAAGTTTTTTTCCTCGCGCCATTATTTCTTTCGGGACTGGGTCATGCACTTTGCTATTTTGTATTCAAAGTTTTGAGTTTTTGTCTTCAGGCATTTTGGTATTTAGCTGCGTATGATGTCCATAGTCAAAAATGTCACTGCCTCTGTAAACTATAAATTTTAAGAATAAGTTTTAATTGTTATTATTATTATTATTATTATTAAAGTATAGTACATTATAATCGTAAAATATACTTATTATAATCATAGTAAAAATACTTTTATAAAGCTAATTTTTTTTATATAATTTTTATCAATACATGCTAATATATATTCATAGTGGAAATTTGTCAGCAAGATCCTTAACATTATGTATATTTTTAGGGAGGAGATATTAATCATTTGGTTGCTTTCAACTTTTTAGTTGTTTTACTTTACTTGACAAATAAATCTTACAACATTAATATAAATATCAAAATATTATTATGCTAAAAACCTACTTTCTTGCGTCAAAAAAGAATGTTATTATGTTATTTTAAACACTTTTTGAGAAAGCAATAAAAAAAAGTTTTGAAATTATACTAATTTTTTATTAAAAAATAATAAAGTATTTAACACATATATAATTAAAAAAATAGAAAAAATATTTTAAAAATTTTAAAATAAATTTTTTAATATAAAATTTGATGATTAAAATAATTTTATTTTCGATATTAAAGAGAGTAAGACTTTTTTTGAGACAAAGTCTTAATCACACGCTCCATGCACGATATTGGTGGTTTACGCAATTGATGATGTTTCCTGTATGAGGACACCTCCCCCTCTCCTCTATTGATAAAAAGAAGTTGCCGATTCTGCATTATTGAGGATCGGACCAGTTGGCCAATACAAGTGGGATTGGGAAAATGGGCATCTTGGTTCGGAGAATGTTAAGAGTTATCCTCAAGGTAGACGTACAGCTCTAAAGGTAGCTACAAGTTAACATAGCTTTTCTCCAGATCTTGTCAGAATCTATGGGGGGATGAAAATAAGATCCAAGGAGGGCAGCTGGGCATGAGATTGAGCGGTAGCCAGAGCTGCAGGCTTGTGGCCTTGTGGGGCATTAACAGTATATGGTTAACTCGCTTGCACGATGCACCAGCGTCGATTAATAAAGTACACCCAAATTTGACGGGGCCACTTCGATTAATGATAAACCCCGAAAAAGGACGCCGATTAAAGAAGGCCGCTTCTGGGTGGGAGCATGCGCAAACAGTTCGAATATGTTGAATTAAACACTAATTAGAGGAAAGATCCGATTTGCATTTGGATTTTTGTATTACGTTTTCGTAACAGTTAATACGTATGCATGTATCATCAAAAGATTAAACACACGTTCCCTGAGCCCACTTACCGGTTTAAACAAAGTTATTATTTGTAGGTTGTTTTGGATATTATTATTATTATTAAATAGCACGATGCGTATCGGGTTTTGGATCAGGAACGGAAGGAAAGACTTTTCTTATCGGGCGGAGGAGGTAGTACATAATATACATGCACTGCTAGATTAAGTGTTTGTTTAAGCATTATGTCCATCTGTAACACCAATTATCAAAAAAAAAGGAGTAATAATAATAAAGACCTTTTATGCTTTGAAATATTATACACGTTCCCTGAGCCTACTCGGCATTTTAGAATACAGACCTTTTATGATATACTCTTGGCTCTTCCCTAAGGCATTAGCAATAACAAACGTTAAGAATCCGCTGTTCACACTTTCTAATGTCATTTTATTCCAAATTCAATAGGTATTTAAGCAGATATGAAAAAAAATACTTATTCTACATGGATACGAATAAAGAATATCGGTAATCATATCCATATTTACGTCTTTATCCATATCTATTTACCTAATATATAATTACCCTTTTATTATTGATTTAAGATATAAAAAAATAGTATAATATTAAATTTATATATGCCATTTGGCTTAATCTTAAATGAGTTTATTTGTTGCATAATAAATCAATTTGTTAGATACTTTAAATATTAAATGAATTAGCTATCAGATAACGGATATATGACGAATACAAATATAAATATGTTAAAGAATATCCATTCAGATATAAAGAATGTTATCTAGTATGGATATGCATATGAAGTACCCTTCCCGAACCTAACTCGTTTACATCCCTAAGTATCACTTAAAAGAAAATTAATTTTTTTTCTTCACCCATGATCCTCACCTATATTTATCTTTATAACATTAATATCCATTTATTATTTTATATATTATTGTTTTTCATTAAAAAAATTTATAGATATATTTGATTAAAAAACCTATACATATCTTCCTTTTCTCTAATGTAATTTTCTAAGAAATTATTATACGAAAAGATAAATTCAAAATTATGATACTAACTAGTGACTTCTTGGAACTTGCAGAGATTATTATTAACTTTTCGTGTTTTTAGTAAAAATTAATATAGTATATAGCCAATAGGTATATTTCGTTGAAATTGAACGTTTCATCTACTATAAATTGAAGTCTTTCTAGCAATAATTTTTTATACAAAAATAAATATTTTTAAAAAAAATCAAATTTATTAATCTCATCTGTACGAAAACCAATTTTTCAGCAGTAATATTTTTACTTTTACTCATATTATTCTCTTTCATTTCGTAAATATTAATTGCTCTATTGTTTTTGGATGAAGATTACAATTATTTTATTATGTTTAATTTCATTAATATGTATTCAAGTGTGTAATTTATTTGTCAAAAAATTGATATAAAGGTAGAATTTCTTAATACTCCTATTTATAGCTTTATGGATAATAAATGGATTCTTTGAAGATATTATAGTTAGCAAGTGAATCTGATGCTTTAAAAGAGAGAAGAAACAAGCGGATACAAACTAGCTTTTTCTTTGGGCACAGCCGCACAGGAAAGGGTTTCAGCTTTCCAGCTGGTTTTTCTAAGAAAAACTATCGTCGAGTCATTCGACGTCCGCGGTATGTGCCCTTTGCTCTCCCATGTAGGGTACAACACTCACCTTGGCCTTTGGCTCCTCCCGTGTACGGAAATTTAGTGTTTTATTATTTATAAAATATTTTTTTATCCGACAAAAATATTTTTTTCCTAAATTATCCCTCTTACAAGTAATATGTGTCCTTTCCTAATTAATTACACCAGTATATTTTACCATACCGACATATTTTATCATTTCTCTAGCTCTATCATCAACATAGTTTGTCATTCTCTAACTTTTTACACCAATATATTTTGTCGTTTTCCTAGCCCCCGCACTGACACATTCTGTCATTCTCCAACCCCTCCCGACACCGCTTCCTCAACGCCTCTCTTATACAACTATATTTAATGGTTTTGAGTTGGCTGACAAATATTTAAGTTGCACGACAAATAAATATATTTGGTATGGGTAGCAAACACAGGATATTGATAATATATATAATCATGAGTTATGAGCATATATAAGTATGGTTAAGCGATAATATTTTTCAAAAAGAACTTCACTTCTTAGTCATCCAATAAACCTTCTAATTCAATTTTTTTTAAAATCACAATGAACAATAAATTTGGAAACCCTTAAGCTAGAACACAATAAGCTATAAAGAGTTCGAAACCCTGATAAACTATGATAATGGGTTCAAAATTTCGAGAAACTATGGATATACAAAAAAATACAATTATTTTTGGATACTCGAGATGCTAAAGACCTTGATGGATCGATCAATGCTTCCAACCACCGTTATTATAGACTTGGAACATGCTCTCATTTCAGCTGTGGAACTTATTTTTTCCACTTCAAAATATTTATTCTATAGGTTTCGTGTAAATAAGAATGTAGAGGAAAGGTGTAAGAAAGTCTTTGGTCGTTCATCATTCGCATGTGATTTTATTTAATTATGGAAAATTATGATAGATGACATGGATGAAAAAATATACGAGAAACAACTCTTGTTATTGGAGAAAGATTACATAAACATGTCTAGCCTAATTACGTATCGAAAGATGAATTAAATACAACCATATAAACACAAATTTGTTTATGCTTCCTTTGGTGAAATGTTTCATATCCATTAGGTTACAGTGAACATGTATGATTTATAGTTTATCTCATAGTATAATTTATTTATTTTTACTTCTTTCATTTGATAAAGTAATATACTAGTTTTTTTTAATAGGGTTGAAGGTGCTCATGGATATTTAAACGGGTTTTTAGAGACATCATGAGGTAACTTAAATACAATATTAAAACAAATGCACACTTTCTTAGAATTACATCACGATAAAATCAAAGCATCACTAGACAAGTCTTGATTTAATATTTCTCATTTTGTTACTAGTTCCCTTTACACCAATTTTAGAGATCATGATAATTTATATGCAATGGATTTGGTTAACAAATTGTCAAAGAAGTAATAATGTAGTAACTGATGACGATTTATGTTGTGTACTTACGGGATATCATGTATGTACGACCTTAATGCCTACATTCATAACTACATGCCAATCCCCCTATTTATCCATTCTAGAAGAAACTCGACATATATGAGCCCATTAATCCACCAATACATCAAGAATCAATAGAGGTTTCACCTCATTTACTCTATATTTTCATGGAAGATGTTATGAGCTGGCCACCAGCGATACTGACTCGGTTGGCGAGAGGGATATTTAATATTATTTTTTCCTAGATAACACTTCTCCAAGAGCCACTAGTAAGATAGCATAGGGGTCACCAAAAGAACTCCACTAGACACTACTATGAAAACGAGAAATAATAACGGAAAATTAATAATGATGGTTAGAAAACCATTGCCAAATGCGTGAAAATCAATGCGCGGGATAGTTTTGATAACGATTATAGCTCAAAACTGTTATTAAAAACCCAACGCTAAAATTTAGACAGTAGTTTTAATAACGGTATACGGAAAACCGTTATTAAAAGATGTTTTAATAACGATTCCTACAAGAATCATTGTCAAAAGCCACACTAGTTTTAATAACAGTTCCTACATGAACCGTTATTAAAAGATGTTTTAATAATGATTTTTATAGGAACCATTATTAAAACCCCAGTTCCACCTTTTATTTTGTTCCGTTTTATTTCGTACCAAAATTTTCAGACTCTGCCCCTTTCCTCTCGTACTCTCCCTCTCTTGCAAACCCTCGCATCACCACATCGTGCACCACCACTCCGGCTCCTCTCAAGTTAGGGAAACCACCACTTTTTCTCTTTTGCACCGCCAACTTTCCTCTTCCTTGCAGCACCACACCTCTGTCATTCTTGGCTTTACATGTGTTGTCATTCTTCCGTACCTAGCCAACACTTCTTCCTTCTTCCTCCGCCATGTTTGTAGGTGGTCGCCACTCTCCTCTTACTCACCGCTACTCCTTTTACACATGTTTTTGTTCTTCCAATCGTATATTTTCTTCTTCTTATATATATATTATCTTATTAATATCTACTTGAATTTACTATGTGTAGCTTGAATGATTTGATGATAGCTTGATGTTTAGCCGCTTTGTTAAATATATAACTAAAGATTATGTCCTTATTTTAAATAGTTTGATGTTGTTAGTTTTACATAGTTGGTTAAGATCTGGTAGAATATATTTATGATTTGTCTAGCTAGTTGAAGATTAGTTTACATATTCTGTAATTTAGATCCTTTCGAGAACAACCTTGATGATAAGATTAACTAGTTCTCATCTATAGGTTGTGAGATGACATACCCTCCACCATATCTATGCATAGTGCCACATGTAGATCTACAGACTCATGTCATATGGTTATACAACGAGCTAGGTTGGTTGTATGCGAGTGGCTTATCCTATCACCCCTTCCATTTTAGATCGTATCACCTACTATTGACCCTGCCTCAGATAGAGCCATGGGCGTTGGCTACATCTACTTTTTTGCATTGGTTTGTCCACCACACTGATGCAACACACCCGATATTTATCGAAGGTGAGGTGTTTGCTAGAGAGTATGATAGGATATCGAGAGAACTAATGGTCATTGATGATGAATGGAGGTTTCGTCGTAGCTTGCCTTCGAGTATCCACCCCGATTATGCTAGAGTATCCGTGAGTACACTCTCTAGTGATGATGTCAGGGATCAGATGATATGTCATGATGAGTGGACTTTCAAAGTTCTAGTTATTATCCGGGCTCGACGAGGCTACCTGGGGATTTAGTTTTACATTTATGAGTTTTTATTTTTTAGGATTTTAGGCTGTAGCAACCTTTTGATGTATATAGTGTTGTTATTGCTTTAATCCCTTAATATGTTTATCTTTTGTAATTTGAACCATTGTACAATGTTTTGCTATGTGTGTATGTATGTATGTATGTATGTATGTATGTATGTATATATATATATATATATATATGAAATCTTTTTAAGTATGAGCAGTTTGAGTATTAATATCTTTTTGGAAACATGTTATCATGATTCATGTATACACACACACACACAGAGAATAGCATGATACATTTGAGATTAATTCTTTCTAAGCATGAGCGATTTGTGAATTATTAATGTAACACCCCCAAATTTACTACTAAAAAATTTCGTTTAAAATCAAAAGGCTTAGCGGAAGCAAAGGATAAAACCGTAAACTCGGGGGTATTACCGCCACACTTAGTACCAGACCGGTTCACTCCTACCGTTCTGGTACTAAGTGCTAAGGCTAAATTCGATCAACATTTAGTACAAAGTATCAAAAAAACGTAAGACGACATTTAACATAAACCCTTAATAAGAGGTAAGTCAGACAGAGGTTAGAATACGATTTGGGATTACAACTTCAGAATATGTTTCTCAAAACAAGAACGTAATACAAATTATAGCTAAACAAAAATAAATCCCGAAGGATCAATATCCGGATTGCCTACTCACTTAAGTCAAGGCTTCCACCCCAACACAGTATCCGATCTTAAACCTGCACAAGAGGTCTACTCCCCACCATCGGTGGATCATCACAGGACCCATTCAACCAGTGTAGTATCAGTACGGGTCCAATACTGAGTAAGTCTCGCTACCCTATCATATAGGAGAGATATAACTATACATCAAGTGCATATTAAATCCTGGTACAACACATTGATACCATATCATACATATTCACAACCCACAACATGTATCTTGCCATACACCCATAATAACATATAAAAACATATGTAACATCGCATCTAACATATAAGCGTGGTATAACCGAAATGTAAAGTAACACATGTGCCTCAGTCAGGAATAATCCATATTATTAAAACTCAATACGTGGCATACTCACGTAAGCAGCATGTAGTAATACAGATAATAAAAGCTGGCCATGGTCCAATTAGACTTATTCTTTATTCTCATTAACAATATGTTCATTCCACACATATTCTTTAATAATCCATGTAAGTGCGGGAGCCCCACTATTATAGCCGGTGGACCGGAAATCAACACTCAGGGCAGAACGCCTCTGACCACTATTATAGCCGGTGGACCGGAATCAACACCCAGGGCAGAACGCCTCTGGCCACTATTCTAACCGGTGGACCGGACTGGCCCCGACATACATGGTGTTTCGCTGTAAGTACTTAGTATTTTCCCATGGATTACTTCATTCATATTCATTCAAAGCATTCTTCAATAATCCATGTGAGCGCGGGAGCCCCATTATTATAGCCGGTGGACCGGAAATAAACACACAGGGCAGTACGCCTCTGACCACTATTATAGCCGGTGGACCGGAAATAAACACCCAGGGCAGAACGCCTCTGGCCACTATTCTAACCGGTGGACCGGACTGGCCCCGACTCACATGGTGTTTCACTGTAAGTACTTTGTATCTTTCCTGTGGATTAACTTATTCGTTTGGGTCTGTCGAGCCCGAATCCCCCACTATTATAGCCGGTGGACTGGAATAAACACTCAGGGAAAAACGCCTCTGACCACTATTATAGCCGGTGGACCGGAAATAAACACCCAGGGCAAAACGCCTCTGGCCACTATTCTAACCGGTGGACCGGACTGGGTCGGGCTCATCAGTCTTTCGCTTTACGTAATTAATATCTTATTCGTGTCTTATTGAATCACATCACACCCTTGACATGCATGCAGTTGATACTCTACTTCTTTCCCTCCAGAGGGACTGTCCCATATTTTGAGACTCATACAACTTCTCACACCCGACATCCATCCCCCGTAGATATGGGTAAAGTAGCATATAGTAGGACACAATCCCCAAGGCTATAGGCCATCCCAACACATATGATATCGACTCCGCATGTCCTCATCCCTCTAGGGTTCCTCCTCGGAGGCCCTAATCGGACCTATGTGGCCCAACTCTTTCTTACTTACCCAAACGTTACTTTGTTCTCTACCTCGCACCTCATTTTTATTAGGAAATTCCCCAAATGTATTACTTTATCTCCCAAGTTCACGCGTGACCGACAAAACCCTAGTTGGCCGCGCCAAACCCTAGCACTTTACTTCCTCAACAAGTAATCTCCATCTTTTACCCCAAAGTCCCTTCTCTCATTTAGGAACCCTCACTCATCCTTTATATAAGTGAGTTCTCACCCTCAACCCCATACTCCATCCCTCCTTGATCATTTTTACCCTTGTACCCTTCAAATTGCTCCTTTCCTCCCAAAACCCTAATCGGAACCCTTAGACACCCTTACACCGACCCACGTAAAATTTTGCACCCAAGCCTCCAACGGGTCCATAACTTTGACATTATTTTATTAACTTCCTAAATCAACTTTCCTCACGTAAGATTCATTCCCACGCATAATTTAAACACTCCATGCAGACTCTCCAACACCCACTTACACACAAAACCCTAATACGGTCTCTTATGCACCAACTTATGTACTATTTTTCATACTAAGTCTCCAATCATTCCAAGACTCTTCCAAGCTCTTACTTACAACCCAAATCAACTTTTCATACGTAAGGATCATGCCCATGCAAGGTCTAGTCCCCCCATGCAAACTTCCCAAACGTCCACTTCCCCGTTGTTCCTTTTATTATCATTTCATGCTACCCAAAACCCTAGCATGCATGTCCTAGAGGGCCATAACAAGTCACATCATCAACATCAACATCAAACATGGAACATGTCATACACGTATAGCATAAGGCACACACAACATACCTCAATATCCAAGCTGCGCTACACAAGATAGGTTATTCACAACACATGCATAAATACACATTAACATGGCATACTCATCATCCATCAACACATCACACATAGCACAAGGCCATAGCTTCGTCCTTACTAAATACCCATAAGTAGAGGTAAGTAGAGACTTACCTGGATCCGAAGCTAGCTAAGTAAGATAAGAGGGAGAGAGATCACTAGCTCGTGGATCCACTAGAAAGCTTTCCTAGATCCGATAGAAATCGAAAACTAAATTAGAAACTATTCTATCAATCAATAATTCACATATTCTAATTAAATAAACACAAACAACACAAATGATCTTTTTTTAGAAAACGTGTCCAAAACATAGAACTTAAAAGCATAACTTTATTAAGATTTAAGGTTAAAACTAAATCAAAACGGATTAATACAAATATGACTTGGGACATTTCAACTACTTTTATACATTTAATTTTAGCGAAACAACTATACAAATAACCAATTTCATAATCTCACTTAAAATATAGGGTTTTAGGCCCGAAAATACATTTCGTTAAAATTCTATAAATTTAATAAAATTGAATGTTTAGAAATGCAATTAAACGTATTTTATAACATATCAAATAATCAATTGCTCAAAACCAATAAAAGAAATACGCAATTTAGCACAACTCGGGTTTTCAAGCCCGGAACACAAACCCGATCAATTCTTACCAAAACATATCAATTGACGGTTCGAAAATGTAATTAAACATATTCTAATGTAATTTATATAGTCAATTGAATAAAATAACCCGATTACCCAAATCAATTTAAACCCGCGGGAGTTTTGACCTAAAAATCCAATTCCGATCAATTACGCACAATTTTCCCAAATTGACACTTCCAATATAAAATTAAATACATTTTAAACGATATCATAAAATCAATTGAGCGGGACGGCTCAATTATGCGACCCAATTTCATTACACCCAAAATTTGACCTAGGAATCAAATTCCGATAAAACCTACATAAATTTCTCAAATTGACGGTTCCAAAATGAAATTGGATACATTTTAAAACATATTGTATAATCAATTTATCAAAAATAGCTAAATCGGACGAATCCGAAAAATTCGGGCATCACCGGCCAAAAATCCAATTTTTCCAAAATTCCAACACAACCATACAATTAACCTATCCAAATCATTTTTACAGCACATATATACATAAACAAACAATCAATTTAGCTTTTTATAAGCTAATTCATACCCAATTAATCAAAATAAGGGTTAGGGTTTTCGGAAATTTATACCAACGAAATCGACACAAAGCAAGACAAGAAAATGCCGGAGAAGCTTCGTCGGGGGCTGGGGGTGGCTCGCCGGTCGTCGCCCAAGCTCGCCATGGCCGGACGGCGGCTCGCCACTGCTGTGTGTGGCTCCTTCGACCACTGCTGCAACGGTTGTTGCTGCGGCTGCTAGTGCGCGGCTTCGACTGCTGCTGATGCGTCGACGGTGGTGGTCGGTGGTTGGAGGTCGACGATCGACGAAGGAGGAGCAGGGAGGAGGAGTTGGGGAGATGGAGAGGGGCGAGGGAGGTCGGCTAGGGTTAGGGTTAGGGTTGCGGGACAGGGGGTCGGGGAAAGGGAAGAGGGAAAGAAAAGGATGGGAGGGGCGCCGGTCGGGGCTGGCTGCGGTTTTTTTTTTTATACAAAAACACATAAAATAAAATACTAAAAATATAAAAATATTATTGGAAGATTTTATATAAAATTTATTTAATGAAAATTTATTTCAAACGGATCCGAAGGCTTAAAATTAATAAAAAGCTGTATACAGAATTTCGGAAACATTTTCGGAAGAATTTTCCAACGAACGAAAAAAACTTATATTATTTATGGAAATACATTATAAGACCCCGAAAAATTATTTAAACATATACTAAAATATTTAAGTCAAATTCGGGTAAAACAAAGATAATTTAAATAATTTTCGAAATCGGTTTTCCGTAAACCAAAAAGCATAAAACGAAAGAGAATTAATTCAAGAAAGAATTTCATAAATAAACTCCGAAAATCTTTTTTTTAATTTAAAACTTCCCAAATATTAAAGATTTCAGAAAACGAATAAATTTAAAGTCGGAAATATTTTCTACGGATAAAATCAATAAAATAAATTTAACTATTTAAACAGAAATTCTATAATTTAAATAATATATTTAGTTAACAAAATATAACTCCAAAAATAAGGCCGTAATCACACGACGAAGTTATAGTCGGAAATGAATCTAAAATATTAAAAATCAAAATACGAGAAAGAATGAGAATACATATTTTTAACCGAAAATCGAAATTAAAAGAATATAATAAAATCATGGTCGTGAACGAATTTGTCTAAAATGGTTCACAACGACAACAATTACTTAAATTAAAATATGAATTCAAAATCGTCGATAAATCCATAAAACAAATAAAAATTAAAATAATTATTTTTTTTACATCAGATTACGCTAATAAAATCATTAAGCTTAATAAAATTAGGTTTCAAAAATACGGGGTATTACAATTAAACTTATAATTCAATTGATTTGTAATAATTACTTTTGCGTAGGATACATCTAGATTGAAAAACTATGGATCAGAAATGGTTGTCTGCAATTCATCTATCTAGAGAATATAACGAAGAAGTGGAGTTTTTCATCAAGTTTGCAGTTGAACATGCTCGGGACTCTAGTAGAATAGTCTATCCTTGTTTAAACTGTGCTTATATCTAACGTGTCAATGCTGATGATTTGAGAGATCATATGTTTGCGTATAGAATTGATTCAAGTTACACTTGTTGGATATGGCATGGGAAAACAGAGTCTAAATATGTTAATGATGGTGTTAGGAGGGATAGTAGTGGATCATCATTTGATAATTATGAGGGACATTTGTTAAAGGAGATGACTCAAAAGTTTGAGGAAAGTGTTCAAGATTGTCCAAAAATGTTTGAGAAGTTATTGAATGGCTCGAAGAAACCTTTGTACGATGATTGCAAGACATTTACTCGATTATCTGCTACTTTAAGGTTGTACAACTTAAAATCATGTAATTGATGGAGTGATAAGAGTTTCACGGAATTATTGTCACTTGTAAAGGAGATTCTTCCTAATGACAACATTCTACTCGATCGTACCTTTGAAGTGAAGAAGATTCTATCCTCTATGGGCATGAGTTATGAGAAGATACATGCATGCCCTAATGTTGTATTTTATATTGCAATGACAATGTATATTTGGATAGTTATCCTAATCCTAAATGCAAAGCACCATGATACAAGAAGAACAAGGTGCCAGCTAAGGTGTTATGGTATTTTCCTGTAATACCAAGATTAAGACGGATGTTTAATGATGTTGAAGATACCAAGAACTTGAGATGACATGCTGATGAGAAGATAGATGATGGGCTTCTTAAACATGCATCTAACTCTCCACAATGGATGACGATTGATGGCTTGTTCCCCAAATTTAGTGAAAAAGTAAGAAATGTGTGCTTTGCACTTTCTGCAGATGGAATGAATTTGCATAATCAAGGCACCTATAGTTTATAGCCGGTGATTTTGGTTGCATACAATCTACCTTCGTGGCTCTATATAAAACGCAAGTATATGATACTGTCTTTACTCACTTCGGGCCCAAACCAACCTGGGAATGATATTGATATTTATTTGGCACCTTTAATTGATGATTTGAAGTTCTTGTGAGATATGGGCGTTGAAGTATTTGATGCATATAGTGAAGAAAATTTCACTTTGAGAGCAATGTTATTCTATACTATAAATGATTTTTCGACGTATAGCAACTTGTCAGGTTATAGTGTGAAAGGCCATTATGCATGTCCGATATGTGAGGAGAATACTTCATTTGTTCAACTAACACATGACTAGAAGACTATCTTCCTTGAGCATTGTAGGTTTTTACCAAAGAATCATCATTATCGTAGGCAAAGAAAAGCGTTTGATGGCTTTCAAGAAGAAGGATAGGCCCCAATCCGGTTGACGGGTCGACAAGTGTGGGTGAAGATGAAACATTCGAGTGTCAAGTTTGGGAAGAAGAATAAAGATAAGCCTCCATCAATTGGGTGGAAGAAGATGTCAATATTCTTCGACCTTTCTTATTAGGAACCTCTATACATGAGACATGCCCTTGATGTGATGCATATTGAGAAAAATATATGTGACAGTCTTGTTGGTACATTACTTAATGTTCTAAACAAGACTAAAGATGGCATCAATGCTCAAATGGATATGGAAGAAATGGGTATTAGACAAGATATGGCACCACGAGACAATAGAAGAAGAACATATTTAGCATCAGCGTGTCATACTCTTTCTAGAAAAGATAAAATTTCATTTTGCGAATTCTTTCACAGTGTAAATGTTTCGGAAGAGTATTCTTCAAATGTCAGAAGGCTCGTGTTGATTAAAGAGTTGAAATTAATTAATATAAAGTTTCATGATTGTCATATTTTGGTGGAACACTTGTTGCCAATAGCTATACGTGGAATTTTTCCAAAGTGTGTTTGAATTACTATCATGAGGCTTTGTAGGTTCTTTAACGCTGTCTGCTCTAAAGTCATACATCCTAATAGTTTGGTTGCCTTACAAAGAGGGATTGTGATTACTTTGTGCCAGATTGAAATGTAATTTTCCACCCTCATTCTTTGATATTATGGTACATCTAAATAGTCATTCAATTTATGAAATAAAAATGCTAGGACCTGTTCATGGGCACTAGATGTATACCTTTGAACAACTTATGAAGTTGATAAAATGTTATGTGAAGAATCAATATCGGCCAAAGGGATGTATTGTTGAGAGTTACCTTATAGAAGAATAATTAAGTTTTGCACGAAGTACTTTTCAAATGCTAAAGCTCTTGGTATTCCTAAGTCTCGACATGCAAGCAAATTGAAGGACAGGGTATTAAGGGTAAACAATTTGGGCGTGTAGACCCTAACATGTTCTGTAAAGCATATCTATATGTATTACACAATAGTGATAATGTTCAGTCGTATATTGAAGAACATATGCTTTCATTACAGATTGAAAATCCATCAAAGACTGAGAAATAGATAATCGATAAACATAGTCTTTCATTTATCGATTGGATAAGAGATCGCATCATTCCACTCATCGGACATTCCCCAACTTCAATTTTCAAAAACCTCGTTATGAAGTTTTTTCATATACCAGTTATGTGATCAACGATTACAATTTTTATACAAAAGAACAAGATGAGAATAGCACAATGTAGAACAGTGGGGTGACTTTAGTGGCTGAGGCAATGCATGTTACTAGTGCGAAAGACAATAATCCAACCTATGCAGATATGAATTATTATGGTGTGATTGAACTTATATGGAAGTTAGATTACACTGTATTTACAGTCCTTGTATTCGGCTGTAGATGGGTTGATAATAGCTATGAGGTTAGATATGAAGATGGATTCACATTAGTAGATCTTAATAGGGTAGGGCATAAACAAGACACATTCATCTTATCATCACAAGCTACACAAGTATTATATGTCACTAATCCTGCTAATAATAGATGGTCTGTGGTACTATCTACGAAGAAAAGAAATGTTAATGAATGTGATGATGAAAATGATGCCAATTGGAATAAAAAGTGTGTCTCAGTTGTGCTAGCAACTCAATTATTGAACGATGATAACAATAAAATTAATGAGGAGGAAATATATGTTAGGGATGATCATCGTGAAGTAATATATGTATCAGATCCTAAAACAAGGTGAAAAAAGAAGGAAAAGAAGGCAATGAGGGTAATAATATTGTAACATATGATACGTGTGTTGGTTTTTTTAAATGCATTTTTCGACCTTCCTGATAGGATATTTATTGTATCGATAATATAGTGGTACATTATGGTCAATACATAACTTTCTAGCATAATTTATTTATTGATTTTTTGTAGAGATATGGCTAACAAAAACATTGATAAGGACAACATTGATGAAAAGGGAAAAGAGGACCTACCATTATAAGAATCATCACGGACATGAGGAATAAAGGAGAACTAGTCGAGTTGGGATGGAATAATTATAATCTTCCCAGCGGCCCTTACACAAACATGTTCTTAACGTACATTTACTTGTGACTCGTAACCATGTTCCTATCTCCTATAATAATTGGAAGTAGGTTCAAAAGGGTCATAATGAGCATATTTGGTAGGAAAAACGGTAAATATGTTATTTTATGTAATCATTTTCGTATGTCAAATGTTATTAATGTCCCGGAGAGTAGGAATAAATGGCTTGTTAGACATTGTGGGGAGCGTCTAAGAACATGTAGGTCATACTTAGCTTGTTGGAAAATGTACAGAAAGAGGGATGGTTCTCTACGGCAGAACCCACCCAAACAATATGGTTTCATCAATCAAGAAAGTTGGAACCAATTTATTATATATCGTCTTACAGAGGATTTTAAGGTATTTGTTAGATAACAATTAAATTTTTTGCATCCCAATATTATGCTTAATATTGAAATAACCATGTGGCTATATTTTGGCTTGTAACATAGGAAAAAAGTGCCAAAAATAAAGAGATTGAGAAGTAGAATAAATACCAAATAATATGGCTCGCAAAGGCTATGCAGGCCTTGAAGAGGAGTTGGTATGCGATTTTGATTTATCTATTTATATTTTACATTTTCATTAATAAGTATAGAACATATGGTATGTATGACCTAAATGCTTATAG
The DNA here is from genome assembly GCA_030549775.1 of Tamarix chinensis. NCBI lineage: Eukaryota > Viridiplantae > Streptophyta > Magnoliopsida > Caryophyllales > Tamaricaceae > Tamarix > Tamarix chinensis. The sequence continues at coordinate 8,241,206 of CM060179.1, read as the reverse complement.
GAAAATGTACAGAAAGAGGGATGTATTACTTTGGAGCAGATGGAGTTAAAGAACCAGCAAAGCATCGCGATAGTAATTTGAACTCACTTTAGCAAAATTCCACGTATAGCTATCGGCAATAAGTGTTACATAAAAATATGACAATCATGAGACTTCATATTAATTAGTTTCAACTCTTTCATCAACATGAGTCTTCTGACATTTGAAGAATACTCTTCTAGAACCTTAACACTGCTAAAGAATTCGCAAAATGAAAATATCTCTTTTCTGGGAAGAGTATGATACGCCAGTAGTAAATATGTTCTTCTTCCATTGTCTGTCTAATACCCATTTCTTCCATATCCATTAGAGTATTGATGTCATCTTTAGTCTTTCATAGAATAGTAAGTAATGTACCAACAAGACTATCACATATATTTTTCTCAATATGCATCACATCAAGGGCATGTCACATGTACAGAGATTCCCAATAAAGAAGGTCGAAGAATATTGATGAATGCCCCAAAAATATTTATTTTAAGAAATATAATTAAATAAGGATTTACTAGGGAATTAATTTAATTATTTATTTTATTTGAAATGGTAAGGATTTATTTAGGGCAAATTAATAAGGAAATTATAAATTTTTTTATAAAGGAAAATTTGGGCTTTTTGCTAATAAAAAAAGGAATATAGGAAAAAACTTTTAAAACCATAAATTAGCCTAAAAAGGGAATTTAATATTATTTATTTAAAATAAATTTATTTTAATAACCCAAAAGATTCTATTTAATTTATTTGACCTCAACCTACTTAAATATTTCTTTTCCCATTTTCCTTTTTCTTTCTTTTTTTTCCTTTATCTTCTTCTTCGGCCAAATTGGGCTCGTGACGCAGCCCAATTCCCTTTCCTTTCTTCCTTTCTCCCACAGCCCAAACGACCAGCTCGCCTCCTTCCTGGGGCAGCCAAGACGCCGAGTATCGTGGCCTTTTTCCATGGAACGCCGCGTTCCATTAAATGTTATAACCACAGTCGATCAGCCTAGTTTCTTTCCCTTTTTCTTTTCTTTATTTTTTCCCTCGACCACCCGATTCACCTTCTTCTTCTTCCTTCTCCCCTCACTGTCGACCTGCAACTACTTGTCGGATGAAAATTTCGCCGGCAACTACGCACGTTCGCTGCCCACTTTCTCCCCCTCTCTTCCACAATGACTCGTCGATCACACCTGTCTGCCCACTTCCTCTCTTCCCTCACATGATTTCCCTCTCCCCCGACCACTTGCAGACCACGAACGGAGAGTGCGCTAGCTGCCATCGTCGATCGATGCCCTCTCCTGCCTACCACTCTCCCACCTTCCCTTCGACCCCAACTTCCCATTCAGTTTATAAATACCCTCATAGCAACGTTGAGTGGAGTTTTTGGCTTGAGTTCAGAAAAAATACCCTCCTTCGCGCCACCACAACTTTAGACAGTCTTTCCTCCACTGTCAGCCAAGCACACCACTAACTCCGCCCACCTAAGCCTTCCCTGCACCGTCCTATAGCTAACCAAACCTCTCATACTCCTCGATTCTTCCTACGCAGGTCACCCCGGCTGTGCGAAGTAGCCCCTCGACCAACCCATTATCTACCTCCACCGCCCTTTGAGTCACCATTAGCCACCACTTCTACCGCTGCCGCCACTCCTTTCACCTCCCAAATTGTGCCGCAGACCTTCCCCTACCTTTATTTTCCTCTCCCTCCCTCCCTCTCCTCCTCTCTTTCTCTCCTTCTTCCCTATTCGGCTGCCACCTCTGCCGCCGTGTGCTGCCGCCCCTCGCCGCGCCACCACCCTCACTTTGCTCCTCTCAGCCTAGGTTACCACCAGCACCTTAGCCTCCACCCTCATTCTCCACCCTTTCCTCTCAAACCCCAACTTTTTCCCTTTTAACCCTCTTTTTCGGCCCCCGCCGCCGCCGCCATGCACCACCACCGGTGCCACCCATCTCCGCCGACTTAAGGTGAAACCCTAGACCCTCTCAGCCCTTCTTTCCTATTTATTTTAATTTATTCTGTTTTTATTCCAATTTTCAATGTTTATTCAATTATTATTATTATTATTATTATTATTATTATTACAGGATGTAATATTAATGCTAAATTTTCTTGGTAGGGTCGAGAGTATTATTGAGTTAATTAAATTGTTAGTTTTGAATTTTAGGAATTAATTGAATTATTATAGGTTTTATGATCATCATCATCATCATCATCATCATCATCATTATTATTATTATTATTATTTTATTATGATTGTTAATTATTTAAGGAGGGCTGAGGCCTTAATTTATAATTAGGGTTCGCATACTCCTATTCGAATATTATTATTACTATTTTTTCTATTATTAATATTAATATTATTATTATCCTTATTATTTCTTATTATTATTATAAGTATTATATGTTATTAATATTATTATTACTATTATTGAATAGTACTTTCATTATTTGGAGGTAGGATCGAAAACCCTATCTTGTTTTATTTAATTTTATGTCATTATCATTATTATTATTATTACTACTAATATTTATTATTATTATTATTATTACTAATATTTATTATTATTATTATTATTATTATCTTTACTAACATTATTTTGGTGAAGGGTAGACACCCTTATATCACCATTCGTTTTAAATTACATTAGTATTATTATTAGTTTTTTTAGTAGTATTTTGTATAGTTAATTCTAGTATAGTATTATTTTAATTTAAAACCAAGTTTTAGGATAAGTTAGTAAGTAATAGTATTTATAGGAGGGAACCTAATTCTAGTATTTTTTCCATAATAGGTGAGCCCAGTTAAAGCCCTCAAGAGGTATAGGAGCGTGCTCCAAGGCCGGTGACATTTTAGGTAAGGGAGTACTAAGGTCGTTGTATAATTATGGGTTTTATGTGCCATGCATGCCATGTAACGTGAACTATAATGTATTTTATGTGTATTTGTATATCTATCATATATGCAACATGATATGGAGTTAAGGTAAGATTGTACATTAATTTGTGGCATGTGTATTATATGTTGGAGTTGTGATATCATTGTATGGTGTAGCCCATACGACATGCATGATAGGGTTTGTAAAAATAATGATGGGGAGCGTAATAATGTGGTGTTAGGGTTTGGCATGGAGTTGTGCGTTGTATAGTGGTATTAGGGTTTGCGTGGTGGTATTAGGGTTTGTATGGTGGTATTAGGGTTTGCGTGGTGGTGTTAGGGTTTCACATGGTGGTATTAGGGTTTTGCATGGGAGTTAATGGTTGCATGGGAGTTAGGGTTGTTATGGTTACCATGGCTTGGTGTGGTCAACTAGGGCATGGAGGATAATAGTAGTGGGAGTAAGTCATACATGTCTGGGTAAAGTTTTGAATAAAATACTTAAGACACTAATTATGTAAAGTGGAAGAGTATTGAGCCGGGTCCCACCGATCCACCGGTTAGAAATAATGGTTTGGACGCGTAGTCCTATGTGCCTCCGATCCACAGGCTATAATAGTGGTTAGGGTATGATACCCTATGTGTCGTCGATCCACTGACTATAATAGTGGCGGACTCCAAGCTCAATAAACCAAACACCTAAGTTGCTAAGACGTTTCAAAGACACTAATTACTTATAGTGGAACACCATGTGAGCAAGGGCCAACCAATCTACCGGTAAGAAATAGTGGTCAGGGCATGATATCCTATGTGTGACCGATCCACCGACTAATAATAGTGGGCAAGAGCATTGCGCCCTGCTTGTCTCTGATCCACCGGCTATAATAGTGGGGGATTCTGTACTCGCATGGTTTTGATAAAAGGTATGGTATGAATCGATTTCTGATAAAAGATTAATTAAATATTTAATCTGGACTACTTGGGTCTTTCGTGTGTGGGCTTGATCATTTATAAGTGGTATAATTTCCTTCATGACCTTATGTGTGACATATGTGAGTGGAATGCGTAAGTTGAATATTTTTTTGCATGATATTATGTGTTTATGTGCTAGCCTTAGTGTTTAGTTACCTTACTCAGTACGTAGCGTACTGATCACCCCTTTCATGGGTGTTGCTCATTCCCACGAGCAGAAGGCTCGTCTGATGTGTTGCAGGTAGGAGATGCTTATTTTGACACTATTGATGTCTATGGGACATTAGGTGGGGCCGAGTGATGATTGAGCTGGATTCAATGTCTTAGGAGTGGCGTGGCCGATCTTTCCTTTAAAATTATTATTCGTGTTATCTTCTAATTATGTTTGAGCCTGCAGAAACAATTTTATTATTATTGTTATTTTTATTCTCTGAAAAACAATAGCTAGTATTTCGAATTATGTAAAGACTTATGCGTACTCTGCTTTTCGTATTCATAAAGTTGAATTTTTTAATAATGTTATGTGTAGTTTTTCTTAGCCTTAGCACTTGGTACTGGAACAGTAGGAGTGAACCAGTCTGGTACAAAGTATGGCGGTAGCAACCACAGATTTTATGGTTTTAATTTATAAGTCTTGTTCTAAAAAAAATGTGTAAAATTTTAGGGGTGTTACAATTGACATCTTCTTCCACCTAACTAATGGAGGATAATCTTTATTCTTCTTCCCAAACTTGACACTCAAATGTTTCATCTTTAGCCACACTTTTCGACCCATCAATGGATTGGTGTCTGCCCTTCTTCTCGGAAGCCATCAAATGCTTTTCTTTGCTTACAATAATGATGATTCTTCAATAAAAATCTACAATGCCCAAGGAAGACAGTCTTCTGGCCATGTATTAGCTAAATAAATGAATTATTCTCCTCACATATCGGGCATGCATAATTGTCTTTCACATTATAACCTGACAAGTTGCCATACGCCGGAATATTGTTTATAGCATAGAATAACATTGCTCTCAAAGTGAAATTTTCTTCACTATATTCTTCAAATACTTCAACGCCCACATCCCATAATAACTTCAAATCACCAATCAAAGGTGCCAAATAAACATCAATATCATTACCCGGTTGGTTTGGCCCTGAAATGAGTAAAGACAACATCATATACTTGTGTTTCATATAGATCCACGAAGGTATATTGTATATAACCAAAATCACCGGCCATAAACTGTAGGTGCCTTGGTTGTGCATATTCATTCCATCTGTAGAAAGCGCAAGGGGCATATTTCTTGCTTCTTTACCAAATTCAAGGAAGAAGTCATCAATCGACATCCATTGTAGAGAGTCAGATGGATGTTAAAGAAGCCTGTCATCCATCTTCTCATCAGCATGCCATCTCAAGTTCTTGGCATCTTTGACATCATTAAACATCCGTCTTAATCTTGGTATTATAAGAAAATACCATAGCACTTAGCAGGAACCTTATTCTTCTTGTATCGTGGTCCTTTGCATTCACGACTAGGACAACTATCCAAAGATGCATTGTCATTAGGGCATGCATGTATCTTCTCATAACTCATGCCCATAGAGGAAATAATCTTCTCCGCTTCATAGGTATGATCGGGTAGAACATTGTCATTAGGATGCATATCATTTACAAGTGTCAATAATTCCTTGAAACTCTTATCGCTCCATCCGTTACATGCTTTTAAGTCATACAACCTTAAAGTAGCGGATAATTGAGTAAACATCTTAAAATCACTATACAAAGGTTTCTCTACCTACAAATGAGAACACATGCATAGATATAATGGAGGGTATGTCATTTCAATAGCTACAAATGAGAACCACTGAATCTTATCATCAAGGTTGTTCTCGAAAAGATCTAAATTATAGAATATGTAAACTGATATTCAATTAGCTAGACAAATCATAAATATATTTTACCAGATGTTAATCAACTATGTAAAGCTAACAACATACCCACATAAGATACTCATCATAAAACTTATAATCTTGAATTAATTTTTATTTATTTCTCATTTGATATAAATGTGTCATTAAATATGAAGAAAAGATAAATTACTAAACACATCCTTTCATTTACTCCCACCGGATTTGTCAATGAGTGAAGTTGAATCAAAATTCCTCTTATTATACTTGACATATTTAAAATAAGGACATAATCTTGAGTTATATATTTAACAAACCGGCTAAATATCAAACTATCATCAAATTTTTCAAGCTCCACATAGTAAAATCAAGAAGATATTAATAAGATAATATTTATATGTTAAGTATAATAATATGATATTATTAAAAGTAAAGTTGAGAATAATGTATATAATAGTTTATTATAAGAGAACATATTAATTATTGTATTTAGTATAATAAACGCTAACCCTAACCCTAACACTAACAAATTATAATAAAAACCAACCCTAAACCTAATAAACCATAATCCTAAACCTTGATAACTATAATTAAACCCTAATAAATCTTATATTATTATTATTATTATTATTATACACAATTATTCATCTCTATTTAATTATTCACTTTTATATTTAGTATAATAAACGCTAAACCCTAACCTTAATAAATTATAATAAAAACTAACCCTAAACCTAATAAACCCTAATCCTAAACCTAGCTAACTATAATTAAACCCTAATAAATCCTATATTATTAATATTATTATTATTGAAAATTATTATTATTATTATCATTATTATTATTATTATACACAATTATTCCTCTCTATTTAATTATTCACTTTTCTATCTTCTTTATTTTCTATGTCTATTTAATCCTCATCAAATAAAAATCATTAGCATGCATCTCTAATTGAAATTTTCATTTAGTGATGAGCATATATAAAATATATTTTCATTTAATTATATGACATTTCCTAACATCTTAATGTTCTATACTTATTAATTAAAATATATGTATATATATACTCTTTTAATTATATATTTTCATTTAAATATTTTATTTCTCTTGGTAATTAAGCACTCATGCATGTTATATATATATATATATTATATATATTATATATATATATATATTATATATATTATATATATATATATATATATATATATATGTAAGGCCAACACAGTCAGGCATATTAATATATAACATTACCGACAAATTCGACAACGAACATTAACATTTTTCACTAACACATTCAACCGCATATTTTTCAACAACAAATTGCAACTTTTAAATAACAAACAATGCAACCTACATCAACATGCATTTATATATGCGGAAGAATAAAACCATACGTAAAAGGAGCGGCGACGAGCAAGAGAACCAGCGGTGAGTAAGAGGAGAGCACCGACCACCTGTGAATACGACGGAGCAAGAAGGACCAAATGCAGGCAAGGTGCGCAAAAATGGCAGCACATGCAACACCGAGAATGGTAGAGGTGTGGTGGTGCAAGCGGAAGAGTGGTTGCTCGAAGTTTGCGGTGCAATAGAGAACGTAGTTTCCCGGAGTTGAGAGGAGCTAGAGTGGTGGTGCACGGTGTGGTGGTGCAAAGGTTTGTAGAAGGAAGGTGCAGAGAATGAGAGTGTAATACCCCGTATTTTTAAAATCTAATTTTATTAAGTTTAATGATTTTATTTGCGTAATTTGATATAAACATTTAATTATTTTAATTTTGTTTCGTTTTATGGATTTATCGACGATTTCGACTTCATACTTGAATTTAATTAATCGTTGTCGTTGCGGACAATTCCAGATAAATCCGTTCACAACCATGATTTTATTATATTCTTATGATTTTGATTTTCGATTGAAAATATGTATTCCCGTTCTTTCTCGTATTTTGATTTTTAATATTTTAGATTTATTTCGATTATAACTTCGTCGTGTGATTACGACTTTATTTTGAAGTTATATTTCGTTAACGAAATATATTATTTAAACTATAAAATTTCTGTTTAAATAGTTAAATTTATTTTAATGATTTCATCCGTAGAAAATATTTCCGACTTTAAATATATTCGTTTTCAGAAATAGTTAATATTTTCGTGAAGTTTTAAATTTAAAAAGGTTTTCGGAGTTTATTTATGAATTTCTTTCCGAAATTAATTTTCTTTCATTTTACGCTTTTTAGTTTGCTGAAAATCGGTTTTGATATTTTTTAAATTAGTCTTGTCTTATTAGAATTTAACCTAAATATTTTCTTATATGTTTTTAAATATTATTTCGGGGTCTTATAATGTATTTCCGAAAAATAATATAGATATTTGCGTTCATTGGTAAATTCTTCTGAAAATATTTCCGAAATTCTTTATATAGCTCCTTTATTTATTTTAAGTCTTCGGATCGTTTCAAAATAAATTCTCGTCAAATAAATTTTAGATAAAATTATTCCAATAATAATTTTTGATATTCAATATTTTATTTTATAATTGTACTTGTAAAAACCCGCCCCTCTTCCTTTTCCTTTTTCTCTTCTTCTCTTCCTTTTCTCTTCTCCTTCCCTTTCCCTGCACCCGACCTCTATTGTCCCGACCCTTGCTCCCTGTTCGCAAGCCCCAACCTCCCAACCGCCACTGCGAGCAGCCGCAGCACAACAGCCTCGCAGCAGCAGCAGCGAACTGCAGCAGGGGCAGCGACGAGCTGTGCAGCTCGTGCTGCCGTCCAGCCACGGCAAGCCTCGCTAACCACCGGCGAGCCACCCCCAGCCTCCGACGAAGCTTCTCCGACATTCTCTTGTCCCAATTTGTGTTGGTTTCGCTTGGTATAAATGTCTGAAAACCCTAATATTGATTAGATTAATTGGGTATGAATTAGCTTATGAAAAACTAAATTGATTGTTTGATTATGTATATATGTGTTGTAAGAATGATTTGGATAGGTTAATTGTATGGTTATGTTGGAATTTTGGAAAATTGGATTTTTGGTCGGGTTATGCCCAAATTTTTTGGATTCGCCCGATTTGGCGATTTTGGATGAATTGATTATACAATATATTTTAAAATGTATTTAATTTCATATCGGAAGTGTTGATTTGGGAAAATTGTGTGTAATTAATCGGAATTGGATTTTTAGGTCAAAAGTCTTGCGGGACTAAATTGGATTGTGTAATCGGGTCGTTTTATTCAATTGACTATACAATTTATATTAGAATATATTTAATTACATTTTAGAACGACCAATTTATATATTTTAGCAAGAATTTATCAGATTTGCGTTCCAAGCTCAAAAACCCTAAGTGTGCTAAATTGGGTATTTCTTTTATTGGTTTTGATCAATTGATTATTTGATATGTTATAAAATGTGTTTAATTGCATTTCTAAACATTCAATTTGATTAAATTTATAGAATTTTACCAAATTGTATTTTTGGGCCTAAAACCCTAAATTTCAAGTGAAATTATGAAATCGGTCATTTGTATTGTTGTTTTTTTCTAAAATTGAATTTATAGAAATAGTTGAAATGGTATTAAATGCATTCTAATACCCTTTAATTATAATTAATTAATTTGAATTATCCAAGTTTGTGTTGTGGGCTTTAAAACCCTAATTTTGAAAATGGATAGTCTTAAATTGGCTACTAGGAAGATTGTTTTGTTGAAATTAATTATCTAGATTTATCTAAAATTAGTTTAATTGTGTTTTAAAACTATCAATTGGAGATAATCGAAGTGATTTGGTCAATTCGTAGTTTAGGCATTAAAAAACCCTAATCTTCGGGGATGGTTTTATAAATTTGATTTTTGCTATGCGTCTTTTATCCAATCGATTTCTGCCTTTGGGTTTTAAATCATTTGAATTATGTTTTAATCTAATCGGTTTGGATTTGGTTCTATACAAATGGTTGGTTTGTCTTCTGGGTTGTAAAATCTAACTAGTGAATCATTTTCGAAAAAAATAACTTATCTTCTACCGTCATTTCCCTAGCTTCCAAATCAATTTAAAATACTTTAAGTGATATGTATTTAAACCGATTTGAGTAATATTTAACCTTAATTCTTAATAGAGCTATGCTCCTGAGTCCTAGGATTTTGGACACGTTTTCCAAGAAAAATTATTTGTGTCTCTTTGTGTCGATTTAATTATAATAATTGAATTATTGATTGATAGGATGGTTTCTAACTTAGTTTTTGATTTCTATCGGCGATCTAGGAAAGCTTTATTGTGGATCCTCGAGCTAGTGATCTCTCTCTCCTTCTTATCTCGCTTAGCTAGCTTCGGATTTAGGTAAGTCTCTACGTATCTCCACTTATGGGTGTTTTGTAAGGATATGGCTAAGAACAACTATGTGTGTGTTATGTGCCTTGTGCACCATGTGTTATACCATGTTGTGTACTTTATGTTTTTAATGACTAATTACTTGTATCGCAGCTTGGAGTTGAGGTATGCTCATATGAACTCCTTATGACATGTGTGTAATGATTGTTCTGTTGTGTTTATGATATTTTATGACGTGACCCTCTAGGACATGCATGCTAGGATGTTAATAATATGATGTGGGGGTGAAAGAATAAAATGGGGGAAAATGTGGAAGTAAGAACAATTAAGGAAGAGTAGAGTAATGGATTAAGAGTGGAAATTTAATATACGAGGGATGAGTATGGGTGCCATGGGAAGTAACTAATGTTAGGTGAAAAGTAGAGAGATTACTTGTGGGGGAAGAAATGTGCTAAGGTTTGGAGTGGCCAACTAGGGTTTTCAATCACCTACGGAATCAATGAGTAAAATGATATGATTTGGGATTGAACCTAAATGAGATGAGGTGTTTGACGATAAATGAATTAATGGAAGTGAAGTAAGAGGAAGTTGGGTCACATAGGTTCAATTAGGGTTTCAAGGGAGACCCTAGAGGCTAATAGCAGGTGGAGTTTGATGTCACGAGGTGTTGGGCCTTAACCCACACCCTTAGGAGTTGGTTTTCATTATGTTTAAGTGTAAAAGGGAATGGATATCGAGGTGTGATAAGGGGCGCAAGAGTCCCAAGATATGGAACGGGCCCTCCTGGGAGGATAAGTATGGATATAGTTAGCCATGCATGTCAAGGGTAAAATAATTTCAAATAAGATATGTTAAGATACTAATCACTTAAAGAGGAAGATGTCGAGCCGGACCCAGACCGGTCCACCGACGAATAATAGTGGCTAGGGTCGGGGTGCCCTACATGACCGGTCCACCGGCTATAATAGTGGACAGGAGCGTTTTGCCCTGCATGACCGGTCCACTGGCTATAATAGTGGGGAATTCTGTGCTCAACAAATCGAATGTAATAACGATAAGACATGGGAAAGACACAAAGTAATTACAGTGAAACATCATGTGAGTCGGGGCCAGACCGGTCCACCGGTGAATAATAGTGGCTAGGAGCGTTTTGCCCTGCATGACCGGTCCACCGGCTATAATAGTGGACAGGCGCGTTTTGCCCTGCATGACCGGTCCACCAGCTATAATAGTGGAGAATTCCATACTCAACAAACCGAACGTAATAACGATAAGACATGGGAAAGATACAAAGTAATTACAGTGAAACATCATGTGAGTCGGGGCCAGACCGGTCCACCGGCGAATAATAGTGGCTAGGAGCGTTTTTCCCTATATGACGGCCCACCGGCTATAATAGTGTTCAGGCGTGTTTTGCCTTGCATGACCGGTCCACCGGCTATAATATTGGGGTTCCCGCACTCACAGTGATTGATAAAGACTATGATGTGAATCGATTATATTTACCAGAGATCTAAAGAATGAGTCTACCCGGACCATAGCCGGCCTTTATTATCTGTATTACTACATGTTGCTTATGTGATTATGCCATGTACGCTATATTGTATGTTTTATATGTTTGGCCTTAGCTGCATAGTTCCCTTACTCAGTATGTAGCGTACTGACTACCTGTTTTATGGGTGCTGCTCATTCCCACGAGCAGAGGACCGGGGCTGGACATGTCCCTAAGTAATGTCCGTGGGGCTAAATGCCCGATTGGTTTGGTTTGGCGTTGTCCAAAAATGCCCGGTTGGTTTATCTGAATCTCTTATTGGTTTAAGATGTTGCATTCGAAATTGTGTGGCCATGTAATGAGTTGTCAATAATATGGATTATTCCTACCTGAGGCGCATGAGCTACTTTATATTTCGGTTATACCACACTTACATGTTTAAATAGGATGTTACATATGTTTTGCATGTTATTATGTGTATGGTAGGACTTATGATGTGGGTATTGGGTATGCATAATATTATATCAACGTAATGCACCATGATTCGATATGCACTTGATGTTATAGTTTACGTCTCTCCCATAAGATAGGGTAGTGGGATTTACTCAGTATTGGACCCGTACTGATACTACCTTGGTTGAATGGGTCCTGTGAAGATCCACTGATGGTGGGGAGCATACCTCTTGTGCAGGTTTAAGATCGGATACTGTTTTGGGGTGGAAGGCTTGACTTGAGAGAGTAGGCAATCCAGAATTTGATCCGTCGGGTTTTATCTTGTTTAATTGTATTCATCTTTGGAAGTTACAAGAGTTGTATTTAAAATTTCAAGGGTATTATAATTGACTTTCAATTTCTCGTTCTCTGATAAGCTTTTTAAATTCGAATTTATTTCACAGGTTCTGCTGATTAATTCAGCGATGATTTTATTTAGTGAATTTATTCACTTGTCATCTGCCTGTGGATATCTCCTTGTGGGAGTTTATCCTCACGACATAGGTGTTTGAAATTTTGTTTGACAGGTTTAGCCTTGCATCTAACACGAGATAGATGGTGGATATTTATCTTGTGTTAGATGTGGTGGTAACATTCCCCAAATTCTATTGTATCTTCCACTTTATTCTTTCAATTTTTTTAGGAGTGAATTTTGGGGGTGTTACAGAGATAGCCTAAATTTTTTTGCTCGAAACAAGAACTAGACAAAATAAAAATTATAGACGTCGTTCTTAAAGGAGCTTTTAATAATGATTTTTCATATACCGTTATTAAAACTACAGTGTATAATTTTAGTATTGAGGTTTTAATAATGGTTTTGAGCTATAACCGTCATCAAAATTATCCCGTGCATTAATTTTCACGCATTTGGCAATGGTTTCCTAACTACCATGATTAATGTGCTGTTTTTATTTTCCCTTTTTGTAGTAGTGCATGCTCAATAATAAATAATACATATTAGGAACCTTTATTAGAATAATTATCATGATAAACTTAAAATGACAAAAATACCCTTATGGTATATAAGAATAATAATAATCATGCTAAAACACATATTTCTAAAACAACAAATCACGTACCTCCATACTTAACGATAATTAAGACAATTTAAACATTCTCATATGATTAAATATTGTGAGATGCTTAAATTACCAAATTATCCATAAGACAAAAATTATTAATAAACATGACATGCATACTTTATTTATGTAATTTAACCCAATTTAACCAACTTTGAACACATAATAATTTACACAATTGGCATACTCTATTTATACAAATTCCATACTAATACTTTTAGGCAGATAATTATAACATAGTGAACATGCTTAATATAATATATACATAAAAAATCCTAATATGATATCATGCACTATCTCACATTTTAGTAGAGTACAAGGGTTATTTGCTTTCTAGTAAAAACACAAATTTATTGGTAGCTTACTAAAAGTTATTAGGCTCTATAAACCAAAATTTTATACCTAAAAATAATACCACATTAATATTTAATCAATAAAAAAATAATTTTTATTTAAATATTTATTAAATATAAAATTAGCAAAATGCCCCTCAGCTGAAGAAGGGATAAAATTTTATAAACTTCTTGCCCTACTCATGTAGCATGAGTTTTGACATTACAAGAGGGGCTTCGAGGGAGTGGGTTGGCTAGAGAAGTCTAGGTAGAGGTGAGGTGCATGGTGGGTGGCACTGGCGGTGACAAGGGAGGTCGGCAATGGCGAGATAAGGAGTAACTGCTGGGGAGGAAGGATGGGGCTAGGCAACTTGACCGAGGGGAGGAAATGAAAGAGGATAAGGGGCGAGGGAAGGGTTGTAAAGGGGGTGGCAATTGGAGTTGGCTTGACATAAGGAAGGGTGGCGGGGAGGGTGGTGATGCTGGGCAGGGGCATGACGTAGGGCAGAGAAGGGCACGAGTGCACAAATAGGTAGAGAAGAGCACAATTGGGTAGAGGGATGGGATGACGAGGGTTGGTGGTGTGCTAGTGGTGCAATGGGTGGCATAGCATGGGAGGAAGGTAATGCGAGGAGATTCTACAAGGAGGGATGGTTGGGCTTGATGAGAGGAGGAAAGGAAAAAAGAGAATAAGAAAATAATAGAAGGGTGTAGGTATGTATATATATACATGCATACACATGTTTGGGGTGAAGGGGAGGGAAAATTGATAGGGATAGATCAGGCATAGGCGTGCAGAGTAGGTAGGAGTTGGTGTAGTAGAGCTGGTGGCATAGGGTTGTCAGGGCAGGGAGGCTGCGGGGTTGCAAGGGTAGTTGGTGCAGGTGAGGGAGTTGGCACATGAGGTTGTACGGGGAAAGGAAAGGCATGTGAAGGGGAAGCAAGGGGTTGATTTGGCTTGAAGAATAAGCGGGGTGCAAGGAGTGTAGGCTGAGAGAGGAAGGAAGGAGGGTGATGGACAAGTAGTGGGGGTGCTCTGTTTGGTTGAAAGGAGAAGTGGGAAATGGAGAAGGAGGTAGGGGACACCAACCGAGGAAGAAGAAAATAAAAAAGAAGGGAATGGGTCGGGCTATAGTTTGGGCTAGGAAAGAAAAGAAAAAAAATGGATAGGTTGGGTTGGGCTGGCAATGGCATGGACAAGTGGGAAGGAGAGAAAAGAAGAGGAAGAAGAAAAAGAAGAAAAAGAAGTGGGTTGGGCACATATCGATGAAGGGAGGAGGAAAAGAGGAGGAAAAAAGAAAAGGGAAATGGGGGAAAGGGAAAAGAAAGGAAAATGAAATTAAATTTAGGGTTCGAGTTAGAATTAGATTTAGATTTAAGATTAGAGTAAATTAATTTACATAAATTTAGCTTATTCAATTACGAATAATAAATCATGTAAACTTTTATCAACTTTAGGTGGATTTAATAATAATAATAATAATAATAATAATAATAATAATAATAATAATAATAATAATAATAACAATAACAATAATAATAATAATAATAATAATAATAATAATAATAATAAGGATAACTTTATTTAAGAATTTGTTTGGTTTTGTAGTTAAAATATTAAAAAAATAATTAAGCTAATGTTTTAAATGTTATGTTAAAATATAAATGAATTCAGATTCATATTAAATAATATTTTGAAGTATTACACGATGTCTGGCTTTCATCTCTCTATAAAAGCTGATATAAGTAGCATGTTGGCATGCTCAAATGTACAGGTTGGAAGGTGTAACAATCTATATAAAATATTAAATAATAAATATAGTTTCTTGTATAAGAGAAATCATTCATTGATTCATGCTTCTAAAAAAAAGTCTTCAACACCTCCTGTATAGTATGGATTTTCGGACAACCACGATCCTAAATAATAAAAGAAATTATCTAATGAATACATGATTGTTTACACGAGAAATTATAAATAGAGTTATAAATGTGCTAAAATTACCCCCCGAACCACAAATCTAAAGCGGTGTGACTGCTAAAAGCTTGTGGTCAAATTAGGGATCATTAGACCTCTGGGACATGGCCCTAGCAAATACCGTTGATCCTTCAATTGTATATCTCATTCATCTTCACTAGCATCACCATCATCCCTATCATCATCATCTCTACCATGGCGTACATATGTTAAGGAGGATGGTTGATCAGTCATGTAGTGTAACACCCCAAAATTCACTATTTTTTTAAAACGAAAACAATTAAATTAAAAATTGTAAATTTTGAGAATGTTACCCCCACACTTAGTACCAGACCGGTTCACTACTACTGTTCTGGTACTAAGTGCTAAGGCTAAAAGGATATTCGTTAAACTTAATCAATACCTAAACCAAGAGTTCATAAAAAGAGAAACTAGAAGAGTCAAAGCATAGAAATCATAGTACGCGTAAAAAGTTACATATCTCAAAGTATGAAATCAGAATTCCTCGAAGGGAATAATGTATACAAACGATAATGTTTAACTCTGGAAAATCTAATATAGAAAAGAAATAACATAAGGAAACATAATGACATAAAGAGACAATCCGGCCATGTCTCTCCTGGTCCATGACCCAAGTCCAACTCAGCACTCAGTCCCACCTGATGCCTCATGGATATCAAAGACATCAAAATAAGCATCACCTACCTACACCATGTCAGATGGGCCTCCTGCCTGTGGGAATGAGCAGAACCCATGAAAAGGGTTATCAGTATGGTTGGCTGCGCAGGAAGATAAGGCTGGGGAGAAGGGAGAAGGTGGTCGGGGTTACGTTGGGGATCGAAGGGGCGGAGAAAGGAAGGGGTAGGGGTTGCGATGCTAGGCATGGCAGGGTGTGGTTGCCCAAGCTGGGGTTGCATAGAATGGTTGGGGGAGGCTCGGAGTATGCGGTGTAGATGGTTGGATGCGGTGGATGGTTGATGGTGCTATGGTGGAGATTGGTGGGTTGGACCAGGTGAGTGTCTGTAGCGTGTGTATGTATATCATGTAGGAGGGCTTGTTTGGTTGGGGGGATAGTGTCGAAAAGCAAAAGAGGGGGAAGGGTTGCTATATGTGTAGCATGTGTATATTGGTTTAGGGGCTGCGGTTGGTGTGCCAAAAGGGATGGGGGTTGCGCTGGGTTATTTGGGCTGCTGGGATGGTAAGAAAACTGAACAAAGGAGAGAGGGGAGGAGGATACTGTAGTTGGGAGCTATTTGGTTGGGTGTATATATTAGGCTTGTTTGGTCGACGGGTTAGTTGGGAGGTGTGGGTAGCGTGCATATGTATATAAGGAAGAGGATGAGTTGATTGGAGTCAGAAAATGAGGGAGACAGGGAGAGTGATTAGAGGAGGAGATTGGGACAAGGAATAAGTAAGTTAGTCGGGTAAAAATGGTAGGATAAAATAGGTAAATTTTATTTATTTAGTTTTAGGTTTAATTTGGATAGATTATGGTACTGGATAGAAAAATAATTTGGAAAAAATTATTCGGATTAGGATAGGTTTAAAAAGGGTCAGAAAGAGTAAAATAATCGGGAATAAATTTTAGAAAATTATTTTTGGGTTATGGATCAAAAGATTATTAGTAAAATAATTTAGAATAAAATTTTCGGGTAAAAACTAGGATTAATTTTAATAATCCAATTTCTATCAAAATTTTAACCTGATTAAATTTATACTTAAACCGTCAAAATAATGCAAAAAATAATAACACTTTTAATATTAAACCTCCTAAAATAATAATTATAGCTAATCATATGATTATTAATTTATAATTAATATTTTTAAAACGAGGGTATTACAACGATCACTTAAAATACAATCCGTTGAGAATAAACCTATCTAATGAGTATCAATTGGGTCTTCGATATGAAATTAACAAAAATAAATATTGCATTATTAAATATATAAGTGAAATAATGAAAAAATTGACTGGCCGGACTATGAGTGGACCTCCCTTTGATTATCAACTACTCTGTTTTAGTAATGGGGGCAATACAGTCCAAAGGAAAAAAATAGTGTTTGTTCTCATTCTATTCGACTAGAAATTATTCATTGATTGTAGTATTTATTTATTTCTAGATAGATTACACTCACAAAATTTTCTTACACTTTCATATTAGTATCATTTGTAAGATATATTGTAGTCAACCACAATTATCCTCAAAACTCATTACATGAAGGTTGTGTGTTGCCTAACATTTTTGAGAAAGGTAATTAGATTAGTAGATATATAAACCTAGAGAGAATACCTAGGTGAACTTGTGAATTAGCTTCTGAAAGATAATAAATTGATAAACTAAGAGATAAGTGATCATTAATAGGATATTCAAAATCTAAAAAACAAAGCCTTTTGATAACAGATATAAAAAAAATTAAGTTCTCCAAACACTATAAACTATATGTCAAAATTTTATTTTCTCATTTTTATTCTAAAAATCTTCTTTATCCCCTTCAGAATTATTTCATTGTTGAATTATCATATATCAACATACTACACTCTTGCACTAGTCAAATCGAAATCAATTAAGTTTTACGTGGATGGTTTTTTAAAAATATTTTTTTTTTGAACTTTTTGTGTCGGACCACTGGCGTACCGGGTTAAACCGGCCGAGGGGATCCGGTTTTTAAATCGCTGTTTCTCCCGTTTCGTCGGATTTTGAATTGGATAGTTTTCAATCTTTTCCCTCCCACTATTCTTGGCCGGTAGGCCACTGTCCAGTGCACCAACCGAAGTGTGGAAAAAATTTCGCCTGAGGAAACGTTCGACAAAATACCTATGAGAAACTCAGAGTCAAACACTCAATCAGCAATATCCACCCCTTTCCGACGGTCTCCACGCTTTATAGAACTAAATAATCGCCGCCTGCAATTTCCAACAACCCCCATTCCAAGATCCGGAAACAATGACCAGGTCAGTAACCTTTCATCAACTCGTTTGCGTAGTTCTTCACTCCGTAGATCTCACAAGAAGAACCAGAATGATACGCCTGATAAAATTTCAAAGAAGTTAGTAGCAAATAGTTGTAGGCCGTCGAGAAATGATGAAATTTCAGCTAAAAGAACTCGAAGATCCACTTGTCGAGTCGAGGGGATTCTGGGTCTTCGACGATCCCCTAGATTTCATAATCGAGAA
The DNA here is from genome assembly GCA_030549775.1 of Tamarix chinensis. NCBI lineage: Eukaryota > Viridiplantae > Streptophyta > Magnoliopsida > Caryophyllales > Tamaricaceae > Tamarix > Tamarix chinensis. The sequence continues at coordinate 8,222,586 of CM060179.1, read as the reverse complement.
AATGATGATAAGAGTACTTGTGCTTACGAATCTAATCGGTCAATTGATTGTAGAACACCTAGATTGAAAAGAACGGTCGGGGAGATTCAGGGTCTTGGGCATTGTCCTAGGTTTGCTAATCCTGTGATTTCTCACGATACTTTTAGTCATGAGAATAAAGGGTCAATTGGTGGCAAATCTAATGGTTACGTAAGCTTATCAGGCATTGGTAGGACAAATAGAAGGTCGAGGCGAAGTTCTGCTGCTTCTCCTCCAACTCTCATGGAAAGAGGAGAGAGGAAATCCGGGCATTCTAATGGAGGGAGAGTGAAGGAAATTGATTGTTCAGAAATAAAGGCAAACAGGGTTATTGTTAGTGCTCTAGCAGCTGATGAGAAAATTGGTCTAATGGGGAATAAAGATGAAGGTAATGTGCAGCAAGCTGGTGGTCATTCAAGCAATCGTCCAGAACGTCGTCCCAAGCAGAAGAAGGCACATGCTGCTCTGGAGGCTGGAGGAGGAGAGGTAGTACTAAGAGAGAGAGCAAATGATGACAGGAAACAAGGTAATGCTCATTCAAGCAACCATCCCAAGAGCAGATCAGCGAATGCGAGGAGGAAGTCTCTGACTGTTACACCAGAAGGAGGCGAGATTGACATGGAATGGAGTGATGGGAAGGAAAACAAATGCGGCAATGCCTCCACTGGATCTGATGTTGTGCCTGGGAAAGGTGGAAAAAAGTATAATTTGAGAGTAAAAGAAAACGACGGTTCAGAAATGATTTTAAAAGGAGTCAACGTTGTTGCTCTGGTAGCTAAAGAAGAAAATGCTGTATTGAGGAAAAAAGACGAAGGTGGTGTGCAGCAAGCTGGTTGCCACTTAAGCAATCCTCTCAAACGCGGACCTAAACAGATGAACAAAGCTACTATCTTTGCTGCTCCAGATTCTAGAGTGCAAAAGGAATCAATAAGAGATAGAGAAAAGGATAACGATAAGAAAGTTGGAGATGATTCAACCAAACATCCCACGAACATATTAGCAAGGACGCGGAGGAGAAAATATCCGTCTGTTAGATCAGGAGGAGGAGCGATAGAACCGGAAAGTAGTTGCAGAAAGGAAAACAAAGTTGGCAATGCCTCAACCTCATCTGATGTTGAACCAGGACAAGGTGGAAGTAAGGATAATTTGAGAAAATTATCTACAGGCACTAGAGTGATTGGTGTTAAAAGGAAGCGACAACAAGTTGTTGCAATTCAAAAGACTGAACAAGGGTGGACACTGGAGCAGGAAGTGGCTCTGCAGAGAGCTTACTTTACAGCAAAACCCACACCCCAATTTTGGAAAAAGGTTGCTAAACGGGTAAGCCATCTTTCTGTTGTTGCTTCATGATTTACGTTCTTTAGGAAACATCAAGGGCGGTCTTTATAGATTGTCCATTCCCTGAATTGCCTTATATATGATCATAGCTACCAACTTACCATCCCTACAATATTACATCATTAGAGGGTTTCAGAAACCTTTGACTATTTTCATGGATATTGGCGTCTTAAGGTTTTACGAAGGTCAGTCTGTCGAGGGTGATGCCACTGTATCTGCATCTGTGATTTCTTTTCTAAAACAATTTGCTCTCCTGAACCTTTTTTTACAGGTACCCGGAAAATCAGCTCAAGATTGCTTTGATAAAGTCCATTCAGACAATCTAACTCCTCCATCATCGCGAACCCGTTCAAGAGCTAAGGGAAGAAATCTGTCACCTCTATCTCGTCTGTCCTTCTCTACTTGTAAATTGTTGAAATCTCCAGAGGAAAATAGCAAAAAGGGATGCAAGTATAAACAGAAGAGTCATATTGTTCACAGAAATGTGAGGCATATGTTAGAGAAGTATTGTCAGGTTGGTAAAGATGATAGACCAGATTTGTTTTCTGTTCTCGAGCCCACGGTAGATGAATCAGCACTCTTTACTCCTGGGCCACTTATTGGTAGTCTTGGATCATCACCAGTTAGCTGTCAGAGATCTTCATCTGGCAAGAAGAAGCGGCTGTCTAGTTTTAACAATCATTCTGCTACTGCTCTTACAAGTCCTCCAGTTTTGAAGCAGGTTAAAAACGTGGCATTGCATGAGAAGTATATTGACCAGCTACACATTAGAGAAGCTAAGAGGAAGGCAGCATCTAAACATAATGTAAAGTGTATCTCCATCGAGGAAAATAGAAAGGGTAGCCCTGTTCAAAATAAGGATGTCATCAAGGCTGCTAGAAATGCTCTGGTTTCTGATGCCTGTGATGCAATTAGTAAGTTTAAGAATTTACAGCAGATCAATCTTATGGATGATTTTTCTGATAGGGAGGAATTTTTCAATGATGAAGATCTGGAAGATGAGGAAGATGATGCACTGTGAGAGTCTTTGTTCAGAGTTAAATGTTGCTAAAAGTTACCCAAGGGAACCCTCACTGTATATTAGCTGATAAGCAGCAACCTAATCTCTGATGAGCAATTATAGAAAGTTTACCTTTGTAGCTCAGATTCTCTGACATAGATATCCTGTCTACTAGGAATTTCTCGCCGTGTCTAAATTTTTGATCTAGGTAACTGAAGTTTTTGTAAAATACCTCTCTTTGGCTCATTTTCGTCGATTTAATCTTATCTGATCTAAATTAAAAATTTTAGTGAGTTATTAATATTATTAGTCATAATTAATATATATTTTATTAATATGACTACTATAATTATCGTTAGTATTATTATTATCGTTAATTTTATAGTATGTAAATTGTTATTAAAATTTTGTTGATATGAATTGATCTGATATCATCTGATAAGTTCTGAAAATCAGCCGAGATGAACAAGGGCAAATAGCCAAATTGCTCTTCTGCTGTGCCCTAATACGTGCCTTAATTAGTCATTGATATAAATCCTTCGCTGGCTTGGTGACTCTTTACATGTTGATGTATCCCTGCAGAAAAATGAAACTGTTGGTTCAATCTTTTGATATATGCTTTTCTTTCTGCTGTTTCCGCATATTCTTCTCTTATTTACGTCTCTCTATCATCCTGCAAAATTCCTTCCCTCCCCCATCTCTAACTCTGTAAGAAAGTAACGAGGGAATATCTGCTCCTTGAATGTAACAGAGGTTCCATTCTAGTGTTATCTCTATCTCTTCTACTTCTCGCTAGAAGTACTTGTGCTGCAGTGAACCAAGTTAATGGAAATTGCCGATATTCCCTGACTAACACATGGACCACAAAAATTTAGGACCTGCACAATTATGAGTTTGTAGCTGTTCCATTACCATTTATTGGATCGTAAGCGTTTCCTGTAAATTGCAACATTTTTACCCACTAATGTAAGAGGGTGGCTACATGATCCTTAAATCAATGAATTCTCACATGAGGAAGAAAGAACTGAGATACTTATTATGGTTATTATGTTAATCAGAGGTTGCTTTTCATAATAAAATAAGCATAATGCTTGACACTGATAGTCTTCACATTTTGTTTCAGCCTCCAATAATTGTCAAACTTGTAATCACAGTTTAGGCTTTTAGTATAAATTATGGGCCTTTATTAGGCTTGGGTTATGGCACATTATTTATATGTGGCTGGTATGGCTGGTGTGAAGGCATCTGTGACCTTCTTAGCATACTGATGGTTGTTTCTTGTATCCAAATTACCTTAGTGAAGCGAGCATGTGTTCAGCGAAACTATGGGGAGATATGACTGACAAGAATGAAATATACTGCGTCAAGAGGTAATTTTGAGCAGTGCTTCTGCCTAGCTGGTGCTCATGTCCGTTGATGGTTATCTTTTTTGTCACAACCTGCTCTTCTGCTATGAGGTATGTACTCTTGGATTTTTAATAGTTTGTCTTTTGCTTATCTTCTAGTGTTTTTGTTACTAATCAATGTTACATTCAATCCTACAAGGTGCATTTTCTTGGTTTGGTTTATGTCCTCTACTGCAAGCCATCTGTTTATATCTGAATCTCTTTTGTGCATTTGAAAATAACAATTATTCTATTCATGACCATCCCATTTTGATAAATAATAATGAAAAGACAGCACATCCAGATGTAAAGTCAAATTTGTTATATTACAAGAAAAAGGGAAAACAATAATTCTGGAACAGCATTGTTATTTCTTAGGGCTTGTTTGGTATGGGGGTAATAGGGGTGGAAAATTTCCCCTCTATTTTATACCTCTTATATTAAGTATTTAATAATAATAAATATATTTTTAATGAAATACCCATTTTAGATCAAATTAAGATCTAAAATGGGTATTTATTAGAATAAAAATATTTAATTTTAAATAAATTATACAAGATATATAAAATATGGAGTAATTTTTCCATTCCTATTACCCCCATACCAAACGAGCACTTAATCATATCTTTCAGGCTTTAAAGAGCAGGTACATTTGTTTTGACAGCAATGGATACAATAACAGCTGGAGAATCTCATGTTCCACAGCTCTTGGAAGGCTCATTTGTATTAATTAGCCTCCATTCCTTCTACAAACATGTTCCACTGTACCCAGCATTTTTGAGTAATGCTTGCTTTATATCATCTGAACTTACTTCCATCTGTTGCCTTCCTCCCTTCAAAGAAAGAAAGAAAATAATTTACTAAACTAAAAACTATCTGAGTAAACAAATGAAGGTACAATATTTCAAATCTATATACCTGCTGCAAGGAAGTTGCTTGCATTGAGAAGTCATTGAAAGTACTTATGACACATTCCTGAATCTCGAGACCTAAGGAATCTAATGTACTTAGTGTTGACAACAGAAATCCTGGTTTGTAAGCACAACATATATCAACATGGATATCCCTGTGTCTACTTTCTGCATTAAACTGTAAAAATAAAATGTAATTAAATTTGGTATAAGGGTTAGTTTCTCGGTCATTAATCGATTGTTTGTAGGTATATTAAATATATGCTACCTTGGGTAGGCTTCTAATCTGTGTCTCAGTTGGCATTTGGTGTTGTACGATGCATGTTTGATGTAGCTGAATGTTTGTGGCTGTTAAGTTCATTTCTTCTTCATGTTTATTAATCTTCTCTATCAGCTCTCTCATGTACTCAATTGTATCCGCAAGTATTGATGTTCTGTCCATCTGCACAAAAAAGCTCCTACTACATCAACAGCTGAAGTAAAATATATTTTTGAAGAGAAGAGAGGATTGATGAATTAATTCATCACCTTGCTGACTCTGGGGACAATGGACCTGAGCATAGAAAGGCGGTCATTCAACCGTTTCCTTCTCCTCCTTTCTGCCATCAAGTTCTTGCTAAATGGCTGACCTTGAAGCGTCTTAGGTGGTTGATTCTTCTTCTTATTAATCTGATCACATAATCCCATATTAAATGCTGCAGCTGGAAATTCCATCTCAACTTTGCCTGCAGAAGAACTGACATTCCCTGCTGCCTCAAGGGAAAAATGATAAGGAGCTGGAAAGAAATTTTCTTCCTCTAGCCATATGGAAGCGAAAGCATGATCTTGAACTTCATAAACAGGAGATATTGTTTCTTTATTGTCGTACGAGGATGGTTGAACAGTACTCTCTGTTGCAATTTCATGAGCATAATCAAGAGATGGAAGATAGTAGGATTCTCTTGAAGATTGCTGATGTGAAGTACTCTGAGAAGCTGAGAATGGCAAGAAGGAATAATCTGATGAAGAGCAAGATGGGTTTTGGTTAGAAGGTTGAATATTGCAGCTGCTGCAGTTCCTCTTACATCCATTATCTTGGAAGAAAAACTCATTGTCGACCAAGGTATTATTATTGAATATATGTCTTGCAAGAGACCTTGCTGGTATGTCCTCCAAGAGACCTTGCTGATTGAACTCCATTTCGTCTCGCCCCTCTCCTCTGTGTGTGTGTAGCTATAAGTGTTTGGTCCCAAATCGATGGATACTTTGAGCAGAATTATTTGAAGTTTGGGCTTGAAGCGTTTAACTAATGAAATATATATAGTACTACGTTGGCTCTAGTGCTAATCTGAAATGATTCTGTTTTTGACTAATGTGCTGGAATGTAACAGCATACAGGGTTTGTTTGTTGTCTGTTAATTGAAGTGGAATTTGTCCCTTCTGCTCTATTTATTCGGGTGATGTTTATTTGACCTTAAGATCTTCAAATAGATGTACTAGCTATTTTTTTTAATGAGCCTCTTTGTCTCGTAATATAGTCTGAACCGAAAAGGGAGAAGTCATGCCGGATAGTTTGTTCTTGGAGGAATCTAGGTATAGTTAGCCTTTCAGGTACATAAACATTTAACCAAATTTTCTAACTGAGGCGCTAGGATTTTAAGTTTTATAATAATTGAGGAACAAATGTGTAATATATATTCCACAAACGGTAAACAAGTTATACTATTCTTAATTTCTTATGCCATAAACTTTAAACATATCATACTTTCGGGTGAGTCTTTCGGCTCACTAGCTGCTTGCCTTCTTTTCAACTAACTACAATTCTGCTAACCGCACTCCAACCGTAAATTATAGATTAACATCCCAATAGCATGTTAAGCATACTGAGAAGTTCTTAGTTTGCGGGTTGAGATATTGAATATTTTTTTAGTTTATGAAAGTTATTATAGAAAAGAAAAAAGATATTAAAAAATTAAATTCATTTAAAAAAATTAATGATTACTTTTTATTTGTACCCCTTTTTTATAAAGGGTAAATATTATATAGACATAATTGGATTTACTAATACATTGGGTATATACAATGATGCATTTGCACCAAAAATAACGCTTGTGCACCCATTTAGTTCATAGTGTCTCTTCTCTATTTGAATATGCCATACATATTTACTAAGGCATTATTCCAAGCTAATAGGTCTATGAGTATCATGCCACTCTCACTTTTAGGCCTACAGAAATTAGCCTAAGACACTAGAACCTTTTTCCCACTCCAAATGAAGTTAGTGCATAGTCTAATTATTTTCTATAAAAGGGTAGTATGAAATACACCTAACTAAAAATAAGCAATACCTTGAAATACAAATATGACTAATTTAATTTTGCCATCTCATGAAAGAGATTTCAAATTCATGGGCATCATCTTAAACATCATATCTTACCAAATGCCAAGAGACTTTGAAGAACTTTGATGTGTATCCATCTGAGCCAGATGCCTTATTATCCCCAATGGCGAAGAGGCTTGCTTTGATCTTTGTGCCTATGATTAGTTCTAAATAAATAAATAAAAACTCTTGCAATATTTAATAAGTAGGGGCCCTCATCAAAGATATGCGGCTCAAGTGATATAACATCAATTTTAACATTAAGCAAGTAAGAAAAGAATTACACAAATTCTTCTTCAACTTGCCCCAAGGAGCTAGTGAGTTGGCCATCATATTATGGCCCTAATATTCATATTGGTTGCTTCCATCTTTAACCATGCTAGTGAAATTTTGTTGGAGGATGTTAGTGATTAGTTAGGAGAGCTTCTTGAGCATTCATGAGTTCCCTTTTAACTTCTTCTATCCATGAGACAATGTAAGAAAAGTGTTGCTTATTGAGCTGGTTGAGTTTAACTTTTAGTCCAACTTTTTTTTTTTGAACAAAAGATATTGTATGGTCCCTTATCTAGCTATAAACCAACCAATCTCCATACATTAGTACCAAGGGCCTTGTATAAAAATATTCAACATCCACCACACTTGAACTCTTAAGCAAAGGAGTGTACACTCAATTTCAGACCTGCAACACCCACCACAACTATTACTAGTGTCCAAAGGCTTGTATCGAAATCTTTAACATCTACCAGACTTGGATTCCTAGGTCAAAGAACACTTAGTAACCATGATAATCTAGCCCTAAGTATGCATACTCAACAAAGGTACCTAATATTCTTCAATCAAATACTGATTCATTATGTCCAATTATTCAAATGCTAAACATAAATGTAAAGGTGAATCTCTAAGGTAAAACACACATCCCAATGTCAACCCTACAAGAATCACCAAGGTTGTCCTAGAGGACCAATTGACTAGTCCCACAAACCAATTAATTGGTTCGAGAACAACAATAATAAACATACCATGTAAAATAGGCAAACCAGTTGACTGGTTTAGGAGTAGCCAACCAATCAGTGAACAAGTTGGCTAGTTAACCCCTTTATCAGTTGATTAGTATAGGGTTAACTAACATATGCAAAATAGACCAACTAGTTGATTAGTTTAGGGTAAATAGTTGACTAGTGCACCACTTAACTGGTTCCCCCAACCAATTAACTAGCATAGGGTCGAACCAACATAATATATTCTTGCCGAACCAGTTAACTAGTTAGCTAAAACTAGTTACTTGGTTTTACCATGTACTAGTTGATTGATTTATTTAGTAAAATATACATACTCATGTGAATAATTCAAAATAAAATCCTAAATCATCCATACTTTTATAACATGATTTTAAACATAATTTGTAATACCCCAAATTGAATGGAGTGTTATAAGAATTGATATGGCTACTTATATCAACATGGTATACCATATTTTTGGTGATTCCGTCCTAAGAACTCTATAGTTAAGCGTGCTGGCCATGGAGAAATTTTTAGGACGTGTAACCCTCTTGGAAAGTTTTAGAAATTTATTGGGAAGTGCATGAGTGGACAAAGCGTGTTGAAATGACTCGTGTTGATCTATGAGGTCAGCCAATCAATCCGAAAGCACTTCAAGGTAGCCTCTGCATGGTCGTATCGACTCGGGGTGTTACATAATTACTCATACAAATGATGGTAATTACACCCAGCGCATGCTTAGAAAATCAATTCAACCAACATGCTTCATAATTACAAAAATTCACCATAACGAGGCAAAATAAATAAACATGCTAGCATACTCCAACATATCATGCTTATCACCAAATCATATTTTCATAACCTCATGCTTGAATATATAATAGCTTATAATCAAATAAATCATGCTTCATACACAAATTTAAAGAGAACATGTATAGATAAGCAGGTCAACACATTTAACCAACTACATGTTAATATAAGTTTGATTTACCTTTTAAGAATTAAACCTTCTGGCAAAGACAACCTAGCTTGATGGAAACCTCTATGAGCTTTCTCAATTTCCTAGGTAAAAGCAAGAGAACTAGATCTATAAAAGAACTCAAAAATCCAATTAAACACTAAAAAATTAGAAGAAGAGAAATGAGATAAAATCCTCAACCCACAATCCAAGAGTGCCAAAAAGAGAAAGTTTAAGATTCTTCAACCCTTTCCCTACCTTATCCCTTCTTTGCTTAAGGAAAACAAAGATGAGTTAAAATGAGGATGAAGAAGAAGATAAAAAAAAAAGGATTTGGCAATGAGGAAGAAGAAAAAGTGGGGATTCAAAGTTTCCAATGCTTAGAAAATTTTAAGGGAAGAAAAGAAAGCTAAGGGTGAGGGGGGAAATGAATCAATCGAGGGCTTCGGAAAACCCTACTGATCAAAAAAAAGGAGAGAGAGGGAGGTGGAATGTGGGACATGAGTGTAAGGGTTGGTGTGATGGGAGTAAGGGAGATATGGAAGGCAATCTGGCCAAATAAAATAGGGGCATTTGAGGACATAACCATTAGGTTTTCATACATAGTCTTGAGATAGAGAAAAGAGGGAAAAAGAGGAAAGATATTAGGTGAGGAAAATTTCTTAAAATGTACATTGCTGATATTTTATCTATATAAAATCAAATAATGATCTAAATAAGGGGAAAATAGTTCAAGGCACCCAAATATGCTTATTAGCATAAATATATCATAATAATAAGGTTTTACAAATATTTGGAGAAGATTCGAGTCAAAACTAGAAAGCTTTTGATATTTCCAACAAAATTGATTTCAAAATACCATTTGATTGATCCTTTTGGGGTAATAACTCAGGGTCCTAAGATGAACTAGTCAATTGGTTTAAGATACGATCATTCAACTAGTTGACTTGAAACTTAGGTTTTCACCCATTTTTCAAGCCATTTTCAAAACCAAACCTACTTTATGTTATATTAATATAATTTTAAAATATTAAAAAAAATTAGGATGGGGTATTATAGAACAGATGTCTCTTGTGGAGTCATGTGTTAATGCTTCTACTTTTCCCTTTGTTAGAGAATAATTATTTTTGGGATTCTTAAAGGTGCATGACACATCAAGGCTTGGAATTTTTATGGAACTTACAAAAGTGTTGGATTCTCATAGTGTAACACCTCTAAATTTTGAACAACAAAATTTCGTTTTGAAGACAATGCGGAAGCATTTGTAAAAGCAAAATTAGGGAATGTTATAGCCACATCAACCATGAGAGATGTATGATCACTGATCATCATTTAACCCATGTTTTATGTAAGGCAACATGGAAAAATCGTGAAAGAATGTATGCTCAACTAAGAATTCTACAATAACAATGATGATAATGGTATTATAGATAAAATAAAGAGTTTATAAATTCAAATACAGGGATTAAAGTCAAGAGTTTAAATGACTGAAAAGAACCAAAATGTCCCAACATAGTAGGCAAAATTACATATAACTGGTTAACTTAATTCTTAACTACAAGGGAAAGTAACTTTCAAATCCCCAAGCAATGGCTAGTTACCGGCCCATGGTATCATCCTCAACATACTCTAGTTGAGAATCATATCCCTACAAATTATTCTTTGCTCACCAGACCAGAAGCTAGATCATCACAGTAATCGCACAAATGTAGTATCAATACATTGAATTATTGGTAAAACAAACTACCTAAAACATGGTAAGGGATTATGTAGTACATTAAAGTCATATAGTAGTATGGTGATAAGCATACCTTGTGGTATTAATATAACAAGGTATGCTTGCATGGAGACTATAGAATAATAATAGTATAGTAAATACATCAAAACCGCATAATGTAAACCATATTATAAATATTCCTTTAGTGATCACATAATTTTTAGTTATTAAGATAATTCGGTTGACCACACCTAGTTATTTACCATGGATAATAGTCATAGCAACATACACACACAATAGGATATCACATCTACCACACATCGAATGCACTTGTCGCAAGGGCTAACATACTATGGGATACAACACCTACCACACATAGTTGAAGTACGTCAAAGGGGCAGTATTGGGATATCTCACCCACCACACCTTGAAAGCTTCTGTTGTGAGGGATAAAAGTTGGGATACCATACCTACCTAAGCAATGGATAATATGAAGTGCTAAGGGGCTTATACTGGGATACCTCACCCACCCAAACAAGACATCAATGCCATCTTAGTATGCTATAGTATAATTTTATACCTTAAAGATATGCCCATACCCCTTACTGAATGCAACTTGGTAGAGAAGGAAATTGGTATCGAGTGAAAAAATAAAATATAGGGCGACCCAGCCACCAACTCCCGACTAGCTACCCTAAAAGTAGGAGAAAAGGCTTTAACAAAGTCTTAATCCATTAATTATTATTTACCAAGTGATATTACAAATCACAAATTAATTCTATTATTATCCAAATTGCGTGTTTTCAAGTGATAACACCAAACATATCATAAGGCATATAAACCACCACTTAGGTATTTAGAGATGACACCAAACTTAAATAAATCAAGGCTAAATTATCATCATTTTGATACATATTAATATTAGGGTAAAATGGTTGTAATTATGATTAAAATTTTATAATTGCATAAAAACTTCAATATATAAGGCCTAACAAAAGTATATTAATTAATAAGTAAATCTGGGAAAATTAGGCCGACCATTTGATCAGTCCTTGGGACTAGTCTAGTGGTACTAGACTTGCATAGAAAAATAAACCAGCAAACCAATCGACTAGTTGGTCCCACCAATTGCCTGTTCAAGGGAAACCAATCAATGGGTTTGACCAAACTAATCGATGGGTCTAAGTAGACACTAGACAACTATGGTCACAAGGCAACTAGTCGATGGGTTTGACAAACCGATGGATTGCTAATAGGAACTAGTCGACTGGTTCATTGAACCAATCAACTGATCTCACAAAAAATTGATCAAATCCCTAAATCAAGTGATTGTTCACATAACCAGTCAATAGGTTCAATGACAAGGTTTGCATGACTAGCATGGCTATTTTCCTTAGGAGTGATTAATTTGTCCAAGTGAGGAGAGTTTTGTGACTCTCAAACTTGAGAAAATTAAAGGTAATAGTGTGATCATTAGATGAAGATGTTCTCGCATCAGCAATGGCTGATGACAAAGAAGGGGAGTGATGGGGCGACCTTGGTGGTCAGTCTACCGAGATTTGGGCAGTGCATGGTGGTTGTGGTGGAATATGGTGGTAATGGAAGTGGTTCAGGCATACAAAATAGAGCATGACCGCATGAGGAAGAAGAAAAAGAAGAAGAGAAGAAAAAGAAGAAAATAAAGGGAGCTTGGGGTAGTGGTGCTCACACAAATGGGCAGAATTGAGGCAAAACAAAAGAGGAAGAAAGGAGAGGTATGAGTAGTGTGTGTGTGTGTGAGGCATGAAACGGTAAGAAAAATATGGAGGGTGGCAATGCAATCAAGGGTAAAGGTAGGGGAAATTTTCAACGAAGGTGGCTAGAGGTGATGGTAGAGTGCTAGGTGAAAAATTTTAGAGGTATACAGCATGAGATAATGATGGTTGTCTGTGTGTGCTGTGTGAGGAAGAAAAATGGCAGGGGAGGGTGTGTGCGTGCAGGTCAGAGTCAGTGGCAATACATGAGATGGTGAGGGTGAGGGATGATGGTGATGATGATGGCTGCAGTAGAGGTGAGAGTGATGGTTGATGGTGCAAGTTGCAAGGAAAATAAAGTTAAGCATTTCAACAAAAAGGAGAAAGGAGAAAGGAGAAGGGAAAAAGAAAAGGAAAAGAAGAAAACGTTTAAGATTAGTTTTATATAATTTTGGATTAGCCAAAATAGGTAGAATTAGTGATAAATTTTAGCAAAATTAATATTAGGTTACAAATGTAAATTATCCGGGTCAAAGATTTGAGTTAGGTTAAGATTTCGGGATTAAGAAATTTGGTTTAGGCTAAAATAAGATTTTCACTAGATTAGAATCAATTAGGATATTAGTGATATGATATTAGGCTAAACAAAATTTTGGGGCTATTACACAAATATTCTTTGATTGTAAATTTTTTTTAGTATGGATTAAATAGTCATAGGATGATTTTGATCATAAAAGGTTCTAGAAAAGAAAAATAGTATAGGAAAATGTAGAGTCTCTATAAGATGTAAAAGAGGTGACATATACGTGCGTACTAGACCTATAGATAGTGAAGGTGCACGTAATATAAGTTCTAAGAAGATTGATTGTCGCTTTTTGATTATTGGAGTTTAAGACAATAATGGAGGATGACAGGTGGTAAGATACACAATCACAAATCAGTAAATTATGAACAAGAATATGCTATTTTAGGTAAGTTGACATAAATGAAATCAAATTTGTTGGTGAACTAATCATATGTCACATGAAGCTACGACAAATCATATTGCTTCTTCAAAATATTTTTAAGGGAATGTAAATATAAGAAGACATATTTAAAATGCTTGAAAAAAGCTTAGGTCCACAGAAATGAATAGTCAGGCAATATTACAACATGTTTTGAGTATGTTGGTTGAAAATCATTATTTTTATTAGCATCAAAGTGAACCAGAATCAAATGTAATAAGTGAGTATCTATTTACACATCATGTATATGTTAATATTTTACGTTCATTTCCTTTTGTTTTATAAATGGATTATATGTATAAAACAAATAGGTATGGGATGCCTTTACTTGAAATTATTGGACTAACACCAACATAGTTGAAATTCAATGTTATATGTGCGTACATGTCATATAAAAAGGAAGATAATTATTTGTGGGTACTCAAGAAGTTGAAGACCTTAATGGATCCATTTATGCTTCCAACCACCATTATTACCGACCAAGAAGTACTTACTCTCATTGCAACTGTGGAACGTATTTTTCCACTTCAAAACATCTATTATGTATGTCTTATGTAAATAAGAACATGGAGAATAGGTGCAAGAGAGTCTTTGGCCATTTATCATTTGCATGTGATTTTATGTCTTGATGGAAAAATGTGATAGATGCCACAGATGAAGAAACATACAAGAAATAACTGTTTTCATTAGAGGAGGTTTACAAAAATATGCTTAGCTTAATTTTGTGTCTAAAGATGAATTAACTACAACCATATAAACACAAAATTATTTATGTTTTCTTTTGTGACGTGTTTCATATTCATTATATTACAACGAACATGTATGGTTTATAGTTTATCTCCTAGAATAATTTCTTTTACTTCTTTATAAAACAATATACTAATTTTTGTCAGTAGGGTTGAAGGTACTCATGGATCTTTAAATAGGTTTCAAGAGATATCATGAGGTAGCTTCAACATTGTATTAAAACAAATGCGCACATTACTCGAGTTGTAACATGATGGTATCAAAGCATCATTGGAGAGGTCTCAGTTTAATATTATTCATTTTGCTACTGGTGTACTTTACGCCAATTTGAGAGGTCATCTCACTTGATATGCAATTGAGTTAGTTAATAAAGAGTGTAACAGAAGTAATAATGTAGGTACCGATGATGAATTATATAGATTTTATATGCAACGTAATCACGAGATTAATACCTTCATTCATAATTTTATGTCAATCCCCCTACCAGCTATTCATCTGATTTGGAATAAAATCAATATAGACAGGCCCATTGATCCACCAACACTATAAGAACAAACATAGGTTACACCTCATTTACTCTATATTTTCATGGAATTTGTTATGAGCCAGCCACCAGCAATATATAATTAGTTGGTAAAAGAGATATTTAATATTATTATTCCCCAAAGAACACCTCTCGAGAAGCCACAAGTACAACATCATAAGGGTTGTTCAAGAAACTCTACTATAAGGGAAACATCTAGTTGGGAGTACATAGAATAATAATTTTTAATTCGTTCGATATCAACACAAGTTTGAGGTAGGTCATATTTAGGTCAATGTGGAGTGGGTCGAGGTGGAGTTTAGGCTTGAGGATGGCAATGGACATTTATTTCATTGGACCAATTACAATTTCCATATGTGAGTCAAATGAATCGACATATAATTCCGTATATTAGTACCTGGTATAATGTGTTAGGAGATGTGAACTATGGTTTCAGAGCATTGTCACATATTATACTAGGATATGAGGATTGGTGGATTTGAATCCATATTGACTTATGTCTTGAGATAATGGCTAGACGATGGTTATATAAGAATGTGTTTGTAAATAACATTGTTAATCAAGTTCTCAATATTATTACTCACTGGAAATGGCCACCTCCGATGGCACATTGGATGAAAATGCTAGATATCGGTCATATCATTACAACCCATTACTGTGTATTGTTTTCATAGTACTTGTTGAATGCGTGAAGTTTATTCTTACCTTTAGTGACACAACATGGGATTTAAAGTCCTAAAAATGAAGTAACTATATGTTTTTTTGTAAGACATGGGTCATTACATATCGGTATATGAATATTTCATGTCTTCTTTTCCATGACAATAATATACCAATTCCATTTCTTATAATAATTTTTTTGATAATTATATCTCTTAGATAATTTTCCACTCATACCATTGCATATAAATTGGAATAGGTACCATAATAATAGTGTTTCAACATGGAATAAACTATATGATTCATGATTCCAATAATGACGCTTTTTGGTATATGATGGCACACAAGAGCCGCTTATTCTATCTTGAGACTCAACTTTTATTTAGAATTGTTGTAATTTTTTTTAAATGTATTTGCATTTAACCTTTGAAGCATATACATGATGAATTTTCATTGATTTGTGTTTATTTCCCTCTCACTGTTCCAAGATAGCTCATATATTCACTTTCTTATGGATATATTTTCTAGCAAATTTACCACTTTTAGCATACACTAACCCAATATCGATGTAACTTTAGGGAAGATAGGCTACACTAAATATCTTCTCTTATTTTCTATCTGATAAACACCTAAAATATGCATTATCTTAGTGTGTTTCAAGCATGATTTATGGGTGTTTAATACATATTTTGTATTTAGATCAAGGATACTACTTTGATTTGTATTCTTATGTTTAGGAATTGACTCAATGTTGAAATATTCGATGACCATTGGAAGTCAAACAAGAGTGTGGAGCCATAACGAGATTTAGAATGCATAGTTTGAGAAGAAAATGGATGCATGTGTATAAAAAAACTCAAATTTCAACTATGATTCAATAAGAATATGAAAAAACTCAAACGACCAAAGTCGTAGGTCTCTTCAATATTTTTCCAACTCAACTCGAATCACGTTAAGCTGAGGTAGGATGAAAGAGTTACGTCAATAATACCAAAGGCTGTCAAAACTAGCATGAATTAAGCAAGACAACATGTACCACACATGTGGTTCAATTATGACATTTACGAAACTTTTTTATTTCTTTATAGAATTTTAAGACCTATATATATGTACTTTATCTTAGTGTTTAGGAAATCTCTTTTTTAGCTTTCTATTAGCCGCTAAATATTATATAGATCTAGAACTTAAGTATTGAAGGAAAACAAATGATTTCTTATGCAATATTGAATTACAACTCTCTACCTTGAAAATTTTAATCAAATACCGGTTCTTTCTTTTTTCTCTTTGATTAATTTATTCCTATAATTGAATTGCATATTTATTTGATGTGTTATTTACTCCAAATCATGCGTAAGTAGATTCTTTATATAGGATTGGAAAAGAATCAAGCTTTTTGGTAATGATGATGAATTAGTATACGTTCTTGGTGAAAGTTTGAATATTTATATTTAATTTCTTATGATTGAACTTTTTTAACTCACTTGATCACTGAATTAGCAATCATAGATAATTAATTAAAGGACCAAAATGTGAAAATTAATGCCGGGCTTCTAGAAATTAAGTAGAGAATTTAAACCATGAAAGTATCCTAGATTCCTTGGGGATTCTATTAGATTAGCAAGAAGCTTAATGTGTTTAATTTACTCTTAATTCCATAAAACTAGGTAACTGAGCTTAATTAGGCATGATCTTTAGACATCGAAAGAGAATTTAGATTAATTTAGGCTAATTTACACTTTTAGTTTAAACCACCACCAAGAGCTGAAATAATTCATTATTAAGTACCGAAGTTATGGTGAAAACCCAACCCTTGCCTTTCATTATATTCAATTCCACCCAATTAACTATTTATTTTATTTTTATTATTTAATATTATAATTTTATTATCTTTTACCTTACTCATTGGTTTAATCAGTTGAAAACATAAATTTTGGTAATTAACCTCTAGTCCTTGTGGGACAGACCTTGATAGCTATAATGAATCCATGCGCTTGCGGATTTCCCTATCACTTTATGAGATAGTTATAACTATATTCTTAATTTGCTTTTTGATGCATCCAGTTTTATGGTAGTTGGATTCATTTGTATGTTGTTGAGCTTAAGTATCTTGATGTTTGGTAGGTTGGATGATATTTTCCTAATCCCGTTGGACTGGTTCAAGCTTCTCACTATTTCAAAACCATACAAAAAGCTACACTATATAATTGTAACATACATATTTGAAATCAAAGTACACAACAACAAATAATAAATTAAGTACTATGCAAATGCCCACAACCACACCCATGCTTAACTATAGTAACTCCTTAATCATTCATAAGATTTTCAATACATGTAACTATTTATTGGTAATTTGGACTTGGATCACCTTTCCAATATAAAAGATGAAGATTTTTACATGCTTCATTAAGGCGTATTTAAGATGGAATGTTATGTTCATTATTTATTCGTTCAACTAAATATTCCTCTGTCATTGTCAACACGTACCTATGAGGTCTGACAATATATCGATCCATAGAGTCAAGAGCCACGTTCCATGGGTATTGAGCCAATGATCCAAAAACATTCGATCCTAATATGTGTTCGAGCCTCAAGAACCATTATCTATGTATGTGTGGATAATGAACTTTGTGTTTACTTAGGGAAGGATCTTTGTACTTGTTCTTAATCTACTTGACAGTCTCCTTAGGGATCACTTGCATATATTTGAACTGGCATCCCACTCAATCTGGCATATACAGTTCCAGTTTTTCTAAATAATATAAACATCTGCGAAATAATGTCACGGGTTAAAGCCTATATAGATCAGCCATTCCATATGGATCCTAATGTGAAAAAGGAATAAACTAAATACAGATATCACTATAATAAATTTAGTAATATTATGATAATTTGTGTATACCTTAGACACATGCATACTATCAATTTTATCCCGAAAGTACTTGAGTGTCTCCAATTTATTGTTAAATTTATTCACAAACAGCCTCATACAACAAGGTTGGTCAGGATCATAATTAGATCGATAAACTTCAAACCTAGGAAAGTATTTATATATCTAAGTATGTTATAATGTTTATTTGTTAGAATTAGAACTAACGAATCTAAGTATGTACTGTATATATGATAGTTATAAAATTACCTATAATAGAGTGAAATATCCCAAAATTTGAACAACGTCAACTCTATATGTCATACTAAGCTATCTATATAAAAAAATCAAGTATGGCAGCACCCCATGTTTAACCTTCAACATAGCTAAGATCCTAGGGAGAGAGGAGATAATATAGATTTACTTTATTAACCAACTTATCAACAAATAATAATAGGCCGATAAACCATAATAGGTACCCAATTACTTTTACCTCATCTCCTAATTAGTATGATTGACATACATCTTGAATCCATTTAAATGAGAGTCCACACTTTTGAGTCAATTCATTCACTTGATCCTCTTTTATGTCGAATAGGGCACCTAATACACCTATTATATGGCCACATGCATTAGCTGTCATCTATAAATGTAACGAATCACCACCAACTCATAGATCTAGTATAAGATGTACGTTCAAAAGGGTGATTGTCATCTCATCCCATGTCATATGAAAGTTGTTTGTATCCAAATTTCATATCTCAATAAAGATAAACATAAGCGATATGTTGGCGTGTTCAAATGTGCAGAATGGAAGGTGTGACAATCCAATATTACGAATGAGAGTGACCGCCCAATGATTAATGATTCTAATAGTATTCAACACCTCGTGTCATATAGATCTTTGGACAACCACAATCCTAAATAAAAAAAAGAAATAAACGTAATGAATACATGATATTTTAAACAGGATATTATAAATAGAGTTATAAATGTACTACACTTACCTTCCTATACCATAAATCTAAGGCTTTGTGACCACCAAATTAGGGATCTTTAGACCTTTGTGACATAGTCCAAGCAAGTATCATTCATCATTTAATTGTATACCCCGTTCATCTTCACTAGCATCATCATCATCACCATAACCACCACCATCATCCCTATCACCACCATCACCACCATCATCATTATCATCATCATGACATACATATGCCAATGAGGATGACTTATTAGTCATGTGTGTTAAGGATGTTGAAAAATCCAATGATAATCTAGAACCACCCACAACGGCTATGTAGGCTAAGGATAAAGATACACCAATGTGAGTTAGTGTCAGTGATGTAAGAAAATTGATATATTCCACAGATAATGGAAAAACTCCATATACTAAAATGCTTACATTGGCCATAAATTATGGACAACCTACATAGTTCGTAAATGTTGGAATGGTAGGAGTCTGATGACTAGACTATGCTTGTTCTAGAAATTCTTCATATTCTTATCATTCTACAACTTCTTTTGGTTCTCGTTGGGTAGATTTTTTTTTACCTCTTTGTAGCCCTTTGGCTAAAGTTTTTCTAAGATTTCTTAGACGAGACATCAAAGTAGGTTGTTATATAAATTTTTTATTATGTCATAAGGAAGCTTGATGAGTTCATATTTTGCCATATTTTATACCCTTTAACCTTAGTTTTTGGTATATTATTTGATTAATATATGTGAATAATTATGATTTTGGTCTGGGAATGAAATAAAGGAGCTAAGCAGGGGTGGCACAAGAGAGGGAAGCATTAAAAGCAAGGGCACAGGTGAAGACGCCAACCATAGATTGGAAAAGAAGAAGAAGAAGAGAAGATTAGGCACAACAAAAGAGAAAAGTTAGAACAAATAGGAGAGAAGAAAAGAAAAAAAAATTCTAATGCAGAAAGAAGAAGGGCAGGTGGATGTGACAGAGAAAAAAGAAACATAGAGAGAAAAAAGGAATCAAAGCCAGTGAACTGGGTGAGAGGGTAAAGCTAGAGACTAGCAAGCAGGAGAGATCGTAGACCACACGCTCGAAAAATGAAAAAGAGGCAGCAGATTGAGCTCAACAGTCAGCGTCGAAAAAATAAAGAAATAAAATAAAAGGCACGGAATCTCACGTAAGATGACAAGAAAGAAAAAGAAATATAAAAGAGATACCCAAAAATTATTTCAGATGAAATTTAATAATTTTTTATCTGAATAAATTTTGATCTTTCATCCATAATTAATTTTGGCTATTTCTTTCTCTATTTTTTATTTATATATTTAATATATATTTTTGTGTACATAATTTGATCATTATGGCTAGAAAATTATTTATTATTGGGGAATAGACTGAAACCCTAGATTAAGGTTTGAGATATGATATCATTTTTCTTTGTTTTATGAGATTGATCTTTAGTTCTATTTTAATTACTATTGTTTATATATATGATTCTATCAAGTATAATTTATATGGTGCATGCCTTGTTCTGGTTTCCTTATAGTGACAATATGTAGGATTATTTGTCTACTAAGTGACTATATAAATATGCTAGAATTTATATGTATAAATTGCAGCTAGGTTAGATAACAATTCACCTAATAGTTTTGTGATTCTAACTTGAGTAGTAGAACGTTTAGATACGTGTGGGTCAAAGGAGAGAAATACAACTAGACTTGCTTGTTGTACTAGTCTGGGTACTTAGATTGACATCCTTTCAATTATATTTAATGCCTAAATCTAGTTAAATATAGGAGCCACTTGTTGCTACTATACTGCTAGTATTTAATAGAATTAATATTAACGCTTTGTCGTATTAATTATTTTAGGGAAGTAATATAAGGTGTATATACCTACTTTTGGCTTACAACTTGGTCAATCTCCTTCTCGTGATTAAATGATGACTTGTAAAATATTATTATATTTTGACCTAATCTAGTGGTGGATTTTGATTTTTCTAGCATATTTATCATATTTGCGGTTACCCATTATTATTTTTTATTATTTTATTTATTACTTTTATTTTTTTCTATTTTTAAAACCCCAATTATCATTTTTCTTATTTATTTATTTTGTGTGATTTAGAGTTTTATTTTTATTATTTTTGAGCTAGTTAAATAGAGGTGAACCTTCTTAATCCCCGGTATAGAACGATACCCTTATTTACCAGTACTACAATTGTCAATAAGAGGATTTAAATTGTGTGTCAGCTATGGTTACACCAATTTTTGGTGTCATTGCTGGGAATTGGTAACTTTACCTATATTTTACTAGCAATTTTTTTGATAGTATTTTGTGTGTTTTTCTTTTGTCATTTTTGTTATTGTTATTATTTTCCTTTTATGTGTTTTCATTTTATCTAGTGTGGTTTACATGGTTAAAGTGTTTTTTTTTTCAGGTACACACTAGTGAATGCATACGAGAAGAAAACCACAAGGAGAGTTGATACCAGTGAATCTTAAGTTAGAAAGATCCATTCGAGCAATTAGAAAGTTAAGAATTTATAGTTCTCCTTCATCACCAAAACTCAAACATGAGCTTTTTGGTTTTCCATCATCACCAAAATAACCCATCTACTTACATGGCAACTTACAGGATTTTATGGGAGCTAGTAGCCTAGAACATAGCTAAAGTTGTACCTACGTGCATAGCCTACCCTGAGCTTGCTAATGAGAAGGAAAAGGACTTCAAGCTAAAATCCAGCCTACTTCATCGCCTTCCAACTTTCCATGTGATCTCAAGCAAAGATCCAAATAAATTCCTAAAGGAATTCCATTTTTTTGTGTTCCATGTGCCCCAAAGAGGCAGAACTTCAAATCTTGAAGCTCAAGGTATTTCCATTTGCCTTGAAGGATGGTGCAAAAGACTGGCTTTATAAACTACCAACAGGACAAATATACTCATAGGACAACTTATCTAGTGCTTTCTTAGACAAGTCTTTTCCAACTTCCTGTGTCACGGTACTGAGGAAGAGGATCATTGGGATCCAACAAGAGCCTAATGAAACATTCCATGCATAATACAATAGGTACAAGGCATTGCTATCACATTACCCACAACACGAGATGAGGGAAGAGAATTTGTTGCAATACTTCTATAAGGGTCTCACTCCACTCGAAAGGAATATGTTGGATGCAACAAGTGGTGGTTCTTTTTGGATAAAGATCCCACTTCAGCTCAAGCCTTATTAAAGAACTGAGCCTCCACTGCACAACAATATGATGGCCTTTCTGCCCATGCAAGAGTAAATGAGGTAAGTGTAAATCAATTTGATTATAGACCTAACCAACTCACTACCCGTGTTTCACAAATTGCCACAGCTATTGGAGTTGTTACCACATGTGGAGAATGTTCAGCAATAGGACATCCAAGTGATAAATGCCCATAGATGATTGGAGGAGAGGATCATGTGCAAGAAAACTCTATTAGATTTTCAAATACTTATCATCCAGATATGTGCAACCATCTTAATTTTTGTTGGAAAGATAATAATAATGTTCTTAACCCTCCAGGTTTCAACCAAGTGGCACCCGGTTTTTATCAAAAACTATAAAGAGGATCCTCTCAACCTCAAGCTCCAACCACTAACAAATATGATAAGATGTTCGAGTTATTGACAAATGGACAAAATAAGCTGATACAAAGCCAACTAAACATGGACAAGAGAGTGTTGAATATTGAGTGGCAAATGGGAGAAGTGGTCACTAAGCTGAATTAATTACACGATCCAGGAAAATTGCCTAGTAGCACCATACCCAATCCGAAAGGCAACTTTGAATCAGCTAATGCAGTGGTAACAAGGAGAGGTAAATCATGTGATAATGATTCAACCAAACCAAAGAGAATGTGGAGAAATTGAGAGAAGACCCCACTACAAAATAAGGGGAGAACATGAAGAGGCAAGAGAATAAGAGAGGGAGCTGACAAACAATTAATCAACCCACTATTGAACAGAAATTTGAGAGTTATTTGAATAATAAATCCTCTACCATTCCAAATATTATTGTTACTAACCCTATTTCTACTACTCCTTTTCCTAGTAGGTTATCTAAATCAAAGAAGGACGCGAGTGATGAAGCTAATTTGGATACATTCAAGAAGGTGCAGGTCAACATTCCACTCCCAGAATCTATTAAGTAAGTGCCAAAATATGTAAAAAATTTAAAAGAGTTATGCACCACAAGGAAGAGATTATGGGAGAAAGAAGTAGTTAGAATGAGTAAGCAATTATCCGCAGCCATACAAAGGAAATTACCTCCAAAGAGCAAATATCCTGTGAGTTTCACTGTCCTATGTGTGATTGGTAGCAATAGGTTTAAAAATGTCATGATAGACTTAGGAGCATCTATTAATGTCATGCCATATTCTATTTGCATCTTTAGGTCTAGGAGAGCTTAAGAAAGATAATGTTATCATTCAACTTGTCGATCATTCTAATGCATTCCCCAAGGGGCTTGTAAAAGATGTTCTTGTGCAAGTTGGTACACTTATATTTCCAGCGGACTTCTACTTATTAGATATGGAGGAAAGTAGTTTGAGTCTGATGTCGTTGCTCTTGGGAAGGCCTTTCATGAGAACCACTCGCACAAAGATATATGTTCATATTGGTTTTCTTACTATGGAGTTTGATGGAGAAGTTATAAACTTCAACATCTTTGGAGCCATTAGGTACCCAGTGGATGATCATTCTTGCTATACTATTGACACCATTGATCTTTTGGCACAGGATTACCTTGAGGAGGATGAGGAAGACCCATTGGCAATCACTCTTAGGAAAAGCTTAGGACTAGACGCGAAAGGGGAAGATACTTCTTTGGAAGAGATAGAGGCATTACTTTCCCCACATCTTGTGCATATCATAACACACATGGAGGAAAACCCTCCATATCGGTATGGATCCCCTCCTTTCTCAATTCCTTTAGCTACTAACAAGTCGATACCTTCTATGATTCAGGACCCTACATTAGAGTTCAAGCCATTACCAGATCATTTGAAGTATATATACTTAGGAGATAGAGAGACCCTTCCAGTGATCTTATCTTCAAAGTTAACAGAGGAGCAAGAAAGTAAGCTATTGGAAGTTCTAAAGCTCACAAAATAGCCATTGGATGGACACTAGCAGACATCAAAGGGATAAGTCCTACCACATGTGTGTATCGCATAATTCTTGAAGAAGGAGCTAAGCCAACTAAAGAACCTCAACACAGACTTAATCCTCGTATGATGGAAGTAGTAAAGAAGGAAATCATTAAGCACTTAGATTGTGGAGTCATCTACCCGATTTCATATTCTAAATGGGTAGCACCTATTCAGGTGGTACCTAAAAATTTGGAGGTCATTGTAGTAAAAAATGAGGAGAACAAGATTGTCCCACAAAGGATAGTAACCAAACACTGGGTATGCATTAACTATAGGAAGTTAAATTCCACGACAAGGAAAGATCATTTCCCACTACCATTTATTGATCAGATGCTCGAGAGATTGACTGGTCATTCCTATTATTGGTTCCTTGATGGGTACTCTGGTTCCAACCAAATTCACATAGCAGAGGAGGATTAAGAGAATACAACTTTTACATGTCCATTTAGCACATTTGCTTATCGACGCATGCCCTTTGGCCTATGCAACACCCCTGTTACATTCTAAAGATGTATGGTTAGTATTTTCTTTGATTATATATAGAAGATTATTGAGGTTTTTATGGATGATTTTAGTATCTTTGGTGATACTTTTTATTCTTGTCTCAATAATATGACTTTAATTTTGAAACGATGTAAAGAAACTAACATTGTACTTAATTGGGAAAAGTGTAATTTCATGGTGATGCAAGGAATTGTACTTGGGCATATTATTTCATCTAGGGGGTTAGAAGTTGATAAATCTAAGATAGATGCTCTGTGCTACTTACCCTATCCCATTTATGTGAGAGAGGGGCGTTCTTTTCTTGTACATGCAGGTTTTTATCAACGATTCATCAAGGAATTCTTTAGCATTGCATGTCCATTGACACACCTTTTGCATAAGGATGTGTCTTTCGATTGGAGCAAGGAGTGTCAAAAAGCTTTCGATGAGCTTAAAAAGCTCCTGATAATAGCTCTAGTAATGCTACCTCCAGATTGGGTCCTATCATTTGAGATTATGTATGATGCCTATAACTATACGATTGGTGTAGTCTTGGGGCAGTGAAAGGATAAAAAGCCTTATGTCATTTACTACACTTTAAGGACTCTTAATGATGGTTTGTTGAATTACTCCACTAAAGAGAAAGAACTGTTATCCATAGTATTTTTTTCTTGAAAAATTTAGATCATATTTACTTCAAACGAAATTTATCATTTTTATAGATCATACAGGGTTAAAGTATTTATTGTTTAAAAATGAAGAAAAACCTTGGTTAATAAGATGGGTTCTCTTGATATAAGAGTTTGATGTGGAGATAAGGAGAAGAAAGGGAGTGAGAATGTAGTAGCCAATCATTTGAGCCACATGATTCATGATGGTGAACCCATACCCTTAATTGAGAATTTCCTAGATGAGCAGCTCTTCGGGATACATGTGAGTACACCATGGTTTATTGATATTGTGAACTATCTTGTTACTTATAAGCTACCTACTGACATGCCACGATATGTGAGAACTAAAATCAGAAAGGAGGCATACCAATATGTTTGGGATGACCTCTATTTATGGAAATTTGGTATTGAAGATATAATTAGGAGATGTGTCCTTGACTCAGAATTTGAGCATATTTTATCACATTGTTATACATTGCATTGTGGAGGATATTTTGGTGCCAAAAAGACCGCCTTCAAGGTTCTTGAAGCTGGTTTTTATTAGCCTACACTATTTAGAGATGCCAACAATTATTGCATGCAGTATGATAAGTGCCAGAGATCAGGTAACATTGGTCCTAAAGATCAAATGCCCTTAAGCTCTATTATAGTTATAGAATTTTTTTATGTGTGGGGTATTGATTTTATGGGTCCTTTCCCATCTTCTAAGGGCTATATCTATATTCTTCTTACCATGGATTATGTATAGAAATGGGTGGAAGCGATTGCCACCCGTACTAATGATTCTCGTGTAGTTGCAGGTTTCCTCCAATCTCACATCTTTTATAGGTTTGGTATGTCTAGAGTGATAATTAGTGATGGAGGATAACACTTTTACAACAGGACAATTGAAGCTTTGCTATGCAAGAATGGGGTTACACATAAAGTTTATGCACCTTATCACCTTCAAACTAGCGGCTAAACCAAAAAATCAAGAAGATACTAGAGAGGATCGTGAGTCCAAATAGAAAAGATAGGAGCCAAATGCTAGATGATGCTTTGTGGGCTTATAGGATTGCTTATAAAATGCCCATAATCATGCCTCCATTTTGGCTTGTTTATGGAAAAGCATGCCATCTACACGTGGAGCTTGAATACAAGGCATGGTGGGTTGCGAAGAACATGAACATGAGTATAGACTTTGCTGGAACACATAGGAAGCTACGACTTCATGAATTGGAAGAAATAAGGGATGATGCATTTGAAATTTCACAAGGAGAAGATAAAAGATTTCCATGATAAGATGATTCGTGGAAAGTAATTTGTTGTGGGCCAACAAGTGTTACTCTACCATTAGCGTCTTCGCTTATTTCTAGGTAAGTTGCATTGTAGATGGGCGGGTCCTTTTATTGTTACTCATGTTTTCCCTCATAGTGCCGTACAGATTAGAAGAGAGAGGAAAGAAAATGAATTCAAGGTCAACGGTCACAGGCTTAAACCCTACTATGAAGCATTCACATAGCATAATGTTGAAGAGGTGCAGTTACAAGAAACACCCACCTTGATTGAGTAAGCCGTGATTACATCAGGCTGAAAACATAAAAAAAAGCGCTACTTGGGAGGCAACCCAATATGATAGGGGAGTTTTCTACCATTTAGTTATTTTTATTTATTTAATTCTTTCTCTCCAAACTTAAAAATTACATTTTTCCTTTAATTATTTACACATCGAGGATAATGTGTGATTTAAGTGTGGGGGTGTGAGTGTTTTATGTGTTTGTATGAAAAAAAAAGAAAAAAATACAAATTTTATTTAGTATTTTTAGAGTCTTAGGATCCCTTAACTAGTTAATGAGGAGCATATATTTGAAATCTAATGAAAAGAGGATCATAAAATCAAGAGAAAGCAAGTGGAGATTTTTTTATGCTAATTTTGATATAGGGAACACATATCTACATGTATAGATGTGCATGGAGAAAGAACATGTATGATTTTCTAACCACCAACATGGCATGTTGAGATTCATCACACTCATCAGTGAGCTTTTGAACCATATATACCTTATTTTTTTTGAGTGAATTCATATGAAATTATCTACTTGTCTTGGCATCAATTTTTCTTTGCAAACCTCATATATGCCTAATTGCTTTGATCAAATTACTTACCATAGCTCTTGCAATGGAATCTAGAGATTACTATAACTTACTCTTGTGCTAGTTGAAGCTTATAGTCACAACACGCTTTGATTGAGAAATTGATAAAGGTAATTTAGGAAGTTCCACCACATGACCACACATCATCCCGTAAAATCCCTTTGAGCCTAAACATTGAACATATATTTTTCTTCACTACCCACATTAGATAACATTCGGGCCTTATCTTTACCCTTGAATAAAGCTAGTGGAAGGAGATCTAATTGTTATGGGTATAGAGTGGTTGTGTATGTGTAAGAAGTATATGTATTTATGCTAAGAAAGGAATTGGTTATGTTTGATGGTAGAGATTGAATTTATATATTCGTTGTATTGTCATCCTTCTTTTTTATAAAAAAAATAAAAATTAAAAAAAAGAAAATAGAAGAAGAAAATGATACGATATATAAGGAAGAGAGGGAGATATGGAGATGATGTTGAGGAAGTTATATTATGTTCTATTTTTATCTCATTGTTCTAGTTTGGTGTTAAGGCGGAGATGTGTATTTAATGTTTATATTTCATTTGATTATTAGACTTCTACCAGTTCTCGACCTTTTTAGCATCACAATCCTAGATTACTCCGTACCCTTCTATACTTTAAACCCGTTACAACCAATAAGTAAGTCCTATTTGATTCTTAAGATGAATAGCCTTTGATCTGATGGAGATTAGTCACAAGAGTTAAGCATATGGTTCAGTCCATTTGACAGATATTTAGTATCTTTCATGAGGTTTTAACCATAAGAATATGAGCCTTCCTTGTTTATATATGTGAGTCGTTTGTTATCTGTATCATCTTATCTCACATACCCGAGTGTTTCTATTCATTTATAGCCATGGGTCTAAGAGAGAAAAAAATAGATGGTATCTATAGTGAGGATGGATCTTGATGTGACTAAGGTGTGGTAGATCTTCATCCATATTATTGATCTGTCTATACTTGTCATGTTTATGTGTGAACTATATGTTGACATTGATTCCTTAAATCTCCCAATGTTGAATCTTTGTTGAATAATAATCTTGTTGTTATGAAAGTAAATAATTATGAGACAAGGTGTGGTTAGATCTTCATCCATAGTATTGATCTGTCTATAGTGAGGATGGATCTTGATGTGACTAAGGTGTGGTAGATCTTCATCCATAGTATTGATCTGTCTATACTTGTCATGTTTATGTGTGAACCATATGTTGACATTGATTCCTTAAATCTCCCAATGTTGAATCTTTGTTGAATAATAATCTTGTTGTTATGAAAGTAAATAATTATGAGATAACAGTGGTTAAAGGTGTTAGGTGTGATTTTTTTTATTATATGTGATTTTGTGGGTATATCATCTACAAAACCCTCACGATACCTTACTTGTCCTCTATGGGTGACTTATGAGTTTAAATGGCTTGTTGCGCATGCTAAGTGCAATCGTGAAACCTATGAAAGTGGCTAGTTAGTTTATTTTTATTTAGTTTGAATCATAACTCGTTTGAGGACAAGTAAGAAGCTAAGTGTGGAGGTATTGATGAGTTCATATTTTGACATATTTTATACCCTTTTAACCATAGTTTTTGGTATATTATTTGAGTAATATATGTGAGTAATTATGATTTTGTAATTAAGTAATAATCATATTACATATTTATTATTTGAGCTAAAATGATAGAAATTAAAAAAATTTAGAGTATAAGATTATTTATTAACTTTTCTAATTTTATTTTGTTGGTACAACAAAAAGAAAAATATATATAGTGTTTGGCCTTTGGACCAACGACCCAAGGACCGAAGGCCCAAAGGCCTAGGAACAAAATAAAGGAGCTAACCAGGGGCGGCACAAGAGAGAGCATCATTGAAAGCTAGGGTGCGGGTGAAGACGTCAGCTGCATAATAGAAAAAAAAGGAGAGAAGATTAGGTGCAGCAGAAGAGAAGAAAAGAAAAGAAAAAAATTTTGATGAAGAGAGAAGAAGGGCAGGAAGGTGCGGTAGAGAAAAGAGAAATACAGAAGGAAAAAATGAATCAAAGCTAGCAAACCGGGTGAGAGGGAAAAGTCAGAGACCAATGAGCAAGAGAGACCGCAAACCACACACTTAGAAAATGAGAAAGAGGCAACAGAGTGAGTGCAGTAGTCAGTGTCGAAAAATAAATAAATAAAGAAAATAAAAAGGCACGAAATCTCACGTAAGTTCACGGGAAAGAAAAAGAAAGAGAAAAGAGATACTGAAAGTTTATTTCAAATGAAATTTAACACATTTTCATTTTTGATCTTTCATCCATAATTAATTCTGATTATTTCTTTCTCTATTTTTGATTTATATTTTTAATATATATTTTAGTGTAATTAATTCGATCATTATGATTGGCTAATTATTTATTGTTGGGGAATAGACTGAAACCCTAGATTATGGTTTGAGATATAATAATTTTTTTTTGTTTCATGAGATTGTTCTTTAAATCTATTTTTCATTGTTATCGTTTATATATATGATTTTATCAAGTATAATTTATATAGTGCATACTTTATTCTGATTTTCTCATAGTGATGGTATGTAGGATTATTTGCCTACTAGGTGGCCATAGAAATATGCTAAAATTTATATGTATAAATTATAGTTAAATTAGATAACAATTCACCTGATAGTTTTGTGATTCTAACCTGAGTAGTGGAGCGTTTAGATACGTGTGGGTCGAATGAGAGAAATACAGCTAGACATGCTTATTCTACTAGTCTGGATACTTAAATTGACATCCTTCCAATTTTATTTAATGCATTAAATCTAGTTAAATATAGGAGTCGCTTATTGCAACTATACTGCTAGTATTTAATAAGATTAATATTGATTCTTTGTCGTATTAATTATTTTAGAAAAGTAATATAAGGTGTATAAACCTGCTTTTGGCTTACAATTTGGTTAATCTCCTTCTTATAATTAAATAATGACTTAGAAATTATTATTATATTTTGACCTAATCTAGTGGTGGATTTTGATTTCCCTAACATATTTATTATATTTGCGGTTTTTCATTATTATTATTATTATTATTATTATTATTATTTTATTACTTTTATTATTTTCTATTTTTAAAACCCCCATTAGTGTTTTTCTTATTTATTTATTTTGTATGATTTAGATTTTTATTTTTATTATTTTTGAGCTAGTTAAATAAAGTTGATCTTGTAACACCCCCAAAATTCACTACAAAAAAATTTCGTTAATTAAAAGAAAATTAGCAGAAGCAAATTAATAAACCGTGAACTTTGGGGATATTACCGCCACACTTAGTACTAGACTGGTTCACTCCTACCGTTCCAGTACCAAGTGTTAAGGCTAAGAGAGTAAAACATAATTTACGAGAAATTCAAACATATTTAAATCAGAGTAGCGCAAGTAAACATTATATAAGAATATAATCCACCAAGTGGTGGTTACAAAACAACGTATACATTAAATTTTGCGAAATTCAAGGAGACAGAGTAAAACCCTAACAATTCCCGATAGATCCTTACGCTCTTTCCCGATGCCCACTTGAATAACATCGAAAACGACCTGCAAGGGGATTCTGCCCATTGAATAGGCAGGGGCCCCACGAATGGAACCCTTCAGTACTACGGTACTGAGTAACCCTTTAAATACACACTTAAAAATAGGTCCGCAATGTAACACATGATACGCTAGTGAGTCCATACATAACGACACGTGTAAATATAACATTTAGGTCCATACATTCGCATATTCACAGGTCTATCTGATATCAATGGTGTATACGTAACATTCACTTTCGCCCATTCACATACTCAACAAGTCAACCGAATATTAATAGGCAATAATGAATAATCGATACTTTAGGGCCTTAAGGCCATTAGTCCATCATTAATCAATCATCTCAGATTTTAAAAGTCCATGTGAGTGCGGGAACCCCACTATTATAGTTGGTGGACCGGAAATACATACAGGGCAGAACGCTCCTGGCCACTATTATTCACCGATGGACCAGTCTGGCATCGACTCACAAGGTGTTCCACTATAAGTGATTAGTATCTTCCCCATGTCTTATCGATTTTACGTTTGGTTTGCTGAGCACGGAATCCCCCACTATTATAGCCGGTGGACCGGAAATACATACAGGGCAAAACGCTCCTGACCACTATTATTCGCCGGTGGACCGGTCTGGGTCCGGCTCAGCATCTTCCTCTTTAAGTGATTAGTGTCTTAAACGTATCTTATTCGAAAGTATTTCACCCTTGACATGCAAGACTAACTATATCTACACTTATCCTCCCAAGAGGGCCCGCCCCATATCTTGAGACTTCTGCACTCCTAACTCGGTTTTCTCCAAACCCCTAACCTGGGCCTATGTGGCCCATCCTTCTTTGCCTTACACATCCCGACTATTTCAACACCCTACACATCATGACCCTTAGATCCAACCCTCACTTTCTGCCCCACTCATTCTCGTTTATTTTTATTATTTTCTTTTTCTTTTCCACCTTCTCACATTAGGGTTGCCTCCTAAACCCTAGTTTGGTCTCCTACGCACCCTTATACTGTCCCACGTACTATTTTTCGCCCGAAGCCCCCAGACACCCAAACGACACTTCTGTTACCTTCCTCACGTCCCGAGGCAACTTTCCATAAGTAAAGTTTGCCCCCATGCGGACTCTAACCATCCCATGCAAACCTTAGTTCCTCCCATACCTACATTATCCAACTTACTTCCCCTTGGTTATCTTTCTCTCTCGTTACTCTTTTTCATGCCTCCATCTTCAATTACCACATTAATTATCCTAGCATGCATGTCCCTAAGGGCCACATCACATCACATCATAAAATATAGCATATCCATATCAGCACATACCAAAAGGGGCACATGAACACACCTTGGTTCCAAGCCATGCCACACGTGAAACAATTAAAATAATAACATGTAGATCTCGACATAAAATTTTTTTAGGGCATCCAAGGCATGTAGAACATATAGCACACATTCGACTTTAGCTACACCCTTACTCGGTTTAGGTTATCGAGCTATCTTTCACATAAATTAGGCCACTAAACGCCCTTTATAATCGTTACACTTAATAGATTTTCCATTTAGTTGGTTAGATTATCAATTTACCCATTTCCTTTATTATAATTAACAAATCACTCATTAGTAGGTCAAATTACCAAATTACCCCCGTTCATTATCCTAATTATCAAATTACCCCTTTAGTTGGTTAAATTACCAAATTGCCCTTCACATTTATCATATTTACAATTTTACCCTTCTCCATTATTAAATCATCAAATTACCCTTTAGTTATTTAAATTATTATTTTACCCTTCTTAGTTATCATAATTACTAAGTTACTCATTTCCAATTTCTACTTTTTTCCCTTTTATTTATAAAATTATTATTTTGCCCTTTTGTTATAAAATTACCAATTTACCCTTTTATTACAAAATTACCAAATTGCTCTTTTATTACAAAATTACCAAATTACCCTTTTATTACAAAATTACCAATTTGCCCTTTTGTTACAAAATTACTAAATTGCCCTTTTATTACAAAATTACCAATGTACTCTTTTATTACAAAATTACCAAATTGCCCTTTTGTTACAAAATTTCCAAATTGCCATTTTATTACAAAATTACCAATTTTCCCCTTTATCACAAAATTACCAAATTGCCCTTTTGTTACAAAATTACCAAATTGCCCTTTTATTACAAAATTACCAATTTGCCCCTTTGTTACAAAATTACCAAATTGCCCTTTTGTTACAAAATTACCAAATTGCCCTTTTATTACAAAATTACCAATTTTCCCATTCAATTACGAAATTACCATTTTACCCCTTACTTCCAAAATGTCCAATTTATCCTTTATTTCCAAAATTAACATTTTATCCTTTTATTAACAAATTTACTTTTATACCCTTACCTCCAAAATTACCATTATACCCTTTTTAATTAAGAATTACCTTTTTACCCTTAGTACACCACTTATATTAAATTATTATTATTACTACATAAAATATTAATACTAACTCCTCATCCACCACTCTTATAATTAATATAACATTATTAGCACCCATATATATATTAGGCCATATTCTTGTACAAGATATATTAATTAAATCCCCTAAGGCTCACAAAATATTAATCATGCATTAAGAATCACAATAGCATAATATAACATGGTTAATACTTAATATTTTCATTAACAACCAAACTCTTACCCTAAATAATATTTCCATATATAACAATAATCTATCATGCTTCCTTTTCATCAATCAACACAAGAACCACATATATCATATTAAACAACACATACCAAGCATAATAATATGTTAAAAATCCTAATGTGCTAACATACGTTAATCCATGCGTTTAAGTGGGATTTAATGGTTACCTCGATTTCTGCCAAAAACGAACCTTACCCGTATCCTGGTTAAAGGTCCAAACTTTGATTATCAAAACCAATACCTAAAAATAATATCAAGGCTTATTACATTAGAAAAGATAAAAACCAAATTATAAGGCTTTATAACACTTAATTAATCAAATAATTAAACTAAAATATTATTATACCTTAAAAATCATTAAACAACTAAATCAATAAATGCTGAGACTCATGCTGCTCATGCAGCATGGGTTGCATGCAAAGAATTGGGGAGGAGGGGCTCGAAGGTGGTGTAAAGAGGGAAGAATAGGCATTTTCGGGTTAGAGGTTTGGGGCTAAGAAAAAGACATGATGGGGAAGGATTTGGGGTAAAGGAATGGCGCAGAAGTGTAGAGGGGGTGTAGGTGGTGGTCAAGGATGGGTTGAAGGTGGCTAAGGGCAGTGGAGACGGCGACAGCGAGGCTGCGAAGTTGGCGGCCGAGGAGGGAGGTCGAGATGGAGGCTGGTGAGGAAGGAAAATGGGGAGGGAAAATGAAGACTTTTGGGTGACGGTTTCGACCAAAGGAGGATGGGGGGTGGTAGAGGGGGTTGCAGGGAGTAATGTGGTGGCTCAGGTGGCGGCGGAAACGGCGGGACGGCGGCGGAATACGGCGGTGCAGGGTGGCTGCCGAGAAGGGAGGGAGAGAAGAGAGAAAGAGGAGAGGAGGAAGAATGGGGGCTGCGGGGTGGCTTGATGGGGGCTGTGATCGGTCGGGGGTGAGGTAGAGGGTGGCAGGAGGTGGTGCAGGCGGCGGAAGTGGCGGAGATGGGCGGTGAAACAAAAACAGGGGGAGAGAGGGGAGGAGAAGAAAGGAAGAAAGAGGAGGCTCGAGCAAGGCATATAGGGCTCGAAAAATCACAGAATGAGGCAGGGAAGAGGGAAGAAAAAGAAGAGAAAGAGAGAGGAGGGGATAGGGAGCATGAGGGTGGCGGTAGGTGGTAGGGAAATGGGAGTTGCAGGGAGAGGGAGAAGGGATGGCGACGGTAGGGAGAGGGAGAGGGAGACAGGGACGGTGGGACCGGTATGGCAAGAAAATGACGAGAAGGAGAGGGAGGGAGATAGGGAAGGTCAACGGGGGAGAGGGAGTTGCAGGTTGGGCGGCGAAAATGGTGGAAGATGGCCGAGATTATCGCAGGGAAAGAGGGAGAAGAAGAAGGGAAGAAGAAATGAGGGGATGTGACGGGCGAGCAGACTGGCCGAAGGAAAGAAGGGGCAGGCCGACCCGATGGGGGAAGAAAGGAAAGGAAGAAGGGCGGCCGAGCGATGATGGAAAGGCAGGGGGAGGGGGAAGAATGGGCCAGCGGCCCATCGCAGGAGGGGAAAAGGGTAGGCCGAAGCAGGCCGACAACCCAAAAAAGAAAAAGAAAAAGAAAGAAAAGAGAAAAAGGAGAAATGAAGAAGGAAAAAGGGGAAAAAGGGGAAAAAGAAAAAAGAAAGGGAAATGGAATAAATGATTTAATTGATAAAATAATAAAATAGAATAATTTTGGGTAATAAATTGATTTAATAATTTAATTTAAGACAATTAAAATATAAAGGTTAAAAAGGATAATTTTAGTAAAATAAGGGTTTGAAAATTGGTTTAAATAATAAGAGTATAAAAAAATAGCAAAATATTTATTTTAATTTATTAAATATTTGTACCCACTTTTATTTACTCAAAAAATCCATAAAACAATTAAAATAAATAGATTTAAAGGCTAATTTATCCCAAATAAAATTTATTTATAAAAATATAGGCTTTTAAAAATTCGGGGGGATTACAGATCCCTCTCAATCCCCATTATAGAACGATACCCTTATTTACTAGTACTATAATTGTCAACAAGAGGGTTTAAATTACGTGTTAGCCATGACCATATGAAAGCGGTAATATAACGACTCTTTCTCCTATTTAATACTTTTTTTTGTCTATGATTCATCTGAATTTAATAACAAAACTACATAAATTATAATTAAACACATGAATGGTAGGTAAATAGCCATGATAGAAAACAAAAGGTAAACATATATGGCAGATCCTTAGATATTATAGTATCAACTCATATTATAATAGCTAAAGAGATATGTATACACAACTTATAACTAAAAATGTTATTGATCTATTATATTTTACACAAATTTTCACAATAAGGTTTAATTTTTTCTATGTCTCCAAAAATATTTTAATATTTAAGAAAAGTTGTATAATCTAATAAATAAATTATCTATCTATATTAATTAAAATAACAACCAGTCATTTATAAAATTAATAGAGTTAGGTACATTAACATACTAATTGCGAATAAATATTATAGACAATATACTATTTCCTATTAGTAGAAATACTGAGGCTTAATATACCTAATAGGTTATAAATCGTTCTCGGCCGTAACACAACACAAGAAAATATTTAGGTAAGGGGTAGGAACAACATCAATTGTCATTTTATAGGATGAAACAACGACACCAATTGTTGTTCCATGGGGGTGGGATAATGACACATTTTGCTAATCATTGGAGATAAACAATGACATTTTTTGTCGTTTCACGGGGGCAGATATAATACCACAACATTAAAGAAGGGTATGGGGTAATGACACCTAATATCATTCATATGCTTGTCCATTGTTGACTAATCCTAACATTAAAACATACAAATAAACAAATAAATACCTTTATATTTGAGTTGTTAATGTTCGTTTTCGAATCTGAAATCTAAAAGGAAAAAAAATTGAATATGAGAAGGAAAGGAGGAGGGAGGTAAGAGAAATTTGAAAGGAGAAACTAGAGAATGGTTCCGTTGATTAGGATAAATAAAGTAAGAAGATGTCATATTTAATATTTAGGTAATACATAATTTTTACCTAATAATTATTGGTTTTCTAAATAACACCTACTTATTATTATTATTTGCTCAATGCGGGTACTCTTTGCACGACTACTCAGACAAATACTCTGCCTCCCGCTGACCAGCGAAAAAAAAATGTTAGCCGGGAAAAGTCTCCTGCCGTTGCTGACACTTCTGCTCTCGTCTCTTTTCATTACAGAAGCAGCACACTTAAAACCCCAAATCCCCTGCGACCCACCTTTCAATTCCTATCCTTTCTGCAATACCTCACTACCTATCTCGGTTAGAGTCCAGTCGATCGTCTCCCAACTCACCCTTCCTGAAAAGATCGAAGCCCTATGCAACAATTTCTCCGGTGTGCCCAGGTTAGGCATCCCGCCCTACGAATGGTGGTCGGAATCTCTCCATGGCCTTGCTACAAACGGTCCGGGGGTCTCTTTCGATTCTGGCCCGATCAAAACTGCTACAATGTTCCCTCAGGTAATTGTTCAAGCTGCTTCGTTCAATCGAAGTTTGTGGCATGAAATTGCTGCTGCGATTGCTGTCGAAGCGAGAGCTATGTATAATTATGGACAAGCTGGGCTGACGTTTTGGGCACCTAATATTAATATTTTCAGGGATCCTAGGTGGGGGAGAGGGCAGGAGACACCTGGTGAAGACCCGTTGGTTAGTTCTGCTTTCGCTGTCGAGTATGTGAGGGGTTTTCAGGGTGGGGACTATGGAGTGTTAAGAAAGGAAAATGAGGATGAGCTGATGTTGTCTGCTTGTTGCAAGCATTTCACTGCCTATGACCTGGAAAAATGGGGCGATTTTAGCAGATATTCATTCAATGCTGTGGTAAGATAGTCGGTCACTCATTTTAAAGCATTTTCCTTGTGGTAATTCTGGATTATGTTTTCAACTGACCCAGACATGTCAAATATACTGTCACTACTACTGTTTTTGATGCTTGGCTAATTGGATTTGCTATCTACATAGGGTATTATGATTTGTAGAACAGAAGCGGAATTCTGATTAGCTTTTAATTGTGTTTGACGGCATTAATGGGGATGAAGCTTACATTTTTGGATTTCCTAATTTTGTAAAACCGGAGTAGTCCATACTTATTTTGTGTGTGTGTTTTTTTTTGTTGCCCGGGGGGGGGTGTTGGCTGGCTGGCTAGTAAAACTGCCTTTGTGGTGACTTAATATAGAACAACAACCAGAAGAATCCGTCATGGGAAAAGTTCGCTGAAGTCCATATGTATGTAACTTGACCTTTATGAGCTTTTGGGCTCGTTGCAACTGTTTCTAAAGCATGATCACACAAATTTTTAGCAAAAGATGCATAAAAAGAGTAGAAATTGATATGGATATTTCCACTTCGAGCAGGAATGAGCTCCAAGAATTCAGAAATGAGGAGAAAGAAGAGTCTAGACAAAAGAGAGGGAGAAACTTTTCATTCATTATTTGCCTGCCATTTCCATATCCCTTACACTATTTATAGACCTATTTGCAAAAAAATAAAGTAAGCTAATCCAATCTAATAGGGCCACCTAACCAACAGAACATTTTAGCTAATTTAGAGGTCTCAACAAATAATAAGGGCTATAGCATAAAAGACAACCCATTCTTAACAAAATGGTAACATCAATGCATCATTCTAGAAGCATCAAGCTACATCTGGGGCTGCTGGGCTTGCTGATCTTCTTCAATGAGTGATGAAGTAGCTTCTTAGGCTGAGTAATCTACCCTCTTGGGCCATGGGCTAGCTGAGCATGTATTGTTCGTATCATTGCCACCATCTACCAATTGAACCTTATCCTAAAGGTTCACATTAGGAAAATCATATGTGAATGAATCGACCAGCAAAGGCATGCTACTTTGTAGGCTATGAATTTTCCTCAACCACTTTTTTAATCATGCAAGAATCCTAACTGTCAGTCACTTGGCTTCCAGCAATGGCTGCTTGTAACTCCGGATCCATTGCTTCACAAACTTGAATTAATTTAGTATAATTTGTTGGAAATCCATTGAATATAGCCACTACATTGCCTACCTTGGGTTTTTTCCGTAGGATAAGATTCATGGCATCCTTGCTTGATGTAGTTGATACCAAATTTTGGCATAAATTGAACCGAAACACCCATGAGTTGAGGGGTCCGATGAACATGACTTAATGCTAAGTAGTATAGAAATAGATCCCAAAGGGCATATCACCAGGCTACAATCAACAATCAAAACTGGCCCAAAATGATGTTACCTGTGTTAGTTCCCTTAGGCCGATTAGCAACTCCACCTCTTTGGAAAATCATGATTGCCTTTTTTTAAAATTTTTTTTTTTCTGGTGCATGTCATAACATCAAACACAATTTTATTTTTATCATGCTGTTCTTCAATGCTCGACACTATCAAGATACTCACAGCATTCATCACGTGGAGAAGCTCAACTTTTGGGTATCACAATGTAAGTGGTTTGACCACTGCTTCATATAACCAATTCTAAGATATTTGTCCAATGAATTCAGCTGAGGCTCTAGGTACAAAACCAACTCGAGGTTCACTATCACATTGCATCTCTTAGATAACCCTAGTGCTTGATTTTATCCAAGCTACCTTCTACATCATCGCTTTCGACAACCATACCGTCATCAGTAGTTACATGCTCACAGCCTGAATGAATCGGTGTTTTAAATACAGGCTCAAAAATCACCCCTTGAATTGGCTGGGATCCGGTCTTATTGTGGTTGGATCCAAAAGTGATTTGATTGACCCGACGTTACCCCGATACAACCGGTCAGACCGATTCAGCTAGTTCATGCTTGGAACTTAAAAGACAATAGAGAAAGAAGCTTTATTTGCGTTTTGATTTGTGTCAGGTTCAACTAGTTTGACTGATTTTTTGGTTTCCTTTATTTTTTTGGGGTTTGTACACATATTCTAAAATCTGGTAGTTTCCTATTAAGAGGCCTTCTGGTATCCGGTTGGACCAGTGGGTCTGATTCAATTTTTATTCATTGGCCCATTGATAGTGACAATCCACTTAGGAGGTCAGTTGATTTTCAAATTGCTCCCACATGATTCAACAAGCACTACTTTCCAGGGCTTGTTCTCAAGAGCATCAGATGATGTGAAAGTGTATGTTTCATCAGGGTAACCGACAACATTGGGCAACTTGCATTTGTAAGACATGCCTGCCACATGGTTGTTCATCAAAGCAATACCACTTATTTTAGAAGCATCGTAACTTTTTAGAAGATGCACATGTATGTCCATGAGCCACATTATATGAGTTTTCCTACTTACAGTAGCTTGAGATAGAACAACAACAAGAAGATGAACATAATAGTGAATTAAGAGGGGGTTACCTTGAACCAAGGAAGACACATCATTTGTGTCAAATACGATACCATCAGGAGGGTCATGTAATCATGTTGATGTTGCCTTGGAAAAATATCAGTGGAAAAACACCAAGGCTGAACTAGGAAATTTAGAACCCCACCGAACCATATCCAATTCAAGCATTTCCTCAAACACCTGATGTGCACAACCCATAAGCATTTTTTTTTTCAATGACACATTAATAACGCAATCCCTGCATAGTGAATGCCATCATGAGCAAAATTATAGTATTTCCCTTGTGTAAAACCCAAAATCTAGGATTATTAGTGTCTACTACAAACAATTTCTCTTTATCCAAAACATTAATATCGTTAGGTAATTGCAGTTTAGTCAGGACCCAAATAGAAGAATCACTTGTTAAACCTTCCAATTTTCCAAGAAATAGATGAATCTCAGTTATTGGACTACTCAGAATTATCTCTTTCAAGATAAGCTTCGGGTGTAGTGCAAGTTCTAGCAGCGGCCTAATTTCACCTGTATCTAGAGGTTTGGTTAGATCCTGATATACTAGGTCTTCATCTTCCAATTTGGAATCAACATTAACGTCAATCAACATTGTTGTTCAATATTCTACTAGATCTAGGGTTGTACTTCAGTGACAGGTGATGACTAAGAAAATAAAATGGATTGAAGGGAGATCATTGTGGCAATTTACTCTTAGTAAATTCAATAGGATCTTGATGAGGTTTATTAGGCGAGTGACCGAAAGACGAATTAATGAACGAAGGCCAAGAGTTTGATTTTTGTGGAGGTGATGTAGGTAATTTTGGGTTCGGGAGAGGGAACAAAAGCTTTGTCTAGTTTTGGTGGGGGGCCTTCGATTTCCTGTCAAGAAAGTGAGGGTGGTGAGGATGACAGAGGAGTTGGAGGTAGTAGTTGCTCGCCAACTAGAGATTGAGAGTCTTGGCTTCTGACTCTGTCTTGTTTATGGGTTGCAATATCAATGAATGGTTGGGGTTTTGAAGGGTAGGGGTTGGATTGCTTTTTGTTGGTGGCAAAATGTGAGACGAGAGTTTTTGTGCTGTTGATAGCTAAGATGGCGTTGGTTCATGATTTAGGTCTCTTGGTTCGTTATGAGGGATGGAATGTTGGACTTCATCAGGATGAACTTCATAAGGTTCAATAAGAATGCATTGAAGTTGAGCATCGTCTTCAGTAAGTCGATAGACTGAAGAGCTAATACATCTATGATTAAACTCTTTCTCGTTGTTGCAGAGGACACACAAAATATTTAGCTTTCGGGTCATATAGCTCACTACCTGCTATGCACCTGATAGGGTGGGGATAGGAATATTGATATTCAAGTATACGGATATTTCCACTTTGAAAGGGAATGAGCTCTAATAATTCAGAAATGAGGAGAAAGACAACAGTCTAGACAAATGAGAGGGAGAAAATTTTCATTCATTATTTGCTTGCCATTTCCATATCCCTTACTACCATTTATAGACCTTTTTGCAAGACAAATGAAGGAAGCTAATCCAATATAATATTGCCATCTAACCAACAAAATATTTTCGCTAATTTAGAGGTCTCAACAAATAATAAGAGTTGTAGCATAAAAGGCAATCCATTCTTAACGAAATAGTGACCACAATACATCATTCTAGAAGCATCAAGCTATGTCTTGGGCTGCTGGGCTTGCTGATCTTCTTCAATGATTGACGTAGTAGCTTCTTAGGCGGAGTAATCTACCCTCTTGGGCTGTGCTTTACCTAAGCATGTATTGTTCGTATCAGAGATATAGTGCCTGTACAAGATAGGTATGGGATTAATCGAAAATTACAAAATAGGTTACTTTAAAAATGCCCATAAGGTCAACTTCACTTAACGGTAATTTTGTAGGCCCGTGATTATATCTCTGATGTGTGATAGACTGATAGTATCTTCCTAGTAACTCAATTTAGGATAATAGTTTCTAGTGACCTAATAAAACTTATTTAACTGGCCAAATGTTTAACTGGCTCTAATATTAAAAGCATTTAGTAGTAGGATAGAAATGGACCAGCGAGATAAACTAATAAACATTAAACAAAATATTTATTTGTATACTAACAATACTAATGCATATCTACATATATAATTACTAGGAACACATCAATGTTGAACACAGAAGAATGTAATGCTTGCAGCAACACATAGTAATACAACACACATGATAACACATCATCAGACATTAGGATTGCCAGAAATAGTGATGTAGATGGGGACTTCTTTCTAACACATCATCCAAAAACTAGAGGACCCCAAATTATTATTATAATCTAGTATAGTATAAAACAAAAAAGCCTAGTCGATAAAAAAACAAACTGATGCTTAGTTGTAAAACAATAAATTGAAGAATTAGAGGTGTTGTGTTCAAAGCATGCTGATGACAATCTTAATAATGTTCTAACCACACTGATTGATTATAAAAATGTATCTTAGCGTGGTTAGAACATTAAAGGGACATTTGAAATTGATGCATAATTTACTTTTTAGTTATATGGGGCATAGAGGTGCCCTTGATACATTGATTGTCTTAGCTCTTTATGGCTCAAAATTTAATGATAACGCAAAATGGTTATGCTGTTGCAGCCCCAAATTGGAGGATCTGTGATATTTATCTATTTGTGTGTAACAATATTAAAGTAGCCAACAATGTGTCAACTTATGCCAGTTGGTACAAGTAACAATTTAATGAAAGCTCTATGGCCTATGCTCTCAGTTATTTGGTGCTTTGGTCACAATGTATTTGAGATAGTGAATTGAGCTTGTCTGGAAAGATTCTATTCGATCCTTGAACATATTATTTTCTGATGGGCAGGTCTCACAGCAGGACATGGAGGATACTTATCAACCACCATTCAAGAGTTGCATCCAAGAAGGAAAAGCAAGCTGCTTGATGTGCTCATACAATAGTGTCAATGGGGTGCCAGCATGTGCTCGAGGTGATCTCCTACGAAAAGTACGGACTGAATGGGGATTCAGGGGGTAAGAATATTTGTAACTTCCTAATAGTGTTTGCAATTTACAAATGAATGAGCTAAATGCTAAATAAAGCTTATGTTTGACCCTTAAATAGATACATCACCTCAGATTGTGATGCAATTGCAACAATTTATGAATATCACAATTACACTACATCAGTAGAAGATGCTGTTGCTGATGCTCTTAAAGCAGGTCTTTTACTATATCTTGCAAGCTGTCATGGGTACATTTTTCATATACAGTTTTGGTAGTCATGTTTCTTGCTTCTAATATTGCAAAAGTTTGTACATGGCATGACCTAAAATTGTTTTCAACAGGAGTGGATATAAATTGTGGGACATATATGCTTCGCCATATTGCTGGGGCTATAAAAGAAGGGAAGGTTCAGGAAAAAGATGTAGATCGGGCTCTTCTCAACCTATTTACTGTTCAGCTTCGCTTGGGGCTATTCAATGGAGATCCTTTGAAAGGAAGATTCGAGAGACTGGGTGTTCAAGACGTTTGTACAAGAGAGCACACGAAACTAGCACTTGAAGCTGCTCGGCAGGGAATAGTGCTCCTCAAGAATGACAAGAAAATTTTGCCACTGGAGAAGAATGATGTCGCCTCACTGGCTGTTATAGGACCTGGTGCCAATGACTCCAGCCAAATGGGTGGTGGCTATGTAGGTTAGTTTGTTTCCTCTTTATTGTAGTCGACTGCTCTCTTGTTCAGTATGTGTACTTTCTTACAGGGATGTAGACTTGTTACGTGTACTTCACTCTGCTCTTATCTTGTTTAGGACTATGGTATTAAAGTCAATATTTGTAAGCCAAAACTTGGAAAGCCATTGTGTAAATTGGGAACAGCTAAAGGCTTTGAAGTTGTTTACTTATTTTGTTTAGGAGTACCTTGCAACCCAACAAGCTATCTTGGGGGACTTCAGGCATTCATCAAGATGACTGCATATGCTGCTGGCTGTCAAAATGTATCTTGTTATTTGGATGCTGATTTCAATGAAGCGATTCAAATTGCCAAAGAAGCTGATTATGTCATTGTGGTTGCGGGTTTGGACTTATCACAAGAAACTGAGGATCAAGACCGATTGAGCCTTCTCCTACCTGGCAAACAGATGTCCCTTGTGTCCTCAGTTGCTGCTGTTAGTAAAAGACCGGTGATTTTA
This sequence comes from Tamarix chinensis, assembly GCA_030549775.1. Lineage (NCBI taxonomy): Eukaryota > Viridiplantae > Streptophyta > Magnoliopsida > Caryophyllales > Tamaricaceae > Tamarix > Tamarix chinensis. Next base: position 8,178,112 of record CM060179.1, on the reverse strand, counting down.
GTTCTCACCGGTGGTGGACCACTTGATGTATCATTTGCTGACAAAGACCCACGGATTGGAAGCATTGTATGGGTTGGTTACCCTGGTGAGACTGGTGGGGAAGCACTTGCTGAAGTTGTTTTTGGATACTACAATCCAGGTTAGCGTTGAAAATGTATAATGTTTTTTTGAGTATGGAAGCAAGTCTTATCCTGTTTTACTCAAGCAATTGAAGTGTCAGCCCAGACAGCTGTCTGTAATATTACAAATTTTCTCTTTGACTGCTAAAGAAGTTGTAGTTTTTCCTGTGTCCTGAGCTGTTAGGTGGTTTGGATGTCCTAACGTAATTGTTCATTTTTCTTTGCCAGTATATGTTTGCCTGCTCTAAGATACCCCTTCTAGAAGATTGTATGTTTTTTTAGAAGTATACATATGTATTGGATGGGGAGTTTGCTGTAATCTAGAACATGAAATCAGTCTAGTGATGTCAAACCCTTGTTTCATCAAGATTTGTTTACTTTTCTGGTTCAGGGAGCCGTTTGGATATCCATGATACTCTTAGAATATCATATTTTTGGTTCCACTATACACATATATTTGATTGGTAGTTTTGGAGTAATCTAGAAAATGGCTAAAACTGGTCTAGTGATGTTAACCCCTTGTTTCCTTAATAATATATATATATATATATATTTTTTTTTTTTCCTGGTTCAGACTTGTCTTAAAAACATTTATACAGGGAGCTGTTAGTGTGCTCTATGATCATGCATTATGAGACCAGCCAGGCAAAGTTGATTAAGGATCTAATTGGATTTTTTTTGGTTTGTGCTGTTTGGATGTCCATATGCCTGTGTTTTTGCCAAAATATATTCTTGCTTTGTACCAAATGATCCTGCATTATAACACCAGCCAAGCAGGTTGATTATGGGTCTAAATGGGACATTTTGGTTTGTCTTGTAAATAGGTGGGAGATTGCCCATGACTTGGTATCCTGAATCATTTACCAAAGTATCCATGACTGATATGAGCGTGCGAGCTGATCCCTCCCGTGGATATCCTGGAAGAACCCATCGATTTTATACTGGAATGACGGTATATCCCTTTGGGCATGGATTGAGCTATACCGGTTACCTGTACAATATTCTGTCAGCACCCGAAAGGCTGAATCTGCATGGAATTCTCAAGCCGAGATCTGTCAACTCTAAACTATACCAAACAAGAGACGGGCTCGATTATATTCAACTTGACGAGCTGCCAACTTATGATTTGCCGAGATTCATTGTGCAAATATCTGTGACGAATGTTGGGGATATGGATGGTAGCCATGTTGTCATGTTATTCTCTGGAGCTCCTAAAGGTGTGAAAGGCGCCCCCGCAAAACAACTAGTTGGATTTAGACGTGTCCATATAAGATCTGGCGAGGCCATGAGAATGAACATATCTGTAGATCCATTAAAGGATCTCAGCTTTGCAGATGAACAAGGGAAGAGGATATTGCCTCTGGGTGATCATACTTTAATGCTAGAAGATTTGGTGTTTTTGTTGACGATTGAAACCTGATTGGTGGTTTTCATTCCCGATTCATGAAGCCTGTATAGGGCATCATTGATCAATATGTCCGATAAAGGCAATATGTGACTATTAAGGTCTTGGTTCCTCATAAGAACCCGTCAATAGTGATGGAATTTATACCGAAATTGTACTTGGTTGCAACTCTACTCTCATCTATGTAAAATATGTGGAGAACCAATGATATGAAGCCCCTTGAGGGTTTCGAAACTTTGAAGTTCGAATGCGATTGTCTGCTGACGTGAACCAGACGTATAACTGAATTTGGAAACTACTACTATTGACTTGAATTTGCTGTTCATTTCGCAATCAGACAGGAGCAAGCATCCGACAATGCACCTCATATGTGGACCTGTTAGGCGGAGCTGGCGAACTAGCGCGGGGCGCGTTGCGGTCATATCTGAGCTTTCAATTCTCAACCACTCCGCGTAAGTTAGATGACGCTGGCTTTTAGGTTGGACATTAAATTGCAGAAGAGTATTAGTGAAATTAATCTGAGCAGGAGTTTGTGATTCCATGGTTCCGTCTGGAAATATTCTAGGCGCATAACTTAACGCTTTATTTCTTGTTTTTTGGGCAGTTTTCCTTCTTGGCGCTCTATGATCGATCTAAGTAAGAGCTAGAATATTTTTTTTTCCCTATCTGGTTCATTGATCCCTAGTATATCACTCGCTCTGTTTCTAAACATATATATATATATATATATATATATATATAATTAATTTGTATATTTTTTTAGAAGTTAATAAATTTATTAATAATAGTTCTGTTATATTTTTTATTAAAAAAAATATAACAATAAATACGTTGAAGAAGAAAGAGAAAAAATTATGATAAAAATAAAAAAAGTCTTTGATTGTCCTAAAAGTTTATTCTTTTTTTTTTAAAAAAAAAAACAAAAAGCTATACCGCACAATTCTACAACATGCGTATTTAATTTCTCTTTTTTTGGCATCATGTCATTAGAGTGTGAGATTCATGTTTTATCTGATCTTTTTTCTCTACAAATTATATATATATATATTTGTAAAATATAGTTGCAAACTTCTACCACATACAGATATACCAATATACTCAGGTTATATAATTATAATTTAGAAGATTATGAATGCAGTATTGCGCAAGTATAGAAACAAAAATAAAATGAAAACGATAATTATTTAAAATATAAACTATACTCTGGTATATTTTGATGATATGATGATATGAAAACAGAAAAATATTTCTATGATAAGAATACACAGTTTAACGGAAATTTTCGTGGGTGAATGTATGTAGTCTGGGCCAATGATAATTACTCAGCCAATTAAACAACGGAAAACATTAAATCGAATCAGAAGTTTAATTGTGACTGAAATCCTATTTGGTTGTGGTCTAGACTAGTATTTGGTGTACATGTTTGTGGCGGAAATGTCCTAAAACATGCCAACAAGTAAGGTGGAAAACAGGTTAGGGTTATATAGTATCCAGGTGGAATTGCCTCGGGTGGCTGCCGAGTTAGCAACAAATGATGATGAGATGTGGACTGGTAGCAGTGAGGACATTGATACCGTACTAGCCGCGAATTTTAGGAACTAATTGGACTAGTATGCAGGAGGGGGAGACAAAGGCATAACGGACAGTCGATAGGCAATTAAGGGGTTGCTCATAAAATATTTTTTTTTTTTTTTTTTATTTTTATGGAAAGCATAATAAATATTGAGAAAAAAAATTCAAACCTAAAGTCTATGTTATCTAGGACTTTGTCTCAATTATCAGATTATACTTTCAACGGTAATAATTTTTAATATGAATATGATATAAATTATATTGTTTTGGGTGCACCCAAATAAAAAAAACGAGATTATATTTTGTAATTTTATAACTTTTACTTATAAGCATGGGATTTTTTATTTGTAATTTTTATAATTCTTATTAGAAATAAGATCATTTTCCTTTTGTAAATTTACAAGTTCTATTTATAGATATGGTTTTTTTATTTATAATTTTACATTTTTTATTATATATATGTTCATCAAGTATGCTGAAAATGGGGTCATATTTGTACTTTTATAATTTTTATTTATACACATAAGGTTTTTTTTTGTAATTATATATATTTATTGACTTTTTAGTATATGTTCAATACATACTAGTGGCGTCTTCAACTAGAAATTATTAGGTAAACATGACTTACTAAGAATCCTTTCACATAAAAGTACCATAGTTAATGTACTTTACCCACTTATATGAGTGTGAGTGACCCACCTATAAATTTATAGTATTCAACACCTATTTGACATGTTCTACACATATTTCGTTATGTGTTCACCAATTATTTTGTATATATTTGGTACATACTTTTTTTTTTATATTTTTAGTATATATTAGACAACTCTTTTAAGTATATATTTAATATATACTTGTTGGGTATTCAGCAATTACTTAATTATATGTTGAGTAAAACTAAATCAATATTTATTATAACTAACTATATATATATATATATATATGATCAATACTTATTTGGTACATGTTTAGTACCCTTATAAAAAAAATGACCCTTAGTTGCTAAACATAAACATAATACAAATTGTATAATAGAAAAAATGACTCCATATTTATAAATAACAATTAAAAGTTATAAAAATTCTTAGATGAGTTAGAGTTCTCTAGCATCAATACATCATAAAATTATAATCCTCAATTATGTTATATGTTTATTGCATGAAAAAGTAAATAATAAAAATGATGACGGAACAAGGGAAGAAAAAAAATGACAACAAAGTTGGGCACGAATCCTTTTACAATACGCTTACAAAAGCACAATGAACACAATTAAAGCTGATAAAAGTTTATCCGATATTATTTGAATTATTAAGAGCCTGAAATTTATCCAACTTGATTCGATACATATTTGATATTTAATATAAACAGAGAAATCATAAGTTTAAAATAACCCGAAACACTACAAATTTAAAATAAATCAACCCGATTCGTTGTTTATCAAAAATTCAATATAACCTAAAAAATTATAAATATGACAAGATCTAAATTGGTACCTATTTGAAATTAACATTAACCCACAACTAAAATAGCTCAAATTTTCTAAAACTTTATAAAACATCAAAGATTATAAATGTGCTACTAATCCAACCCACTACTTACATCAAAAGTTAGAAACAATATACTTTTTTGAGGTGTATATCGCTGCTCATGTATACATAATATCCATTGATACCAACATTAAAGTATAGGAATACAAGTAGAGGAAAAGAAGGAAAACTCCACTATACCATATAATTATTAGTTCACTTCCATCTAATACTATAAGATAACGACAATGAAAATACATCAAGCACCTTTAACATAATATAAAAATATGCAAGCCTTAAAACGCACCATATAAGTACTTAAACAACCTTAAAAGGCCCATATCCAACATTTATAACTCATGACACAAATATGCGAGCCTCAAAAGACACCATAAGATAATAACAATACAAATACATCCAACACTTGTAACTTAAGACACAAATATACAAGCTTCAAAAGGCATCACATAAGTTTTTAAAAAGCCTCAAAATACACGCATCCAACACCCAGTTTAGTGGACGCACCTAAAATAATCAAAATACTAGGTTTACCACAAGTTGATTGCTTTACTATCAAAATATTGCACAATTGAAACTTCTATCTTCTTAGAAGATCAAAAATGTAGTTGACTAACCATATATTGGTAGCACTGCAACCAAAAGAATAAAGCTTAGAGCAGATGATAAATAATATTTTAGGCTTACCATATGTTGGTAATTCTACTAACAAAATAAAAACTATACAATTAAACCAATTTAAACTAGACTCTAATATTCTAATGGAAATACCCTAAGTTTCCAATGGCATTGCTTCATCTTATGAAACTAATATTTAGAGCTTATGAGGATACTCTAAATTCCTAATGAAACTACTCGTATCAAATTATTAAACCACTTAAAATTTCTAAGGAATCTAATTGTTTTATATTATGAAACTATTGTAATAGTTTTATTAAACTACATACTTATTTTATGAAACTAGAGGTTCTCAATTCTCATTATAACTAGTAGTTCTCACTAGATACATCCCCATATATATTCTTATCAAACAAGGATGAAAGAAAAGAGACCACAAACTAAAGTGATACCTTCTTATCATCTATTAAACTTGGGAACATCAAGGTATTATAAATGCGAACATTATTGGGTAAAGATAACAAGATAACCCATTTTATCAAATAATAAGACATACTTGAAATGATATCTGTGTGATATAACTATTATCAATATACTTCTAATGATGAGGATCCACAAAGTAAAACTCATGAATATGGAAAATATTCACTCACTACCAAAGTGAGTTAAGGAGAACATTGAAGAGTTGGAGATAATAGAAAGAAATATCCTCCACCATAAACCTTTCTCAACTCAAGCTATGGACTACTATCAATGATATATATTTTTATTAAGCATCATTGGCATTATTTCACTCACACACCATTGTTCACAAAGAGATGAAGAGAATAGAAAACACACACACACACACACACACACACACACACAATGGCACATAACCTTCATTCACTGAATTGAGTACATAACTTTGGTAATTCTAAATGGAATAAGAAGAATAAAGGTATACATATTATTTCTCCCGACCCTAGAATAAACTAAATATAAAATTATAATATGTAGAAAAATTTGCTTAACATAATCTCACATCATTAACGTCCTAATTTGATTATAATCTCAAGAAATCTTATTTTAGCCTTAACCTAATTTCTTAATCCCAAAACTTTAACCGAATCTGAAACCTTGACTCAGATAAATTGTAATTTATAAATCAAAATTAAAATTCGCTAAAATTTTCATTAATCCTAATTACTTATGGATAATCTAAGAACACCCCCAAACTAATCCCCCAACCCTTTCTCTTTTTCCTTTTCTTTTCTTTCTTTTCCTTTCTCTTGTCAGTCCAAGCCGCAACATTTGAAAAATATTGCAACTTACATCTCCCCACTTGCACCATCACCATCATCTTTCTACATCTTCATCCATCATCTATCACATTTTCCCTTCTTCTTCTCCTTCTTCCATCTCTTTAGACCTACACACTCCACTATTCCTGCCATTTTACTTCTCACGTAACACACATACATACAACTATCACCACCCTCACCCTACAGTTACTACCCTACTTCTCACCATCCTCTACAACCATCATCATCATCATCACCTTATAGCTGCACCATCACCACCATCATCCCCGCACCTCTACCCTATTTTTTTCTTTCTTTCTTTCTTCCTCGATTCACACCACACACGCACACATGTGTACACACACACACTACACTCTCCTTTCTCCCTCTTTGGTTTGCCTCTATTCTGCCTATCTTTGTGTCTAAACACTGCCCGAGCATCCTCTCTTCCTTCTCCTTTCTTCTTCTTCCTTCTTCTTCTTCTTCTTCTTCTTCTTCTTCTTCTTCTTCTTCTTCTTCTTCTTCTTCTTCTTCTTCTTCTTCTTCTTCTTCTTCTTCTTCTTCTTCTTCTTCTTCTTCTTCTTCTTCTTCTTCTTCTTCTTCTTCTTCTTCTTCTTCTTCTTCTTCTTCTTCTTCTTCTTCTTCTTCTTCTTCTTCTTCTTCTTCTTCTTCTTCTTCTCTTCTTCTTCTTCTTCTTCTTCTTCTTCTTCTTCTTCTTCTTCTTCTTCTTCTTCTTCTTCTTCTTCTTCTTCTTCTTCTTCTCTCTCCTCCTCCTCCTCCTTCTCCCCTCCTTCTTTCCCTTGTTTTTAACCTGCGCACCACCCATTGCACCACTGTGCACCACCTCGGCCACCACTCACCTCCCATTGGCCGGTGGACCGACCACCAAGGTCACCCCAACCTTACCTAACACCATCGTCGGCCACCGCCACCGATCACTACTTCTTTTTCCTTCTTCTTTTTCTCGTCCATCACATTTTTTGTAGAGCACACGACCTGTGCATGGCCTTAAGCATGACCATGCAACACTAAAAATTTTCTATCACACAGATGTGCAACTTTGCACTACCTGGCCATATGTGTTCTTTTCTCTCAGCCTAGGTGTACATCGCCTATAGTACAACCGTGAAAATTTCCATTTTTGGCCGTGTACTTCTATTTTAACCCCTAAACCTTATCCAAAAACCATCAAAGTTTTACCATAGCTCTACCACACATTCCTCTACATATCCACACATTTGAATATCCCATTTGACTACAGTTATTTCTATTTTTATCCTCTTTACATTGATTTCTCCTTTGATTTAACTCTTCGAGCCTAACCATGAATTTTGTTATTTTTCATAGGTGGTATTCCAATAGCTTAATAGGAGGAAGTCTAGGATTTGTGTACTTAGAGTCGGGTATCCTAGTTGGTAAGGATACTATACGATGTTTAGGGTTTTTGGTGTTATTTGCTTATATGGTTATATGCATTTTTCATTATATTTTTGATATATGATGTAACATGTATTGATCATGATATTTTGTGATGATATGAATGTTATGTTGAAAGGGAGTAAGAATGGGAGAGAGGCACCATTAAGTTATGATTTTGTTGTGATAATGTCATATTGTGGAAATATATTTTATGGTATAAAATAAGGGCTCAAGTATATTATGTTATTGAAGGAAAGTAAGAATGTGTTAGAGGTACCATTATGTTATGATTTTGTTGTAATAATATCATATTTGTGGAAGTATATCTTATGGTATGAAATATGGGCTTAAGGATATTATGCTATTGAAAGAAAGTAAGAATGGTAGGTACCATTATTTTTTTTTGTGTGATAATGTCATATTTGTGGAAATGTTTCTTATGGTATGAAATATGGGTTCAATGAGTTTTGATAAATGGACTTAAGAATTCTCATGAGGTATGATGATAAATTGCAGACTTGAAAATAATATGTGTGGAAGATACAAGATATTATAAAATAAAGATTATTATTTGTGCTTAAGGGTAATTTGATCATTATGGGATAATAAGGAAATTTTGGTATTTTATGTGTTTGGTGGACTAAAATATGATAATAATAGCATGAGAAATTCTTGGAAGTATTATTGTTGTTTTTGGTCCTTAAATAATTTAATGGATAATTTGGGACAACTATCTTATAATGATAATATCATTATTCCATATATAGAATCTAGAGGTTATCCAGATTTCTGAATATGTTGTTAATGTTTGACCTTATGAAGTTATCTATTGGAATTGGTAATCATGTAAATTCCATGGGAGGTGTTATGAAAAATTTATGGAATTTGGGTTTTTGATATTTCTATGAGTAATATATTGGGATGATATTATTAATGTATATGTATTGGAATTAGATCGTGCATTTTGGGTATGATAATAATGATGGAATTTGGAGATGATATAATATAAGTTGTGTGGAATAATCAATATGGGATAATGAATACTAAAGCATGTGTAATTAGGGTTTGAAAGGACTTAAAGACTTGGACCTATGCTATATGTATATTAGTTTTAATGTGTTCTATGCCTGAGAATCAATCTTGAATAAAATACTAATAATTTAAAGTGAAAGAGCACGTGAGTAGGGCTAAGGTGATCTATTTTTCTACATATATATATATATATATATATATGTATTTTCATTCCACCGAGGAGAATATTGGCCCAGGAGTGTTTACCCCGAGAAAATATTTTTAATCTCCGTTCCACCGTAAAGAATAGTGGCTTGAGAGCGTTTTGCCTCGATAAGGTACTTTGTCTGTTCCACCTGATCAAGAATAGTGGGCCCCCTACTCATCGTGAAATGAAAATTTATCTTTATAACCTATGGAAAAGTTATTAATAATTTAAAGTGGAAGAATACGTGAGTCAGGACCAAGGTGATCTATCTATATGTATATATTCCCGTTCCATCAAAGATAATAGTGGCTCGGGAGCGTGTTGCCTCGAGAAGGTAATATTTTCAGATATGTTCCACCAGATGATAATAGTGGCTCAAGTGTGTTGTCCCTGAGATAGAGTTTCAAACTGTTCCACTAGTTTAAAAATAGTGGGGTTCTTGCACTCAATGTATATAAAAGAATAAAAATGGAGTATACTTAATAAAGAAATCTGGATCATTTTTTGTCTTATGAAATGTTTTAATTATTTGTTTTTTTTCCACTTATGATCTAATGTGAAAGCATGTGCAATTTGTATCTCGGTTTCGATAGTATTGTTCCCTAACTCAGTACATAGCATACTGACCACCCGTTTCATGGGAGTCGTTCATTCCCACGAGCAGGAGGCCCTGAATCTTATGTACAGGTCTCAGAAGATCAGCTAGATGATTATGCTGCCTATGATGCCCTATGTGGGGATGAGTGACTTCATCTATGTTAGGGGTTGGGTAAAGAGTAATTGTTATTTGGTTGATGTATTTAACTATATACCCTTTTTGGGACTCTTAATCCATGGTATCCATTCTTTTGTATTTTGTATTATTAACTTGGAGTTAGGCTCCAAACTCATTATTGTACTATAAATGTTCTTTTGTTTCTAATTTCTTTGTGTTACTTTAAACGTTTTAGCTTTGTGATTGATGTAAGGATGGTTGCATAAGCCATAATTATGTCGATCACGATGGTAACCCCAAATATTTTACTTAATTACTTCCGCCGAGAAAAAAAAATTTAGTAGTAAATATTAGGGTGTTACAAAAGTATATAGCTTCAATCCTATGCAATAACAATTGGTAAGGAGCATTTTAAATCATGGGAAACAATTAGTACATAGCCCAACTAAACATTTGAAGCTAACTAAATACATTAACCTATAAGATAAGCTCGAATTATCAATAATTCCAACTAGTTAATAACATAATATGATGTTTGGGTTGAAAATTAATTATTACAATATTAATTCTAGTGACTATAGAACATGCCTTATCAGCCAAAAGTGATATCCAATACATTTCAATTGATCAAGCCCATCAAAAGTTTTGATCAAGTCTTCAAGACTACGATCTAGCAACCCAATCTCGAACAAACAACTATGATATGAACCCGTTATCATTGTAGTTTAAAAAGAATATTATATAATCATAGTTTATTCTATTATTAAAATTATAGTTAGTGTTACTGATCATAATATTGATTCTAATATTTAAATTATTTGGATCAATTCTGTAAAAGTATAAAAAAAGGGGGTATTGCATCATAAGTAAAATTCAATCAAATAAGGGAAGAGATTCATCAATTCTATTACAAGCACACATCAATAAAAAATATATGCTTTAAACACTACATGTTAGTATTTGTACCTGATAATATATAACCTACAACATCATATGAAAGTAGGAAAAGTATCGAGTGAGAATGTTAATTACTCATTATTAGGTTTGTAAATGAGAGCCTTACTTTCAGGCTCGTTTATTAAATGAGCCGAGCTTAAGCCATCAAAAGTTTGGCTGGTTAAAAGTTCGATTCAGTTCGTTTGTTTAATTAAACGAGTCGAGCCTAGAGGTGTTCAGTTAGGCTTGGTTTATTTACAACCCTATTCATTATGAAAATTAAAAATCAATGATTTTATTACATCAAATTTGTTAATTGTTAAGAAATCAATATAAGTTGGTAATTTATTAATAATCATTACTTTATCTAATTTTTATCTGATTTGGCTTGATATGATCTAATCACAAAAAAAGGTGTTATTATTATTATTATTCCTACCATAATTGATATTTATTAATTACTATTATTATTATTATTATTATCAATATTATAATTTTTATCATTAATTTTATATTATTATTAGTATTAGTATGATTATATTTATTAAAATTATGTTGATATGATTTGATCAATCTATTATAAAATAACGCGAGAAGTACAATCTTACAAGCTTTCATTCTTCATCAATGGTCATTGTAGGTTAATATCATATAAAAACTGTAAGAAATATAAATATAATATAAAATTAAAATAATACTCAAACTCAATATGTCCTATCTTATAATAAAAATAAATTATAAGTTAGACCTTAACATAAAAAGAAAAGGGATCCGGTTTAAAAAGCTTTTAAATTTGAAATGTTCAATATACCTCCAAAGATGAAATAATAACAAAAAGTCCTAAGGCCCTAAAATAATAAATATCCAAGAATAAGATAAATCAAAATAAGTGATATTAAAATAATTAGCTCTTAATAATATCTCAAAAAAAAAAATGGTATGAGCATTACTCAAATTTGAAATGATCCGAATCCTATCTAAACCCAACTCAAAAATGTTATAATTTGGATTTATCCATTTCCAACCTGAACCCAACATAAAAATAAAATTACTCGAATTTACAAAAATCTAAGTCTATTCGATCTCAATTCGATCCAATCTAAAAAATTAGAATGACTTGAGGTTATTTGACCTCAAGTCAATTTGAATCAAACTCGACCCGACCCAACAAGTTGATCTAATATTATCTTAAACTAAAATGACCCAATCATCATGTAACTCGACCTGATAGTGATCCGACCCACTCGATTGCTAGTTCTAAGCATAATAAACATTGTACTTCTGATAAAGCATGATGACACATTGGTAAATTAGTCAAACTTATTTATTTATCTTTGACTTTTAAAAAAATAAATTATCAAGCTTATACAATAATCAATAAAATAATTATATTAAATTATTTCTAAGCTTTTTATATATGAATAAAGACCCTTATTACTACCTTTTCTCAACATAAAGAGTTTTATTGTACGAAATATTATTTTATCTTTCAACATTGTGTGTGTGGATTATATATGTGTTTCACAAATATTGTATTTAAGTTTAACCATTATTTTGTTTATATTATACTACTATTACCCTTATGTTTTACTATCTTTGTATTTATGTAATACAATTTTTTCACCAATATTTATTATTGTATTGAGTTTTCTATATTGTTATTCCTAATTTTTCATTATTATTGTACATATGCTTCATTATTATTTTGCTAATCTTTCACAATTTTTGTCCCCATTTTTTTTTTCCCATTTTTTAGTTGATAGTCACCATACTTATTATCTTTATTATTGCACTTATATTTTGCGGTTGTTATATATATTGTCACTATTATATTTATATTTCACTAATTTTGTCAAGTTGCTTTATTATTATTATACTTATATTTTATCATTATTTGTTATATTTTAATTCTATCATTTTTCTACCAATTATCTTTTACTATTATCCTCCTAAATTTTCATAGATATCTTTCAACATCTTACACCAATGGTTAAAAAATACTATACATTTTTTTTTTGTCAGAAGTATATTAATATAAATATTTATTTTCATATAAAATTATTAGAAATATTATAGTATAATTTTTTTAGTAATCAAATAAAATATAGTTTAGTTTAAAATAAATAATTAAAAGAAATGGTGATGTTTCAACCAGCATTGCATGGGGGACGGAAATAAATGTAGAAGCATCATTTTTAAAAAATTTAGAAAATGAAAATGACAAAAAACGTAAAAAATATATATATAACATAGTATTAAAAACTGGACAGGACCGATCGGGTCACTGGTTAAATTTCATGTACCGATTTTTAGGATCTTGAAACTATTAAAAATCGATCATACCAGTGAAAATCTGTGAATCGCTCAAAAAATCGATTGTAATATCGGTTGGGAGCCAGTCAAATTCATATATAATTTAATTTTTTTTATATTTCATATTTTTTGACTTAAAATGTACCATTGGTCCGACTACTAAAACAGTAAACCAGTTATGATACCGGTTCAATTACCGGTCCGATTTAAAAAGAAATGATATATACACATTATATATATATTAAAAATAAATAGATCAAATCTACTAAAATTAAGAGAAAAAAAATAAAAATTTATAAAATTACTACCTATATTAATTAATTTTAATCATTAATATTATTTTTTAATAAGAAAATTATTAAATAATTTTAATCCTAATTCTAAAACTGAAAATTTTTTAAGAAAAAAAACATTTTTGGAAACAAGAGTAGTACGGTAGAAGTTGCCACCTGTAAATTTGCAGGAATTAAAAATAGTGAAAGAAATCGAAGCAAAAATATATTCGGTCCAAGTATATATTTTATAACGATAATATAAAAGATAGACAGTGACGAACCATAACCTGGAGTAGGAATTGGAAAACCCCCTCCTCCTTTCAACTTCGACGGTTGCCCTCCCTCGACCTCTCTAGAAAGTCTTGTACTCGGTTTTCTGAAATCGGCATCTCTTCCACCACTATTTTGATATTCATCGTCGTCTCCTTCTCGTCGGCGCGCGGCGCTCTCACACACAAACACAAAAAAAAAAAAAAAAAAGAAGAAGAAAAAAACTCTCGTTCATTCAGATGAGTGATCCAAAATATGCATACCCTTATCCTGCCCAAGGTTCTTCTTCCTCTCTCTTTTCTCTTCATTTTACGTTCCTTGACCGTTTCTTCTTCATTCTGTAATGGCTAAAATTATGTGAAACAGGGTATTACCAAGGTCCACCAGTAATGGCACCGCCACAATACGCAGCTCCACCGCCACAAAAACCAAAAAAAAAAGTTGGTTTCCTTGAAGGCTGGTAAACTTTACTGCGACCAGTCGATCACTAATTGCTTCATTCATAAATATTATCCACCATATTAGTTTGATTCTGAAATAATTCATTATTTTTTTGCCTTTTAATTTGGTCTGTGCAGCCTGGCGGCCCTGTGTTGCTGTTGTTTAATTGACGAATGTTGTTGTGATCCTTCGTTTATCTTCATGTGTCTTGATTGATGACGACGGCGATGACGCTCTGTTCTTCCAGATTTTCAAGCTTCCTTTGTCTGTTACCATCCATGCTATTTACTCTCTCTCTCTCTTTTTTTTTTCTCTCCATTTTTATGGGTATGATCTGTGCGATAAATTTAATTTCCATACTAGATTGCCTCCACCTTTGAGAATAACAAAAAAAAAAAAAATACTAAATAAATTGCAGAAGAAGTAAATGATATGAACTCCTAAATCTCCTGCTGCTTGTGTATTCTGAAATCGATATTTGTATTTGTATCTTGTTATTTTTTGTTCTATTTCTATCAATCTCTCCTCTTAAATTTCGTGTGAGCAGCATCTTTATCATTATTAATCATCTCTCTCCTTCCTATTAAAATAGTCGCTCGTGAGAAAGTAAAGCACAGAAATATAGTCAAAATATATTAGTGTTACATATAAAACCACGCAGCTGCACGTCTGCAACTCGATTGTAAAAATACTGCGTTTGGCAGTTAGATTGTTGATTCATTTTATCCCGATGAAATTTGTTACTTTAATAAATATTTGATTTTTCTTATCTTTAATTACGATTTATAAACTAAAAAGTTGCAATAAATTGTTTGAGAATGTAAATACACCATATTTTCTTAGTTTCGGTTCGGTAGATCACCAACCAGAGCTGCTGGTTTAGCCTTCATCATTCCTTGGGTATAATTCTTAGGTCTTAAAACTTTTTCAACATGCTAAAATAATGTTTTCCTGTTTATCTATTTGTAATTAGATTGTACCACCCAGTTTACAATATAGGTGACATTAGCAATATTTTAAATTTGTTTTAAAATATAAGTTATATTACACAAAAAAATAGAAATTAAATGCTACATTTTTCGTTATATCCTTCTATTCTTTATTTTTTTTAAATATTAATTAATGGTTAAAATTTAAAATTATATTTATAGAAGAGTGTATTAGTTATTTTGGATATTTTATTTCTTCAATTTTATTATTTATTCACGAGTATTCCGATCAAATGAGATCTATATTATAAATCAGGGAGAGGAATATTTTTGTAGGAATATGGTAGAATTCTTATTATGATATTACAATCTCGTTGGTATGGTAAAGTATTTAAGGCCAAGGGCTAACATAATCTTTTCAAGATAATTTCACATACCCTATATGGTAGTGATCCATGTGTAAAATTGAGATTATTAACTGTATTTTTTTTATTTGATAACTTTATAAATGATTTGACCTGATTTGAAATAATAGTGTGACTGGAGTAATAATAGTATTTGATAGAAATAATTTATTTATGTATGAAAGTCCTTGAAATAATAATAGTGTTTGAAAACTTATCTAATATAAAATGAATTGATATATATAAAAAATTTTGGGCATGTGAAGCTTTAATAAGATATATTCTTATAATTATTATTTTTATATTATTATAGATTTAGTCTTATGCAATTTTTTATTAATATACTTATAAATAATATTACTCTTATTTATTAGTTATTTACTTACAACCATAATTAATATTATTTATAATAATTATTTATTTATAATTATGCTTAATATTATTCTTATAAAAAACTTATTTATCATTAAAATTAATGTTATTTGTAATTTTTTAAATATTTATTTATTATTAATTGTGTCTTTATAATTTTAATTAAAATTATTATTTATAACCATGGTTAATATTGTTCTTATATATTATTTATTTATCGTTGTAATTAATACTATTTGTATTAATTACGTATTTATAATTATGATTAATATTATATTTATTAATTATTAATTTATAGTAATAATAAATAATATTCTTATTAATTATTTATTTATAATTTTAATTATTTTTTGTATTTATTAATTATTTATAATGACGATAAGTATTATTTTAAATAATTATTAATTTATCATTACATTTA
Source organism: Tamarix chinensis (assembly GCA_030549775.1). Taxonomy (NCBI): domain Eukaryota; kingdom Viridiplantae; phylum Streptophyta; class Magnoliopsida; order Caryophyllales; family Tamaricaceae; genus Tamarix; species Tamarix chinensis. The sequence continues at coordinate 8,161,857 of CM060179.1, read as the reverse complement.
TAGTTATTATTAATTAATTAATTATGATTATAGTTAGTATATTTCACATTGATTAAATATTTATAATTATGTTTAAATAACTTTTATTATTTATTAATTTATCTTTACAATTGTTATTAATTAATTATAACTAATATTATTACTAATAATTAATTTTTTATAATTATTGCAAGCATTATTTATAATAATTATGAGTAATATTATTCTTACAAACAAGTTATTTATCATTAAAAGTAATAATATTTGCTTAAATTAATTATTTATAATTATGAATAATAATATTTTTACAAATAAAGGGTGGTGGATGGGTGATTAATAAAGGTCAAATAGTAATTATGTGGAATATTTCAAATATTTAATAAAAATAATAAGATGTATTTATGAATTAATAATATGAAATAAATAATATAGATAATAATATTCTGTAAATAATATGCAAAATAAATGACATGAAATTTATATAAAATAATAATATAAATTATAAGAAGTTACCGAATACTAAATCTCAACCTTAACTAATTTACTAGGACTTGTAAAAGAAGTAAGAATTTGTTATCCAACCGAGTGCTCGTTTGGTTAGGGAATAATATGAGTAAAAAAATTATCCCTATATTTTATATATCTTGTATAATCTACTTAAAATTAAATATTTTTATTATAATAAATATTTATTTTAGATTTTAATTTGATATAAAATAAATATTTTATTAAAAATATATTTATTATTATTAAATATTTAATATAAAAGATATAAAATAATTTTTTTTTTCCATCGCTATTAGTCCCGTACCAAATAAGCTCAAAAGTTCTTTTAAAAATGACTCATAGTTTGAAATCGGTGTGCAGTAGTTTCCAATTTGGACTAGTTTACTTCAGAATATGCGAATACCTCTATTAATTTGGCTTAGTAGCAGTAAACAACTTGTATATAGAATGTAAGGCCACTTCAGCACGAACCATGCACAAGAAACAGGAGGCGTAAATTTTAAAAAGCCACAACAGTATCTGCACAGACAAAAGATACATAAAAAGAAGATCTCCACGCAATTACTCATTATTCAAATGCCAGACACATACGACCCAAATATTTACAACTTCCCTTCCACTAGTTCATACGCTACGAACGCGTGATGATTTAAGCTTCTGCAACCACTCCATTTGCATTTCTGACGATATCATTTTTCACATCACCACCGAATTGATTGTCACACCCACCACCACAGCCTCCGCCACATCCGCTGCCACATCCGCTGCCTTTTGTCATATTCCCGCATCCACTCCCACAACCGCTGCCGCATCCACCGCAGCCGCTACTGTTTGTCATATTTTTGCATCCACTTCCAAAGCCTGCATAGCCACGGTCAATTAATAATGGATTTTTACACCCATCACCACACCGTCCACCACAACCAGTTCTTTGGGAGCTGCCCTCTAAAACCATGACATCTCCTACAGCTAATTCTGCATCAGGCTCCACCTCCCTTCCCACAGTTACAGTTATGTCAGTCACAGTGGTTTTCTCCTCTTCATTCTTGCTTGGATCATCCATCTGTTTGAGATTTGCTTTGGCCATTAAGCCATTGTAACCTTCTTTCTTCAGAATTTCGGACAGAATGAAGGCTAGTATTATGCCAGAAAGCACGAACCATTCGTCCTTTACCTGCTCATTATTTTGATAAGAACGAATATTAGAATTATACTCGTGGTATACGTCAATTGCGATCAAGGAGTGAATGGAGTTATATATGTACCTCTACAGTTCCAGATTTCAAGTCAATTAACCCCACTGCCCTACCATAGGGTTCTTCAGTTGTGAACTCGACTGCTGTAATAAAATCTTGTTCGTTTCTTCGTTTTGCATTGTATCTAGGTTCATAGTCTAGTCTCCTCCCCGGAAAGAGTTCGACCTATAACATTACATGAGTCGGTAATCGGCAATCAGTCATCTAATATGTCGTTGATTTCTTTCATGGGCAGAGTAGAACTCCAAATATTACATTTATTGCTTTCAGGTTGAATCAAACTAATAAAATACGACAGGCCACACTGTACAAGGTTGATAAAGTTGACCCATTGATACTCGAGATTGATCATTATGAATGTCCAGTATATAAAGCCACCGAAGAAACTCTCCCTTTAGATGAGACCGTGGGAAATAAGGTTTTCTTAAATCCGCAAGAACATAAACAACTAAGGTATGTGCTCTTACCATCCTCTCGCCCATTAGCGTAAAAAGCGCACCGCTGGTTCTACATTTCCTCTGAAGCATAAATGAACCACACCCGCCCTTTATACTCCAACTGCATCCGTCAAATTCTGCAAAGCAGTGTGATTCACCAGAGTCTGTCATGCTTACCACCTCCTTCTCAGAAACAAATTCGCCCTTGGCCCTCCCCTTGCTTAGATCCCTGTAGCACAGACATCAACTTGCATAAGACTCGAAGAATTTTATATAGGCTTCAAACTGTCACATCAGATAATACGATCAGAATACATAACAGGTGGATAAGGTAGATCGCTTGAAAAGGAACACTGGGAGTATAGCAACAGATCCAAACAGAGGCCCTTTAACATGTGCTTGACTAAGTGGAATAAAGACTGTACATAGTATTAAGTACAAGGCTATCGAGAAGAAACCTTCTTCAGTAAGACATTAAAATCAGAAACTAAGGATGCCAAAAAAATGTCACTTCTGGTTCAAATTCAATAGCCGGCACAAAGTAGGGGTCTGCCTACCAAGAATCGAATTATAAACAACGAATCACTAGATGGCAAAATGATCAGACTGAATAGTCAATCATACCAATGAATACCTATGACGAGTACTCCTTCGTTCTCTCCAGATGTTGAATTATTGTGGTTCATGAACGTGATAATAAGTGGGACAGGAAAATGGACAACACTATATTGATGAAAAACAGTACATATACACAGATAGTACCTCATCTGAAGGTTAATGACATCATTTCCAGCTTCATCAATGACCTGTGTCCAGCCCTTTACACGTTGAATCCTTCCAGGGAGAGGGAAAAAACAAGAACTATGGCAGAAAGGCTGAGATCGCACCATTTCTAGCACCCGCGGTGCTAGGGTCGGAATAGTAAATGAAACGGCAACATGAAGTAAGATCGGCTTAGTACTCATGGATTCAGAATCAGTAACCAGCTTGACCCATCTTTGTACAGAGAGTCTAGAGATTGGTTCTGATAATAATTCCTCTAAAGAGAGAGCAGCTGAACCCATTGCCTTGGATGCCTTTGCTATAGGCATGTTGGATGGTGATATGAGTTCAAGGAGAAGCTCCCCAGACGGCTCACATTTAAAAGAAGCAACCATTCTTTCACCAGACATGGATGATATGAGTAATTTCCTTTTGGTGTTAAAAAGCATGTCAGGTTGTTTCTTACTGAATGAGACAAATAAGCTTCCCTTGTGCCCCTCTGGAAGGTTTTTAACGGCCACAAATTCCAAAAGGACCTGGATATGAGATAAATGATTATATTAGTGGGACAGTTACACAGACCAAAATGAATGTACTTGAGGCAGACGAGAATGCATCCATGGTTGCGGAATATGGTACATCAGATTTTACCTCCACAATTTTAAGCTCAGGAAGCTGAATTAAACTCTGGCATTCATCTAGTGCATTTGGCTTCTTTTCGACAACATTGAATGAATAAGGACTGTCTGTAACAGAGGATGGGGTTACACCTCTATACATTGCTCCTGCCTTCCAATACCGAGTCCCGAATGCTTCTTCCCATTGCTGGGTAGTTCCAGAAAACCCAGTATCCAATTTCTTTCCTTTGGTTCTGTCAGAGTCTGTGTCATCATGCTCTAATACCTTTCCCAGTATGCCATTAAGGTCTTTGCAGTAAGCAACAGGATGGAGCTGGTGAGTGTGCCAGATAAGATCAATATCATAAGTAGGAACACAAAAGTGTCTTATAGACCTCTCCTTGTTTCTCTTGATTATATACAGAAACCCCTTATATCTGGCCACAGCTTCTTGAACAAAAAGATCATTGCGCATATGACTTCTTGACACCTGCAAAATATATTTCTCATATGTCAGAATCTGGTGTGAATATAACAAGAAGAATCACAATTACTAGAGAGAATTGGGGACGATTCATAAAGAGCAAAGAAAACTATATTGATTGTTACAAAAACTTTAGAGATACTTGGCAATGTTTACACAGTAAGGGTATAATGATTCAGCTATATGGCACTTCTAAACTGATTCACGGGTAAGTTCCATGAGAAGATGAGGAAAAACAAGTCCCATGTTTAAACAATAGGTATTGAATATCTTTCATCACCTGGTAGAAGAAAGGACTCTGTCTATTGACAGCTGAAACCAAATCATATTCGGTAAACTTCTCTCCTTGAGAAGATTTCAGTGATATATCCTCTGAGAAAGCCCTGTCCAAGTCAAGCTCATACGGTTCTTCAGGGTACATCGTCCTCCATAATTCCTCAGTTAGACTCTTTGAATCTTCTTGCACCGAAGAGACCACATGGTTATTATCAAGGATCCTTCCATACAACTTCTCAGAGTCCAATTTATAACGTACCTGATACCAACATCAATACAGAAAATTCATCAACTTTTCAAGCTGCAAGCAAACAACTCATTTAGGAGTCCTTCGAAAATCTATAGTACAAAACTTACCGGATTGAGCCTGTGACAATGCCAAATCCACTCACAGTCAAGAGGAACAACCAACTTCTCTTTACAAAGTGGAGACTCCGAATGTTTTGCGAGCAAGGGAAGCCAACAAGCATTATACCTATGCATGGTCAGAAACATAACGATCAATTATATGATTATATCATATCTTCACCCCTCAGCATCCTCAAGAATCATCACAGTAAAAACTACTTAAGTAGGTTTTAATACCAGTCAGTCAAACCAGTAATCCATGATCATTGCAGTTAGACCAAATGCAATTCCCAGTAGATCCTGTCCTCTTTATTGTTAGTTCTGTTTTATGGACGATCCACAATTATATCAAATGCAATCCATATTTGTTAAATCCACGTCACCGTTGAGCATATAATTCAACGTTTTTTTGTGTGAAATTTATGAATAAGGTCATCACACATCACCAAATATACTGATACAAGGATTAATTGAAGCATCATCACAGGAATTTCTTCACTTTCCAGTAATATCTAGTACAGAACCACCAAGAAATTCATGCTCTCTTAATGGCATAAATCGTCTCATTAAGGCACAATTTCAACCAGATTATAGTAACAAGTTGACATTTATTAGAAGAAACAACGTAACGTGAGAAAGGTTACCTATAGATAGCCCTTAGTAAAGCAGGACCATCATACAGATGTCGATTCCGATCAACTGCAGCTAGAAATTGAAGCTGGCGCTTGGCTGCTTCAACAAGATCCACTTCAAATTCAAGTTTCTGAGCTTCAAACCATTCTGGTTGCGGTTCAATCTCCATTTGGTGTCACCTGTCAATTCGTTTCGTAACAATAAACCACCTCCAATGAATCAAATCCTAAAAAAAAAAAGGAAGGAAAAAAAAAACTCATTTCCCGACCGAGTCAACGGTAATAATCAACCGAAACAAGCCAGGGAAAGAGAAAACTTCAACAAGTTGATTAGATGTGGAACCGTGAAAAAAAAGGAAGCTGGATTTCCTGATCAAGAAAAGTATGTAACGTTTTACCTTCTCTTTCAATACTTCTTAGCTTCTGAAATTGACTGCTCCTAAATGACCCCTTGCCATTCATTTCATAGCTCAAAACGTTCAAAGAATTTTCGCTCTCTACTTACAGGAGAAGTGAGTTGCTGCGTACGGCCGGCTGAATTTGTAACACCCCCAAACCACATGCCTTATGAGGTAACCCCTTATCTCGGAGGCTAAAACATAACAATTCTAATAAATTATATATTAACGATAATAATAAAAATAATTCATTTAAATATGGATTTGAGATAATTATCCAAAAATTCAGTCAATAGTGAAAATGTATAGTCAAAAGATTTCAACTCCTCTTAATAATAGGGCTAACACAATAAAATCTAATCCCTTTAACAATAGAGTCAATGCAATAGTATCTAATTGAACAAAAAATAATGATAATGAAGGTAGAGCACATTGAATGATGAACTCCATGACTATGATCTTGAGCTCGGTTTGCTAGTCTAAATTTCGTGTTTGTCGTATAAAATGTTAGTAAAGTAATGAACAAAATCAAAACTCATTAAATAATCGACCCACCGGCCAAAATAGAGGCCATGCTACAAAATAAAATGATAATACATACAAAACGATTTAGTAAAAATATATCTTTTCTAAAAATCATATAGATACCTTGAAAAAAATGAATGATTACAATTTAAAATAAATAAATAAATTTGATTACACTATATCAATAATGAACATAAATGGTTTATAACAAATGATCAAAAATTCAGGTAAGAAAAATAATCGATCAACTAATTATTCGATTAAACAAATATATAAAGGTTAGTAGGACCCAATATTAAATTCCATTAGAACGATAATAGTTAATACCAATCAAAATAAAAGTTTTGCAATGGTTGTGACCATTGTGTATGGTTATAACAATGCCATACCAAAGGTTCATTGCGGCTAGGTCTAGAAACGACAAACTAATCGATGGATCTCTTGGTTGTTAATGTGGTCCAAAAGGATGTCCCAAGTAGTGCACTATGAATAGAAGCAATATTAATTAGTTATTCACACTACTAATGGGTCAGAAATGGTTTACCCCACTTTTAGAGGCACAATCACAAAATATTTCAAAAGATATTTTACTAATATATGATAAAACAATTTATCAAATAGTTAAATGACCATATTAAATCAATCAAATATAAATAAAAACTTGATTTCATTTTCGTTCAAAATATGGTTCATATATTTTATAACTTAAAATAGGCATAGTTTTTTTAAAAAGAGAATGAGAAATAATTACAATAAACGTATATTTAAGTGCAAAAGGAGTCAATGTGCAAGTTACTTACTTGAATACACTATCCAAACAGAACCAATTTACTAGTTGGATAATCCTATAATACGAATCAATATACTATTAATATTAGTTAAAAGTACTAATTAAATATAATAGTACTGGTGTATGGAGGTGATTAAATTCATCTTGTTTGATATGCAAGCCTATTGGAGTATGCTTTACATCCTACCTAAACAAACAATTTATGATATAAACTCCTTATGCATATCATTTTTGTGGTTAAGAGCCTCTTCTTTAACCAAGAAAGCACCTATAGCATGAAAAACAAGTATGTAAACCTTAAAAGGAAGGAGGCCTTGGGTTAACGGATTTGGAAATGGAATAGGGTTGCACTGACTATTGTGGAATTTAAGTAGTAAAAAAGATGTTTTATGGGTTAAATGGGTACATAGCGACTACATTAAAAACTGAAACCTTTAGGGTGTTCATGATGGTGGGACTATATCATGGTGCTTAAGAAAAGTACTTCAACTCAGACCAATATTTGTTGAATTACTGCAAAGGGATGTTAATAAGATACTAAAGGCATATATGACCTATAGTATTTCTAAGTTATATGATTTGATTAGGTAAAGGAGAGAGGTGGTAAATTGGTGGCACACAGTTTGGAATCTGATTACTTTGCTAAGACAACAATTCCACTTATGGTTGGTGGTACATGGTAGAATCTATACAAAGGACTGAATGGAAGCAATGCGAAGGACTCTAGATTAGACCTGTGTGTTATGTAATGAAGTCCAAGAAATAGTGGATCATTCACACTTCAAATGCACTTATGCACAAGCTATTTGGAATCAAATTTTCCAAGCCATGGGGTGCACTCATATACCGACCAAGCTTGATCGAGTGTTGCATTAGATGAATAGAGGTGTTCAAGGACCAAAGATACATTTCATTTGTTACTTAATGGGTACAATAGCTTATCATATTTGGGAGGAGCGTAATTAGAGGATTTTTTTAGCATAAGAGTAAGATGCCTAGTAGTCTAATTAGGAAAATTATTAAAGAAATGGAAAGTAGAGTTGAAAGTTGATCTTCTTGCAATTCTTTCTCTTAGTTAGTTACGTAGATAGATAACTTGGGTAGCCATGTATGAGGTTTTGAGTTTTCTCTTGGAAAATTTAGAGGTAATAAAACTATTACATTATATACTAAATATTAAAAATAAAAATAAAAATAAAATTATAATAGTACTCATAGTTTACATACCTAATTAATTTACTATTTGAATGTTCCCAAATTATTTTATCAAATTTTAATTAGTTATAATATCAATACGACCCGATTATTAACTACACTTTGAACATGCACCCCATGCATAACCAAGACTTAGGCTCTGTTTGATTTGAAAAAAATAAGAGGGAAAGGAAAATGAGAAAGAAAGAAAAATGAAGGAAAAAAATAGGAGAAATTAATTTTCTTTTCCTTGTTTGGTTGTTGAAAATTTTTTGTGGAAAATATAATTCTTGGAAAGTATTTTTGATGTTTGGTTTATAGAAAAAAAATCTAAGGAAAGATGATGATGATGATTATTATTATTATTTAAATACTTTTATATATTTAATAAAAATTAAAATATTATATTGATAGATAAAAAAATCCATAAAATGTCTAAAAAATAATAAAAACTCTACAAACTCAATACTAATTCTAATTTTTTCAAGAAGCATTCTAAAATATTACATGAATAACTTACAATAATTTCTATTTAAAAAAAATAATATATATATATATATATATATATAATCCATATTCTTTTCCATTTTAAATATGGCACAACAAACATAGGAGAAAAGAAAAAAAAAAGAAAAAAAATAACTCTATGGTTACTATAGACTCGTTAGTCTTATAAAATATCAATAACTCGTTATTTTATTTTTTATGTATTTTTTTAGTACAGACCTTCCAACACTTAATAATAAATGATAGAGTAAATAACAATACTTGCTAAAATTTATTCCTACGAAAACTTGTTATCATCAACTCAAAAAAAGCTAAAAAAACCTTATTTTGTAATAAAATGTGTGTACCAAACAACTATGAATAAATTTGATAAAAAAAAATTAATAGATGTCAACTAATATAGCCGCACAATCTAAGGCTCTCTTTGGTTCGAGAAAAATAAGAAGGAAAAGAAAATGAAAAGGAAAAAAATAAAAGAAAGGAAATAAGAGAAATTATTTTTCTTTCCTTTATTTAGTTGTTAGAAATTTTTTTTAAAAAATACAATTCTTGAAAAGTATTTTTATTGTTTGGTTTATAGAAAGAAAATTATAAGAAAAATTGATTATAATTATTTGAATACTATTATATATTTAATTAAAATTAAAATATTATATTCATATATGAAAATTTCCATAAAACTTCTAAAAAAATATAAAAACTCCATAAAGTCAATACTAATTCAATTTTTTTTATAGAAATATTCTAAAATATTACATGAATAACTTAAATAATTTTTTTTAAAAAATTAAAAATATACAAAACAATTCATATTTCTTTTCATTTCAAACTTGATACAAAAAAACATAAAAGGGAGAAAAAAAAATCATAGCTTGTTACTAATGCACTTGTTAATTTTATAAAATATTAATTAGAGATGACAACGGATAGCTATGGATCAGATACCCTTTATCCGTTATCGAAATCCTATAAGAAGACATATACCCATATTCATATTTAAATTCGATGGATATTTTTCTTTCTTACTATATATATGTATATATATATATATATATATATATATATATATATATATATATATATATATATATCCGTTTACATATCTATCAGATAAATATTATTAAATTTTGAATAAACACCTCTCCTAATACATTCTTTGATTTAATTACTTTATCCGTACCAACCAAAATATTTTATCTTTTTTGTCATATCATTTTACCTTTTCTTTAGGCCAAAATATTTTATCTTTTTGATGAGCAAGACTCCAAGCACAGAAAAAGTAGCGTTACCACTCTCTCTCCGAAGTTTTTCCCAACTCCAAATTACTACCCCTAAATCTTTCACACTCTCTTCTCTCTTTCTCCCGTCTCTTTGATGTTCTTCTCAGATTTCCACCATCTCTAGCAGCTCTTGGTGCTCTTTTATGTCTGAAACTTTTTTCCTTTGTGTAATTAACTCCAACGGAAATATTTCTAGCAATATTTCAGTTGATTGTGCTCATAATTCTTGTACTTAGTATTGAAACACAAGTGAGTTGTTTAAATGATGAAGGATTAGCACTTCTTGTTTTCAAATTGTCAAATACTGAAGACGTTGATATTGAAGTATAAATTCCAGAAATTTTGAAGACCAATCTAGCTTAATGTATACGACCACTAATGAAAATTACGCAAAGCATTCGAAGAAAGAGATTGATTGACTCAGAAGAGAGGAGGATGAGCAGGACAACATTGAAGGAGAATGAGTGTTGGGAACGAATGAGGAATGAGGGCCGAAGAAGAAGAATCCCAAAAATTTTTCCTTCATTTTCTTCTATTTTTCCTCACGTTCAACTTAAGAAAATTGTCTAGACTAATTTTCTTTACTGTTTTTCTGCTTGTTTTCTTTCCTTTAAATTTTTTTGGCAACCAAACACCGAAAAATAGATTTCCATCTAATTTTCTTTCCTTTCCTTCTAGTTTTTCATAAACCAAACGAAGCCTTAGTGTCATATATTATTATAATGCTAACAAATTTAAGCAATATCTGAGAACAACCAAAAACTTTGCTTGTGGCTCTAGAATTAAAGTCATAATTGCATACTAAACAATGCAAGGTCATATGGGTAGCAATAGTCCTATACCCCCACTACCGGTACTAGCTAGTTGTATGTCATGGACATAGAAGATTTATTTTATTTTATATATTATTTTCTCATTTTTCTTTTCTTTGGTATCAGTACTTTACAAAAACCACTATTACTTTGTGATATAATCTATTAAAATAATTTCTTCTAATTCTACTTTCCACCACTAACCCAAAATAAGGAACTAGATGGACTCATACAAGGTTTACAATGCCTCAAACTAAAAGTATTTCTCCCCAAAAAATAATACCATACAAGCCATAAAGAAGAGAAACAAGATTCAAGCCACACAACTCTACTCTTCCCTATTTATTGTTAATTTTTTTTCTCTCCCCTTCCAAGACTGCAAGACGGTTGATGGCTCATACCCATAATAACCCCTAGCAAGCCAAGTTATTGACAACAACCATTAAAAGTATGGATTCAAAAATTAAATAGGTTATCAAATCTCTATCTACTAATTCAATTAAATACCCGTTAATATATAATTCTATTAATTAACAAAACAACCAATAACTCAATTAGACTTATTTAAATTAGTGCTATGACTATATAAAAAAATTTGCCATCATAGTACTGTTAGTTGATGAACATAGGAGTTTACTATGATAATAGCATGGAGTATTGCATACCTTATTTTGCTTGCTAAGTTGCTTGCTACACTCGTTCCGATTCTTTTTCTTTTACTACTTCTTCTCCTAGAGTGCTAAAAAATAATGAATATGAGAGATCATATGTATTCTTACTCTTTGATTTCTTTCCCTATATTTCTCTACTGTGATTTGGGAGGTTGAATTAAATATAGCCAATTTACTTAGGTAACATAAAATTACTAGTTAATTTATGCTTTACTGAAGTAATTAATTAATAGTTTATCTTTATTAGATATAGTTTGTGTGTTGGCTAATGCCCACTTTCTTCTTCTTCTTCTTCTAGTTAATATATATCTTTCTTTCATTTCCCTTTTCCAAATGTACACTAACTACCCTATTTTTTCTAAGTAATTACCATCTTACAATTATTAATATATCTCTCCATTTTTTTTTGGGTTCTCACACTAGTTAAACATATATTGCTTGTCTTGTTTAGTAGTAATCCATCTTTATTTTATTAGGAGACGAAAATGTATGTAGGAGCCCATAGATGATTGTAAGATCATCTGGCAAGATCACAAAGGATTCAACATTTGCTATATTTATAAAGAAACTAATAGAGTTCCACATGGTCTTGCCAATTTTGCCATGTCTAATCTACATTCCTCTTTATAAAATGATTCTTATTTAGATTGTGTGTCTACATTGTTGTACAAGAATCAATGAATTAATATTATCCACAACCAAGTTTAGCTCTAAAAATATAATTTGGTTTATATTGTAAATGTTCTTTTAAATAATTTTATTAAATATATTATTTTTATTTTGAGTTAATAAAAAAATTATATTAAAATTCATCTCATCTTTTTTATTTACAAATAGAAATCTATATTTTTAAATTTTTATCAAAAAATTATTTTTTAACAATTATGTACAATGATCTTTTTCCAACTATTGTTATAAACTTTCACCAATTGTACAATGATCTTTAGTTCTTTTATATAATTTTTCTCATTTTATTACAATAGTGTTGAAATTTTAGTATAATATAGTTAAATTTTTTACTTTTAAAATACCATATTTTACACAATAATATTTTTATGTTGAAAGTATATTAAAATGGGTGCCCATTTATAGAGAATAAGCTCAAAATTATTTTGCTATACATACATACATAAGAGGAAATAGTTTGGATAGGTTGGATGGCATGTCGTACGTTACTAGGGTTTCATACACATATATTTATAAAAGTATTTAACCCACAGAAGCAAATAGTAGAGAATAGGAAAAACATGGTTCATGTTAATAAACATTGGGTCTCGTTTTTTTTCCTCCAAAATTCTCAAGTTTTTCCAAAATAATGTAGGACCAAGTAGAATAAGAAAACAAAGGTCGTGTTAACTAATACAAGCCCCCATATTTTCTCCTTTGATCTCTTTTTGGCTCTAAAATTCTCCAAACACATGTAAATAATCTATGCTAGAATACACGCATAAATAAAATTCATTTACAATATCTACCTTGACACAATATTTGTACTAGCTAGCAACAGGATAACAAAAGATCATCATAAACCCCTTGGTCCAAAGAACCCCTCATGACAAATGAACACTAGCAAGCAATGACTCCATTAGCACACACAGTGGATCAATATTAGAAGCAACTCTTCGTATCATACCAGCCTCACATGATAGCACTCCAAGCTAAACAACATTATCAACTCCAATCACAGCCAAAACACACAACCTTAGAACCTCTAAGGCACAACAATAGCACACTAGTGCACCTCTTATCATTAGAACCACAAATAAGATCAGAGTAACATGCCAATAGAACAGTTGACAATACATACTCCATATAAGATGATATTATATGCATCAAGTACCTCAGCATCCACACCAGACCTAACCAAGGTTGAAATACCCCAAAATTTTAATTTAGGAATTATGGCAAAATAAGGATTTATTAGGAAAATTAAGTAAATAAATTATATTATTAAAATAAAGGGGAATTAATTAAGGCAAAACAAGGAGAAAATAATAAATAAATTATTTAGGAAAATTTGGACATTTTATTAATTAACATGGAAGTTAAGGAAAATTTATCCAAAATAGCCCAAATTAATCTAAAAAGGGATTTAATTATTATTGTCTAAATATTATTATTTTAAATCATAATCCAAAATACCAAATACCCAAAATACCCCAACCCATCTATTTTCCTTTTTCTTCTTTCTTTTCCTTTTGCTTTCTTTCTTTCCTTTCTCCTTTCTCCTTTTCCTCTCCTTCTCCCCCAGTTTGGGCTAGCCCGTGGCCCAAACTCTCTTCCTTTTCCCCCGTCCCGCACAGCCTAGGCCTGCACCGTCTCTTTTTTTCCTTCCTTCACCGGTCACCCCAGCTAGTTTGCCTCCCTTATTTTTTCTTCTTTCCTTTCTACCTAGATCGCCGGTCCAATTCCTTCTCCTTCCCCATCCCACGCGACCTACAACCTCGAGCCCCTACAGCCTTGATTTTTGCCGGCAGCCACCAGCTCCGTCCGGCTGTCCTTCCCCTCTCCCTCCCCATCATTTTCTTTCCTTTTTCGACCTACCACTGTCGGCCGGTGGTCCTACCTCACCTGCCCCGCTTGTCTTCTACCTCTTTCTTCATTTCCCCCCTCAATTTAACCTATAAATACCCTCATAGGCAGCTATAACTGAGCTTCTGTTTTGGCAACCCAAAAAAACCCGACTTTGCACCACCACTCAAACAACTCCCTATTCCGCCGCCGTCGATGATCGTCGCTGCCAACTCCACCCATCAAGTCCTTCCTTACACCACCCCCTGCATAACTAAGCTTGTATCACCCCAAAATCAAGACTTAAAAATTTCATTTAAATTTTATTTTACGTAAGCGATAATTATAAAATGGTGGGTGTTGCCGCCATACTCAACATTAGTCTGGTCTCCTCACCTTCCTTATGTCAAGTGCTAAGGCTTAAAACAAGTCAGACTAAACGAAAGTGAGAGAAAAACAATACATACAAAAGGGTTTTACAAATGAAAGATTATCCATACAATAAGACCATATAGGTAATTAAGTGACAAACAAGTTTCATAAAATAATTAAAGGGGTACACGAAGGTGCAATAGTGGTTTTCCCTTACGCTTACCCAATCCATTGAATATTAAAAAAAAAAGGGGAATAGGGACAGGGTCCTCTCACTCCCTTATTCTAACTATTCGCTTGGATGATGCTCCTCAAAATCCCTCAACCACTGCATGCCATGAACGTACTCCTTTGAAAAGTAATAGTATCATTACGACTTTCTCGTATTGAGTAAATCACAACGCCTCCAGAGAGGTAGCATACCCACATTGTAATTAACATACAAATAAGGGACTCAAATAAAACATACGATCGCATTCAAAGCCATGATTTCATGACACAATTCCACATTACCGTTGACAATACTAGTTAGCTCAAAATTCCTAGAAAAGGCACCGGAAAGCATGCTTATAATTTCACGACCATTTCAAATATCAACAATCACACTTCATAGCATAATAGGGAGAATCATTGATATTCCAAGCAATCCAACCAAGTTCAAGTCACGCCTAACCCAATTATTACATATGTATTATGGTGGGTGTCTAATCCTGTTATATCATTTATATATCAAGTCTTGAGTGGAATACAATCCCATATCCAAGACAATGATCGTCAAGGAGGTAATACCAAATCAATTCACTCAATTCTAGGGCAAAGCTCGCCAAGGAAGCCACACAACATATCAATCGTCCATGCTAAACCTCAGAACTCAAGTCCTTAAGTATGCGTACCCCTATAGGGTATATGGAATACTTATATAGCATAAGTGAACCCCTTGACCTGAAGGCCCAAACTATGCACTTGAGGGCCAAATCTGAGGCATGAGATTCCTTTCCAAACTCAAGTCTTCCTCTTTAAGTGGTTAATGTCTTATGAAATTTCAGGTTATTAATTTGAGAATATCAAGGTCCATAATATTACAACTTAGCCATCAATCAATCAACCAATGCCAAATCTAAAGGATCACAACAATTCCAAGCCAACACGACCTAGGGTTAGGCATCATGCCATAGCCCAAATAATTATCTAATCCAATTATTTAATCCATCTGTTTCATTATTTCCAAAGTTATTCTGAGGCCAACACTTAAGTCAACTAGTCTGATTATTCGAATTTGACTCACATTTTTCCCTAATGACCAAAATACCTTTCAACCTATAACTACCACATTTTCCTTTACTTTATTACCGGGTTTATCTCTATAGGATATTTGTCATGAAACTACTAACATAAATAGCTAACGATAATTTATCATACAATCTTTTCTACGGTACGATAAAAGACCATATTACCCCTAAATATTCACCATACATAGTACACGTATACATTCCTAGCATGCATTTCTAGTATCTCATAAAATTCATGCAATTTCCATGAATAACTTTCAAATACGAATCATGGTTTATAAAATTCACATTTTTACCCCTAGAACATGCAACACATAATAATCACCATTTAAACACATTTATACTCTAAGTTAACATGTTATACGTCTAAAATTATCTAAAATATCCAAGGGACACATTTAACTAATTTGTAGGTCTACCATGAAACATGAAAAATTTTCGGTTGGACTCTAACCCTAAACATGCACATTTTTCTTTAGTATAAACCATATATGTTGTCATAAGCATACACTTTCAATTTTTTGAATACTACCTAGGCATATAAATATTAGCATGATAACATATATTAGTCTACACATCATAATATTCACATAGAAATGAACTACAACATGCTTCAATTTCCCAACAAAATATAAGTTATTTGATAACCTCAACCTAGCATGATTTTTCTCATAGAAAATTAACCTATCATTTTCACACAAGATTCTACTGTCTATAGATTAGTTGGATTTACCTTTGAGCTAAGAAAATAATACCATGGAAAGATTCTTCCAAGGAATTCTTAAGCGAGGTCGAGATTACCTAAAAATTAATAACACCATCCACACAACTATGCATGCATTATTATGTATACTAGATAAAATAATAAGATAACAACCTATGATAACTAATGCCCAAAATAAAATTAGGGAATTAACTAAGGCTTCCAGTACATGGAACTACCATGTACCACACACACCGGAGGGTAAAATACTTACCCCAGAAGGAGTTGCTGCTCGGTGAGGTAAATCACAAGGGGATAGGGAATCTTGGTAAGGTAGCAGGTCGGATGATTTTTGGTAGTGGGATCGATGGTGAAAGGGAGAAAGTTAGGGGATGAAAAATAAAGGCACCCGGTTGCTAGTTTGGTGGTGCAAATGGAGTGAAGTGGAGGCTGCAGGCAGGGACACTCGGTGCTAGAAGTAGGAGAAGAAAAAGAAGGGAATTGCAGGGAGAAAAAGGGAGAACAAGAAGGGAGAGGGAAGGAGGGATCTTGCTGCAGGTCGGGGTTGAAGAAGGGAAGGGAAAAATAGGGAAAAGATGGGGCAGCTGCAAAAGTTGGATGGGTTGGATGCTGCAGGTTGGTTGATGGTGTAGGTGGGTGTTGAATGCATGGGAGAAGGGAAGAGGTTTGCAGGAGGGTAGGTTGTTGCATAGGGAACGAAGGAAATGGATGGGTAGCTAGCTGGGATGGTCGAGTAGGTGCGTAGGCTGGGAAGAGAAGGGGATGGAAGCTGTCGATTAGTTGGGGGTTCGATTACGTGTGTGGGTGCTGCTGCATATTGCTGGATTAGTTAGGGAGGTCGGTTGGGCTAAGGCTGCTGGGGCTAGGATGGCGTGAGGGAGGAGTGTAGTATGGAGGTTGATGGGATGTGTTTAGGGAGGAAGAAAGGCTGCATGGCTAGGATGCTAGGAGTGTAGGGGGGAGAGGTGGTGCACATGCATGAAAGAAGGGTGATAGCTGGCTGCATGGGGGAAGAGATGTGTAGAGAGATTTGAGGTAGGATTAGGCTGAGATTAAGGTGGAATAATTATGGGGATTTGGGCTAAAAATTAATTAGCAAGAATACCTAATAGTATTAGGCTTCTAAGAGTATATTAGATACTAAGGAAAATCCTACCTATTCAATGCTTTATTATCCCCATTATTCTCACCATTATTATTATCATTATTATTATTATTATTATTATTATTATTAGTGTTATTACTACCACTCTTTATTATCATTATTATTTATAACATTATGATTCTCACAATTATTGTTATCGGCATTATTTTAAGAGTGTTATTTATCATAAGGCTATTGTTATTACCATTATTAATTATTATCTTCCTCTACTTATATATACACTAGCCTGGGTTATTATCATAATTTAAAAACTATAAACTTACTTATAATAACGAGATATTCATCCTAAAAAGAATCCTATGATTAATTACATCTGCTAATCAAATTTTAAGTTTTGGATATTTAAATTAAGGATTTATTAAAACGGGGTATTACAAAGCTTCCCTCCTTCCTCAATTTGACTTGCATGAGCCACCCCAGCCTTGCAAAGTCAGCTTCCCGATCAGCCCTCACCAACTCCGCACTGCCTCTCGCTCCGCCGCCAATTCCGCCACAACCAGCACCTCCTCCACCCTCCAAAACAACTAGGGGACTCCACCCTACCTTCCCCTACCTCCCTCTCCTTCTACCTTCTCCAACTTCCACCACCTTCGGCCACCGTACCGACCACCATGTGCCGCCACTTCCGGTTGCACCACCACCTCTATTCCACTCCTCTCCACCTGAGACACCTTCCACCACCTCAAATACCCCCTCATTCCCTCTCCTCTAGCCTATAACCCCATCTTTCCACCTCTCTTCATCCTCCACCACCGCCACCAGTTCCGCCAGCAACCCTAGGTGGTATTCTAGTTTCCCCCGGCCCTTAAACTCTTTTTCTATAAGTGTAGTATTACCCTTAATATTATTATCATTATTATTATTATTATTATTATTATTACTAATGTTGTGTTATTATTATTATTATTATTATTATTATTATTATTATTATGTTATCATTCTTATAATCTAACCTAACTCCAGAAATATTTATAACTATGGTATTATTGTTTAAAAGGCTATAACTTTACCACATTATCACTAAGGCTACTACTAATATGATTTCTAGGACCTTCATTAGTATTATTCTTAAGATGAGAACTATTATTAATATTATCACTATTATAATAATAATAATAATTATTATTATTATTATTTAATACTACTATAAATATTATTATTGTTAACTTGTCTTTGTTAGTATTTCATAATCACTAACCTATTATCACTACTAGCATTATTAATGTAAGAATCATTATGGTCACCACTTCTATATTACTTATATCACTATTATTATTATCGTTACTAGGGTTTGGGTCGATATTAGCATTATCACTAAAGCCAGTAATAATATTATTATTAGTAATATTAGAACTATTACCTTTAATACTATGAATATCACTATAACTACTTTAACATAAACTATGATGGCTACTAAGACTTATTTTGGTTAGTAGTGGAACGATTAATTATTTTGAGAATAATAACCCCACTTTTAATTATAAAACCACTATTATCATTATTAACCCTAATAGTAGAATATGATAAGAGTAAGGTAGAAATAATGGTAATCTTTGGTAAGAGGGAGATTAACTAATAGTATTTCCCTCTTGTAAGTGAATCAAGCCAAAACCCTAAGGAGGCGTAGGAGCGTGCTCCAAGCCCGGTGTCGTTTTAGGTAAGGATGTAGCTAAGGCCAAGTGTGTTGTGTGACTTCTATGCCTTGGATGTTGTATATCATGCTATGTCTTGTATCGTATGATTGTCATTAACTTGTCTTATGTGTAGCGCAACTTGGAGTTGAGGTATGCTTATGTGTTTTCTTATGACATGAGTATGATATGTATATATGGTGGTTATGATGTGATATGATATGACCCTCTAGGACATGTATGCTAGGATGATTGATAATATGATATAGGAATGAAAGGATAAAAAGAAAGAAAATGGGAAGTGATTTCATTAAGGGGGATATGAGGTTGACCAAAATACCTCATGATCCATGAGAGGAAAATAAAGAGGAAGAAATGACCAAAATGAATGAGAGATGGGAACCATGTATGGGGATTCTAGGGTTCACATAGGGACTTCAAGAGTTTGCATGGGGTGGATAAAACTTGCATGGTGATGATCTTTACGTGAGAAAAGTTTTTTTTAGGGTGTAAATAAGCTAAGGGGAGAGTTGTGGAGTGATTGGAGACTTAGGACAAAAAATAGTATGTAGGTTGGTGTAAAGGTGTATAAGAGACCCGATTAAGGTTTTGAGAGCAAGCACTAATCTGGGAAAAAAATGTGGAAGTAAAAACAGTTAAAAGAGAGTGGAGTACGGGTTAAGAGTGAGAATCTATTATATAAGGGGTGAGTATGGGTGCCATGGCAGAGAAGAGATATTGGGTGAAAAATAGAGAGGTTACTTGTGGGAGAAGAAAGGTACTAGGGTTGAAGTTGCCAACTAGGGTTTTTCGGTCATATGTGGAATCGAGGGGTAAAGCAATATGATTTGAGATTGGATTTAAATGAGATAAGGTGTGGGGCAATAAATGAAGTTAATGTAAGTGAGAGAAAGTTGGGCCACATAGGTCCAATTAGGTTTTTCAAGGGAAAACCCTAGAGGGTGATAGTAGGTGGAGTTGATGTCATAAGGTGTGGGGCCTTAAACCACACCCTTAGGAGTTGGTTTTCATCATGTGTAAGTATAAAGGGGAATGGATGTCGGGGCGTGATAAGGGGCGTAGGAGTCTCAAGATATAGGACGGGCCCCCTTGAGAGGATAGAAGTAGAATGTTAGTGACATGCATGTCAAGGGTGAAATGCTTATCAACTAAGACACGAATAAGATAATATCCATTTAAAGAGAAAGATTGTTTAGTCGGGCCCAGACTGGTCCACTAGCGAATAATAGTAGCTAGGAGTCGGGGTTCCCTGCATGATAGGTCCACTGGCGAATAATAGTGGCCAGGAGCGTTCTGCCCTACATGACCGATCCATCGATTATTCCTTGCTCAACAAACGAAACTTAATGATGATAATACATGGGAAAGACACAAAGTAATTATAGTGAAACACCATGTGAGTCGGGGCCAGACCGGTCCACCGACGAATAATAGTGGCTAGGAGCGTTTTGCCCTGCACGACCGGTCCACTGGCGAATAATAGTGGCCAAGAGCGTTTTTCCCTACATGACCGGTCCACTAGCTATAATAGTAGGATTCTCGCACTCTCATGGATTGATAAAGATTATGATGTGAAACGATTATATTTACCAAAGATCTAAAGAATAAATCCATTTGGAACATAGCTAGCCTTCATTATCCGTATTATTGTATGCTGCCTATATGATCATGTTATGTATGTTATGTTGTATTTTTTCCATGGTTGGCCTTAGCACATGGTTACCTTACTCAGTACGTAGTATATTGATCACCCGTTTCATGGGTCATGCTCATTCCACGAGCAGAAAAACCGCCTGAGTTTGTGCAGGTAAGGGATGGCGTCTTCGATGCCTACGACACCTACGATGCATTGAGGCGGGCTGAGAGTTGAGCCTAGACCTGACCTGGGGATCGAGAGTGACTCGGCCAAACTCTATTTTTCTTTTGACTTGACCATGTATCATTTTATTTTAGTTATGTGACATCTTACGATATTTTATATTTTTGAAAAACTCTAGTCAATTACTCTTTGGGTTGTAATTCTAATTTGCACTCTGATTTCTGTATGACTATGAGGGAGTCCTCTCATGGAATCTTATTGTTTTAGTAATGATTTGTGTTTGATGTTAACCCTGTTTAGCCTTAGCACTTAGTACTGGAACGGTAGGAGTGAACCGGTCTGGTACTAATTGTGGCGGTAATGCCCCCTGAATTTACGGTTTTATTATTTCACTTCCATTAAACATTTTTATTTAAATGAAATTTTTTAGTAGTAAATTTTAGGGGTGTTACAAAGGTCTCTTTAAGGGACTCCCTACACACATTCTCACAACATGAGAAATACAAGGGTTGGTATTAACCACATTGTACATTAATCATCTCACAACTATAGGGTATGTAATAGTGAGTTAGCAAGACACCACAATAACTTTGGATTTGGGCATATTTAAACTCTTTAAACACATTTCTTTTGCTGCAACAAGTATAGCATAGACACATAACAAAATAACATTTCACATACCAATGTCTAACTCCACCAAAAAGGCCACATCTCTTCACCAACAATAATAGAATACCACAAGGCAAAATCGACACCAACAATAACTTTTGAGTCTGATACTGGATCTAGTACACCAATACTACTACCCATAGTATACATGGCATAACCAAATCTTCTTAAAACAATGCCCACTTACTCCACCTATTGCCTAGATTCCTCCTCATCAAAAGAATCTGTACCATACAGACCAATAACAACATCCACCTCGTCTGAAGCACCTAATAGACTCTTATTCTCCAATTTCTTGTCAAGAAGTAATTCATGCTTATAAAAGATAACAGATTTAGACAGATTTAGATCTAACCAGGTCACACAACAAGGACCCCTTATTCATGCCAATGACACTCCTGTGTCTTAGTTTCATCGGCCCAATACCAGCAATACTTGATTTACACACTCTCAATGTTCCTCCAACTACGCTCTCAATAGTTGTAGCAATACGTTCATACAATGTCCCAATCTGCTTGCTAACAATCGCCACTATAACCCATTTAGTAACTTTCAATATACCATTATCAATGACACACTTATATCCTTTGCTATTCAAGGAACATGATGAAATCAATCTCTTGATCATCTCAAAAACATGACGAACACTAGATAGTGTTTTGACTACACCATTATGCATTCTCACTCTCACAATCCCAATTCCAGCAACTTTATATAAAGAACCATTTTCCAAGACAACAAATCTACCTCAAACAATGTCATAAGTATGAAACGAGCTTCTATTTGGACAAATATGGTAGGAGCACCCATAATCTAGAATTAACCTATTGGCCAATCTGATCTGTCCATCTATGGCAGTCAATACATCATTGTCACTAGTTTCCTTAGCTACGTCAACATCATCCTCAATAGATACACCATCGGCAATATCTGTCAATTTTCTATTGGGGCAGTATTTCCTAATATGGCATTTCTTGATACAACCATGGAAACAATAATCTTGAACTAGTCCTTCCTAGGTCTAGTAGAGGAGTCTTGGGAAGTCTATTTCGAAGCTACCTTGGAATGATATTGGTCGGAACCTTGTGGAGAAGGATATCTTAGCCAAGAACCAAGGGGACACTCCATCTCCAACATATTTGAGCAATTAGCAGCAATCTTGAGGTCAGTTTCTTGCTGCCCAATCATTCCACACACTTAACAATATGTGGGAAGCTTTTCATCTCATTAAGATTTGGATTACTTTATCTGGATTAACGTGGATACAAACCATCCTTTTTAGCTTCTTTTTCACATCCATCTCAATCCTTATCCTAAGAAAACTATAGCGATTTTCTAGATCAATACCAAGATGATTGCACACAGCGTCTCCAACAGCTTTTCCGATTAACGATCTCTCTTTGATTTAAAGATAAAAGAGAAAACATTTTTTCCCAATTCATGGATCTCCTTATCTTTCCTTGGACACTAAAGATTAGGAATAGTCCTCTTGAACGCTCTAATATTGAAGTGTCTAGAGAAGTAAAGTATCCTTGCTAGGTATGCTTGTGAAGCCTACATAAGGCAATTATTTGGCTTCGCTGCAATCACCATTGTAATGCTAGAAGTTTCTCGATTATAAAATTATCCCCACGATTTGCTATTCACTAACTCTAATCACATACCATACAACCAACAATCTTGAAGAAACTGACAAATGCCTTTCATGTGAAAGTAGGAAGAAAATGATGCCTTTCACAACAAATTATGTGCAGCAAAGGCTAGGGAAAACTGTGCAAAAGGAAACACACAAAATCCTAGTCTAGATTGCAATGGCTGAAATCTAATAGAAAGTTATACCCTTATTATTAGAAGTAGTACGAATTTTAAGTTAATAAGAGAGTAAGAGAGTAAGGGAGAATGAGAGTAATAGCACTATAAGCTACACAATTGTTTTTTGAAAAAACTAGTTTTAATATGATGAAAGTTAGCATATAAACTACTTTTAGTCTTGCCACACACAATATAGGCTAGCTTTTAAACTTTTTTTGCTAAGTAGCTTTTATTAGCTTATGAGATAGTATTTGAAAATCTACTTCAAAGATTTTAGGCTCTTGGTTAGCTTTTCAACTGCTTTTGCAAACATACTCATGACATTTTCCATCCCCAAACCTGAAGAAACTTATAGAACAAAAAGGTCATTAAAAAAAGTTTTTCATAACATGTGGGTGCAGCCTAGGGTGAATGAAACTACTCTAGCTAGGATAATAAGCCCTCTTGTGAATAAAAGTATTGTGATTAATATAGTAGTTGGCATATTGTTAAGAGATGATATTTCACTAATGAGGAGGATATAAGATTGAACCTTATTGAACTCGTGTCTATTTTTCTTTGTTCCTCCTACCCAACATTTCATTATCCTTTATTTTTTCTTATTTCGTTTAATTATTTATTTTCTCTTCTCGTAAATTTATCTAACATCCCTATCTTCATTTTACTATTAGGTCCCATTTTTATTATTTATTCCAGTTCAACCTTATTTTTCTTCTCGATTTGGATATATGATAAATATTTAACATAATGAAAGATAATTGACAGAAATAATACTCTTCATTACTATAATTAATGGAAAATTAGCATATGCATTCCATGGGTAATTTAGATTTTTTATATATAAACAAATAAATAAATGATGTAATTTTTTTAATAAAAAGTTTCCAATAATTTTTAATTTCTGCGATCACTTTACAATAAATTTAGAATATTTATAGAAAGTAATGGATTACATTAATTAAAACAATTTAAATACTTTGAATATATGGTTTGAATTGGTTTGACCGAAAGTAATGAATTGGAAGAAGAATGAGATGAGATACAATTTATATATAACGCATTGCTTATTTGACTAGTTATAGATGAAATTAAGAAAAGTTTCAAAAGTTTATAAAGAAATATTTAAATTTAAAAGAATTACAAATAAATATTAACATTTTTACTTTAAATATTTATGAAGTCAGAATATGTTTTCCATAGATTTATCTTGATAATGAGTGGGGGAAAATTATTATTTACTTTTCTTTTTCTTTTCCTTTCCTTTTTTCTTTGCTTACAACTTTCTAGCAATCAAATGAAGCCTTAGTAGCTTGATTAATCCCAAGACTCATTTATTCTTTTCCTTCAACTACATGAGCAATTAGTTTTGAGCTCTTACTAAAAAAAAAACTTTGAATTTTGTTAGAGAGCTATATCCTCAAACCTTAAGCTTTTTTCACATTGTGGCATTTAGCAAGATTTATTTAGATTTTTGGTTGATCAACAAGTTGTTTTCATCTAATATAGCTATAGAGCTATAGGTTTTGATTATTTAATATAGTTATAAATATTATTATTGTTATTGTTATTCTTTTCATTCTCTTATGTATGGATTCAAATTGTGAAGTTTTAAGTGATTGATTCAATAAACTAGCAATTATATTGATAAATAATTAGAATTTTGATTTAATCGAGTGGCTTTACCCCAAAATTTTCTCAACCTTACTATCTTATTATGATAAGAAAACAACATCAAATCTAGTGAGTTTTTTCTTGAATGTTTTCACCTTTTTTCTCCTTGAGAAGTGTGTGCATATCCTTAATTAGCTAAGTCATGTTTTACTCAAGTCATCAATTTTTTCGTTAGAGTTCAATTGGAATTAGGCATCCAATTAATAAAATAAAGGTTAAAGAGAAAGAAACCATGTAAAACTTCTTGGAAAATTTGGTTATAATAAGAGATGAAAAACGAATCATACTGGTTGGGTTTGGTTAAAATTAGGTGTGCTATACAATT
Organism: Tamarix chinensis; assembly: GCA_030549775.1. Taxonomy (NCBI): domain Eukaryota; kingdom Viridiplantae; phylum Streptophyta; class Magnoliopsida; order Caryophyllales; family Tamaricaceae; genus Tamarix; species Tamarix chinensis. The sequence continues at coordinate 8,136,373 of CM060179.1, read as the reverse complement.
GGATTAAGTTGGGTTTGGATCTATTTCAGAGTTGTGATGATTTGGGTTAGGTTCGGGTTCAAGTTAAATGTAAGATTTGATCCATTAGATTTTTTTAGGCTAGGTTTGATTCGGGTCAAGTTGGGTTTGAGTAGGTGAATTTGGTTCAGATTTCATATTGATATTAGTTGTTACTAATTTATTATAATAAAATTTTTAAATTTCATGCTTTTTTTTTGTTATGCTTATTATAACAAGTATTACTATCATAATATATGTAGTAGTAGTAGTAGTAATAATAATAGTAATAATAATGAATTTTTATTATTGTTATATATATTATTATAAATATAGTTATAAATATTATTATATATATAATATAATAATTATAATTAGTGTTATTATTATATTTAATAATAATAATAATAAAATTAATCTTCAAAAATATAATAATAATTTTTATTATTATTATTATCTTCCAAAAGATAAATTTTATTGCTATAATTATAATAATTATAATTTTAATAATAATTTGATGTTTATAATGATAGCACTTAATAATAATTATTATAATAATAATATAGACAATAATAGTAGCAATTACTATAATCTAATTTGATAATATCTGTTCGATGATAATATGATACAAAATAAAGTGGAAAATAAAGTCTTACTATTTTACTTTTATTTGTTGTACAAGTTGAGTATTATATATATTTACATAAAATTTTATTAATAAGATAGTTTGTTGATTTTTATGGAGTAATTGATGATATGAAGTAAATTTTTTAATTAAATTTAACTTTAGTTTGGGTTAAGTTCAAATTTATGTTCGGGTTAGAGTCATGTTAGGGTTGTATTCATTTTGGTTCAAGTCGGTACATATGTGGGTAATTGTAGGGTCAGTTAACTTTGGGTTAGTTTTTAGGTTGTTTTGGGATTGGGTTAATATTGATTTCAAAAGTTTCACTTAAAATCAAGTTTTGATTTTGGATTGGATTAGCTTTGCTAGGTTTAGATATATCTTCATTTGTGGCATTTTATCATTTATTTTACACCTCATACCAGCTTAATATAATTGGCTAGAGCCCATGAGGTTCTATATGTTTATACATTAGTTAACCTTTTTTTGAAGCTATGGTTTGGAGCCAAACCAAATTATGAAACCACAATTTTTTCCCTCTTTGAACTTAAGGAATGCGCTAAACTATAATAATTTTAGTGTGTTAAATAAGCTTATGTTGTCTACATTATTACTTCAAACAAATTTCAGGTCGTTTGTTTTGCATTATATTTTAAAAACATCATTATCTACTACTTATTATTACTTCATATGTAGGTCGAACTAATTTTTATTCAATGTCTAAAATATCTTACACTATTCATTTTTGTTGCCATTATATACCCCTCATTAATTACTCATCCACCGCTCCCCTCTTTATTATAAAGAAATAATTAATAAAAAAATATTATTTATAATTAATAAAAAAATATCAATCATAATTATAAATAAGTAATCAATACAAATATTATTAGTTATAATTATAGACAATTAATGATTAATAATAGTAATTGTAATGATAAATAAATACATAAATAAATATTAATGATAATTATAAATAAATAATCAATATGAAGAGTATTAATTATCATTATGAATAGAAAATTAATAAGAATAATATATATCATTTATAATTATAAATTATAAATTAACAATTAATAAAAAATATTAATTATGATTCTAAACAAATAATAAATATAAATAATATTAATTATAAATATAATTAATTAATTAATGAGAATAATATAGATTGTAATGATAACTTAATAAGTAATAAAAAATTATTATTCAAAATTATAAATAAACAATAAAGGAAAAATTATTTATAATTATAAATAGAAAATTAGTAAGAATAAAATTTATATTTATTGTAACTATAAATCAACTGGACGACTTATTTTGATGGTTAAAATGATTACTAAGTTGTTTTCATCTATAAGAGACATCATGATTTACTTGTTTGTTATCGCTGGTGCTTTCACATGCTCGTCTTCTTAATTAATTTAAATATCACTATTGTTCCTCTTTATTGCTATCACTACTATAAATATAACTAGCAATTTTATTACTTCTCCTATGTCTGCTATTACGTGTACAAATCTTTCATAAGTTTTTTTGAGTCTTTTCAGAAGTAGCTCATCTAGCTTAATTGGGGTATGAATGCGTATGCACAGACCTCCCAAATACCCATCCTATTGTGGGATTTATAATAAACTGTTATTGGTTATTTTTGTTTTTGTTTTCGTTGGAAATTGTTTTCATGATTGTTGCTGCTGTTGCTGCAGGTATGGATTAGTCCATCAATCATAGTGATATAGCTTGCAATTTTAGGAACGAAATTTGATTGTAGATTGCATTATGGAGGCTCATTGGTCTAATATGCCTATTGATATCCTTGATAAAATTGTTGACAAATTCAACTCAGTTGAGGACTTGATAGCTTTCTCCATTGTGTCACTTATGGTATGTTGTTTATAAGCATGCAAAGCCTAGATGGAACCCACAGTTTCCTTGGCTAATGTTGGAGGAGAATACCAAGGATAACCCCGATAATCTTCGAAAGTTTTTTGATCCGACCACTAGCAAATGTTGTCAAATAAACTTCCAAAGACCTTTATGTGTTGGAGGATAACCCCGATAATCTTCGAAAGTTTTTTGATCCGACCACAAGCAAATGTTGTCAAATAAACTTCCAAAGACCTTTATGTGTTGGGGATCTGCGTATGGTTGGATTGTTGTTATAGATCTTGACTTTCAGATTTATATGTTTAATCCTCTTACCAGAGCTCATGCTAAACTACCATCTGCATTTACTTTGCCCCATCCTCCGGATCCCGATGTTATCGATAGGGATGACCGGGAAGACCTCAAATTGGTTTGTCGATCTGTTTTGGATGGGATCATATTGCTAAAGATTCCGTGATGGAGCAACGAGGAGTCACTAGATGTGTCAACTAGCAGTGACGGGATCCACATTGGTATTTCTAGGCCTAATGATTTGGCATGGACTCAGATTTTGGTGGGGAATGTAGAAGGATATCGACGTCGACGTGTAACTGATGCTGCTTATTGGAATGATGCCTTGTTCTTCTTAGACGACATGGGTAGAATCTCCTGTGCGGAGCTCGATGACAATATCATGAATCAGAAATCACTAGCAGCTATAGATTAATCACCTCCTCCTATAGAAGTTAGGATGGACAATACCGATAGATTGTATCTGAGGGAGTCATTGTGTTAGGGAATAATATGTCATACATTATATAATTAATGCATTATTAATACGAATTCATGCATTATCAAATTAAAGTTTATGTAAAATTATAATACATAAAATAATAAACTTTATGCGTAATTAAGATTATAAAATACTATATATATAGTACCTCCTGCCATTGACAGGATTAATTGCACCGAATTTATAATTTATGATTTTCAGAGTCGAATTTTGCTGTTCCACTCCCTTTTTCTCGAATCCGATAGTGCGTGCTTATAAAAAGGAATGAGAATGACGATTTTCTTTATATTTCTTCGTTTTCTTTGATTTTATATAGAAATCACTAAGAAAATTGAAGAAAAATAGCATCTTCCTTACTCTCTAATGGATATATCTGTATGTATTTAAGAGGAAAATATTTCTACTAAAAGAGAGAGAGAGTTAGTGTAAAAAATCTATATCACCCACCCTTAATCCCACACATGTCATGTAAGAAAATGAGGTGAATTTAGTTATGACAACCAACAACTATTTTTCCTCCCTTTAATTTAAATTTAAATTTAAAAATCATTTAAATTAGAAAATTAAGATAATTTAATTAATAAGATAATTAAATTTATCTCACTTAATTTTTCCATCACATAATACACATGTCTTTATCCATAATAACTTAATTATAATTCTACCATTAAGAATTAGATATAGAGATTTAGGATTAGGCTTAATTACTAACATATTACCATACAACATAAATTTTATGACCAATAACTTTATATCTAATTTAATATGGACCACATTACGGGTTAATATAAACATAAAATATAAAACACTTTATTTATAAAATAATAATAATAATACTTTTATAAAACTAAAATATATTAACAATATGATGATTGTCTATTAATTACTTGAATTACGTCTTTTATTAATGATGCACATGATCAATTTGAGGCTGAAGATCCAATCTATAACACTCAAAGCTTTTCATGTTTTTAAGGTTAGTGAAGAAAGTAAAGCGTGGGAACTTGTGAAGGATGTGGGGAAATCATCAATATTTGTGGGTGCCAATTCTACCATGTTCGTCCAGGCACGTGAAACTGTTAACTGTTGACGTAATTGTATCTATTTCACTGATGATTGTTGGGTTATGTGGAGATATCCGAAAGAACATGGCGGACACGATTTGGGCATATATAGCTTTGACGTTAATTTGGGTAAGGATCATTTTTTTTTTACCATATTAGAGCCATTGTACCGTGGGGAAGATGTACGTGCTCGGTTCTATTGTCCCTTGTGGTTTGTTCCAAAGTTTTGACTATTTATAGATAGTTTTTATGTTGCTGGATAATATTAATGGTTCATTTGATTTATGAAAAGTTTTAAAAAAAAAAGAAAATAAAAAGAAAATAATTTTTTATATTTAGTTTATATGAAATAATGAAACATAAAAAGAGTAAGGAATAAAAGTAATAAAGATTAAATATATGATTTTCTTAAAAAAAATATGTCAAGAAAACTATTTTTATTTATTTTTTTTTTAAATTTTTTAGAATCAAATAAAGCCTAGATGCTCTGACTTATATGTAAATTGCTAGCAAGTTTGTCATCTTTTACTATTAAGTATTAGGCTATTTAAAATTTTCTCTTTTTTTTTTCTTTTTTCTTTTTAACTTAGCATGTAGTTGGTTTTACTTATTTAACTCATAGTTTTTGTCACCTAAAAATGAGTTGGTCGTTTTGATAGATGTTAGAAAATTATAAACTATTGGAAATGTGTGTAGATCATTAGATGAATCCAATTACCATATACTAGTAGATATACCTAGTGGTACATCTATTTAATTGTCTTGTTGACAATTGTATTCCTGATAAATAAGAGTATCGTTCTATTGGGGATTGAGAGAACCCGCATCTATTTAACTACCTCAAAAAAATAAAAATAAAATAGAATAAAATAAAATAAAAACTCTAAATCATACAAAATAAATAAATAAATAAAAACACTATTGGGGGTTTTAAAAATAAAAAATAATAAAAATAATGGATAATTGCAAATATGGTAAATATGTTAAGAAAATCGAAATCCACCACTAGATTAGATCAAAATATAATAATAATTTAAGTCAATATTTTAACCATGAGAAAGAGATTAACCAAGTTGTAAGCCAAAAGCAGATCTATACACCTTATATTACTTTCCTAAAATAATTAATACGACAAATCGTCAATATTAATCCTATTAAATACTAGTAGTATAGTAGCAACAAATGGATCCTATATTTAACTAGATTTAATGCATTAAGTACACTTAGAAGGATGTCAATCTAATTATCCAAACTTGTACAATAAACATGTCTAACTATATTTTTCTCTTTTGACTTAGATGTGCCTAAACGTTTTACTATAGTTAGAATCACAAAACTATTAGGTGAATTATTATCTAACTTAGATAAAATTTATACATATAAATTCTTGCATATTTATATGGCCACCTAGTAGGAAAATAATTTTACATACTATCACTATAAGGAAACCAGAACAAGACATGCACCATATAAATTATATTTGACAGAATTATATATATATATAAATGATAGCAATTAAAATAGAGTCAAAGAACAATCTCATGAAACAAATAAAAATATTATCATATCTCAAACTATAATCTAGAGTTTCAGTCTATTTCCTAACAATAAATAATCGGCTAGTAATAATGATACAATTAATTAAACAAAAAATATCATCAAAAATAGAGAAAAAAACAATCACAATTAATTATAGATGAAAGATCAAAAATTTATTTAGATAAAAAATTATTAAATTTTATTTGAAATAAATTTTTTTAGTATTCTTTTTTTTTCTTCTCTCGCACGAGCTTACAATTCTGTGTCGTCTTTTTCTTTTTCTTTTCTTTTTTCTTGCTTCTTTTTCTGCGTTGTACTTGTGTGTAAGTCTGCTTCCCCCTGTTTTCTTCTGTCCATTTTTCTTATTTTCTATATGTCCTTTCTTATGTCTGCCTTCCTTTTATTTTATTTTCTTGCCCCACTGGCTCTCTTGCTGCAACGTTGGTTAGTGGTTACTCGTGCCTTCTCTCCTGATTTGCCCCACACTTGCACCGCTTTTCTTTCTTTTAGGCTCTGTTTGATTTAAGAAAAATAAAAAGGAAAGAAAATAAGAGAAATTAAATTTCTTTCCTTTGTTTGGTTGATAGAAAAATTTTGTGAAAAATATAATTTTTAAAAAGTATTTTTGGTGCTTGGTTTATAGAAAGAAAATTTTGAAAAAAGTTGATTATAATTATTTGAATACTCTTATATATTTAATTAAAATAAAAATATTATATTGATACATGAAAAATTACATAAATTTTTTAAAAAGTTTATAAAAACTCCATAAAATCAATACTAATTCCATTTTTTATAGAAATATTCTAAAATATTATATGAATAACTTATAATAATTTTCAAAAACATCTAAAAAAATACAAAATATTCCATTTTCCTTTCCATTTAAAACATGAAACAATAAACATAAAAGGAGAAAATCATATCTTGTTACTAGTGTACTTGTTAGCTCCGTAAAATATTAATTAGGGATGGCAACGGATCGGGTATCCCTTATCCGTTACCCAAATATGATAAGAAAACCTATACCTATATTCGTATCCAAACTCGGTGAGTATTTTTTTCCTCTATATCCATATTTCTATCTGTTTATTCATAACCGTTTACATATCAATCGGGTAAAACTGATCAAGTTCAAAATGAAATTCATTTAATATTAGAATTATATACTTAGAATGTTAAAATTTAATTATGTCGGTTATCCAAACCCGATAAGAAAACCTATACCTATATATGTATCCAAACCTGGTGGGTATTTTTTTTCCTATACCTATATCCATATCTAAACCCAGTGGTTTCCCCCCTCCATATTCATATCTATATCTATTTACATATCCATCGAGTAAAACCTATCGGATTTCCATTAGATTTTGGGTAAAACCTATCAAGTTTCAAATAAAATTCATTTAATGTTAAAATTACATGCTTAGATTGTTAAAAATTAATTATATCCGTTACCTAAACCCGATAAGAAAATCTATACCTATATATGTATCCAAATCCGGTAGGCATTTTTTCCCTCTATATCCATATCTATATTCGTGTATCCATATTTGTCTAAATATCCATCTGATAAAATCCATTAGATTTTAGATAAAACTCATCAAACTTAAAATAAAATTCTATTGCTGCCTTGGGCAGCCTCTTCTTCTTCTTCTTTTTTTCATGCGGCTAAAGGCTACTGCTTCACCATTTATTTCGTGCGTTAGAACTTCTTTTGGACCTTCGGTCCTTGGGTCATTAATCCAAAAGATATTCTATTTTTTTAACTTTACCTATAAAATAAATATTAAAAATTAATAAATAATTTTATATTCTGAATTTATTTAATTTATATTATTTTAGCTCAAATAATAAAATTTATATAATTATTATCACTTAAGCATAAAATTATAATTATTCACATACATTACTCAAATAAAAATACCAAAACTAAAGTTAAAAGGATATTAAATATGTCAAAATATATACTCATTAATACCTTACGAACTTCTATATGCATATTAGGCATACCAAGATAAACACTAAGTTGTGCTACAATAATTATTAGCTATAGCTGAAATAATTATTAATGAAAACTAAAATGATTATCAATTTAAATTATAGTAATCATTCATTAAAAATGTAATACTAATAAGCTCAAATAAAAATAATTGTATAGTGAAAGCAAAATAGTAATCAACTAAAACTGAAGTAATCATGAAAATAAAATTATCAATGGTTGAAATGGAAATAATTACCGAATAAAAAGACAATAGCCACAAATTGAAGTAGCAGTAATAATAATGTATAGATAAACTAATCATCATCTAAAATTGAAACAATCATCTATTGGAACTAAAATAATTATCAACTTAAACTAGATTAATCATAAATTAAAAAATACAATAATTTTTAAGTAAAAAGTTAATAATTGAAGTTAAATAATAAATTGAAACTAAAATAATTTTTTTGAATCATTAGCATTTGTTCATTTTTTTGTTTGATTTGTGATCTTTTTTTATTTGTTTATTTTTTTCCTCAAAAAAATGTCAAAAACATGAGACTGTCGAAAAAAATTTGCGATAAGATGGTTGTGCCAGCAGTGATTAGAGGTTTGTTGGTGTATCAAGTGGGTAGGTAATAGGATAATGGTTGATAGCATAGGAATAAATGAAAATTGTTTTTTTTAATGTTCTACACTTAGAAGCACCTTCCAATGTATACTTGGATGTGTGGTATGACAAATTCATATTCATCAAAATATTTGAATTTAATCATCGTATTTTACATAAATCTTTTGAACACCTTAATACTGTGTTGACAACATATAATAAAACTAGAGAAATTAGTTTTTTTTTATAAGTAAAAGGTTTTATTAAGGTTATGTTTGGTTTGAAGAAAATTAAGTGGAAAGGAAAATATAGAGAAAAGAAAATGAAAGAAAATTATTTTCTTTCCTTTGCTTGGTTGTTGGAGAAAATTTTGAGGAAAATTGAATTCTTGGAAAATATTTTTAGTGTTTGGTATATAGAAAAAAAATTCTAAGAAAAGTTAAATATTATTATTTAAATATTATTATACATTTAATGTTATTAAAAATATTATATTGATATATAAAAAATTACATAAAATTTCTAAAAAAATTTATAAAAACTCCATAAAATCAATACTTATTCCAAATTTTTTTATAGAACTATTCTAAAATATTATATGAATAACTTATAATAATTTTAAAAAAATTATAAAAAATTCAAAATATTTCATATCCCTTTCCATTTAAAATATGCCACACCAAACATAAAAAGAAAAAAAACATAGCTTGTTACTATTACACTTGTATGTTCCATAAAATATTAATTAGGGATGACAACGTATCGGGTACATTTTATCTGTTATCCAAACCTAATAAAAAAATTATATACTAATATCCGTATCCAAATTATGTGAGCATTTTTTTTCTTCCATATCTATATTTATATCCGTTTATCTATGAATATTTGTGTGTAAAAAAGTTTTCTATCCAGTAATTATTTGTTTTCATAGTAACTCCTTCGAAGAAGGGGGAGAAAAACAAGAACATCAGATGTGGGGAGGCTTTACACAGACACACAGAAATAAATTAAATAAAAAAATTTCTCACTTTCTCACTTTCTCACTTTCTTTTTCTTTTGATTTCATCAGAAGTGGGGAGAAAAACAAGAACATCAGATGTGTCGTCCCTTTTTCTCACTTTCTTTTTCTTTTGATTTCATTTTCGCATGATACAATCAGACGTTACTTGAGGAGTACTACGCCTACTGCTACTAATTGAGACTAATTGGTTTAGCATTTGGAGACAGATAGTCCGCCGCCCCTGTGCGACGCATCCAGAGGGGCAAAGGGCATGTACAACAGCAATGGTTGGGATTCTTATGCTTGGGCTTTTCAAGCCGTTTCCGGGGTTGCTGAGGTTCTCATCCACAACCTCGGTGTCGAAGAAGACCCTGCCTGCGGCCCCTTGATCGATTCCGTCGCTATGAGAGCCCTCTATCCCCCCAGGCTCACCAACAGTAAGTTTTTTTTTGTTAGCTTTTAATTAAGCTTCATGGTTCTACTGACTTTGTCATACAACGTTTGTGCGATGATGATGATGATGCATAGAACATGCTAAAGAATGGTGATTTTGATTTTGAAGAAGGGTCATACGTGTTCCCGAACACAACATACGGCTATGGTGATCCCACCGAACATCGAGGACGATCATTCCCCGCTCCCCGACTGGATGGTCGAATCCATAAAAGCCGTCAAGTACATCGACTCCGACCACTTCTCGGTGCCGCAGGGGAGGAGAGCGATCAAGCTCGTCCCAGGCAAGGAAAGCGTGGTCGCCCAGGATGGAGGCGAGTCGAGGGTCGGGAGAGTGGAGAGGGAGGTTATAGAACTTTTTCAGAGATTTTCTTTCTTTCCTCCGCTAATCGGGTGGAAAATCTGCTAGTTTAACTTTCATTAACATTTTTCTCTGTATTTTCTTTCTTTCTAATTTTTCAGCTAACCAAACCCGGTACAAATTATTTTCCATCCAATTTTTTTTCCTTTTTCTCACTTTTTTCCGTAAACCAAACATACCCTAAGCCTATCCTGGCAAAAGAAAATTTCAATCATTACAAGCCACTTCACCCGCCTTTTAAAAAAGTTTCAAAAGGGTCGTGAATCATTTGCCTAGACAAACTCGTAAAGTATACAATACCAAACAACCTTATTATATCAACCATTTGTGTTTGTGATATCTTAAAATTTTATAATCTTTATTTTTAGATATATAACATTTTTAATTTTTATTTAAAATATATTTCTTAAATCTTGGTTTAGGTGGTAGTAGTAGTAGTGCAATTTTTGTTATTTATTTATTTATTTTATCATTTTATTAATTATTATTTTTATGAGTTAGATATTAATATATAATTTTTTTTAGGTAAAAGAAGTTGATTAGTGAAACCTAATAGATTTTATTAGGTCGATTATGTTTTTTGATTTTGCTATAAATTAATTAATCCATATAATTTATTAAAAAATTAGATATAGCATGATAATACATTTGGGTTTTGATGAATAATTCATGTTAAGCATGTTTGTTAGGTTATAATTATTTGCCTAAAATGGAGCATGTCGAATTGTGTAAAGTATTATTTGTACAAAAGTATGTTAAAATGGATTTAATGTTAGAAGAAAATTATGTATATCATGTATATCTATAATGATAAGTTGAGTATACTTAGGTGCATTTTTAGCAAGATTATTGTTATTGTATGGCCAAGGGGTATTTTGGTCCTTTAAGCATATCATGATATTTATCCTAATAAGCATGCCTAATATGTATCATTTATTATGGAGTATGGAAGTATGTAATTTGATGTTTTAAACACGCATGTTAGGGTTTTATGTGCTAAATCAAGTGAAAGGGTAAAAAGGTCACACTACAAGAAAACTCTTTTATAGAAACAACACTTTTGCAACGGCAACACTTTATTATTGCGAAAAATATTTTTTGACAACGATAATTTTATGACATTATAAAAAGTTGTTGTGAAAAATACTTCATTTATATGGTAATTATTAGTAAATGCTTTGCAACTACATTTATCGTTATAATATGTGATAGTTTATTTGCAATGACATTTATATGTTACCATATACAAAATATTTTTACAACCACTTTTTTTTTGTTGCAAAATGTTGATTGAATTTATTGCAACGACTATACTTGTTGCAAATATTTCGATTATTTTAATGCAATGACATTCATATATTTTGCAACGATATTTGTCACTGTAATATATGCGATGGTGTATTTGCAACGATATTTATATATTGCAATGTATAAAATATTTTTGCAATGACTTTTTTTATTGCAAAATGTTGATTGAATTTATTGCAACGACTATACTTATTGTAAATACTAGATTATTTTAACGCAATGAAATTTTCATGTGTTGCAACAATATTTGTTATTCCAGTATAGGTAATGGTTTATTTGTAACAACATTTATATGTTGCAATATACAAAATATTTTTGCAACAACATTTTTTTGTTGTAAAATATTATTGCAATGACTATACTTGTTGTAAATATTTAAATTATTTTAACATAATGGCATTTATATATTTTGTAATGATATTTTTTGTTGCAATATATGCGATGGTTTATTTGCAACAACATTTATTCGTTACAATATACAAAACGTTTTTGCAACGACTTTTTTTTGTTGCAAAATATTGATTGAATTTATTGCAACGACTATACTTGTTGCAAATATTTAGATTATTTTAACGCAACAATACATTGTTGGAAAAAATATCAAAAATTTTATTGTAACATCTATACTTTGTCGCCACTACCTTGTCCGACTCCCAATCTTACCACTATTGTGTTAGCCTCGTCTAGTTATATTGATTAGACATGCCAATTTGTCTCGGCATGCATCAGCTCAATCAAAGCCCTAATTGCCAAGCAGAATTCTAGTAAATTTTCTTTCAATTTGATAATTTTTTCTTGATATATATGTTAAGAATTATTTTTATATATTTTGGTTATATTGATTTATGAGGGACATATGTATATAGCATAATTTATGGATATCGATTAGAGGTTTCATAGGTCATTTATTACAACAGTGTTTAAACAAGTTATCATCCCAATGACAAAGATGGTTGTTGAAGTTTTAAGTTCAAATTTTGGCAAAGATAAAATGATAGAGAGTAATACCCTGAAATTGAGTGGAATGTTGTAAGGATTGATATGACTATTTATATCAACATAGTATACCATCATTTTGGTGATTCTTTCCTAAGAACTCCATAGTTAAGCGCACATACTATGGAGTAATTTTCAGGATTGGTGATTCTCCTAGAAAGTTTTGAAAAGGACTCGTGTTGATTTATGTGGCCGGTCGATCAATCTAAAAGTGCTCAATGATAACCCTCGTAGTTCTTGTGGGCCTAGGTGGCTACCAAGTGGCTTCAAGTGGTCGTTTTAACTCGGGGTGTTAGAAATGTATGGGTCCCAAGTGCACTTAGGTGGTCCCTATATGGTCGTATTGACTTAGGGTATTTTGTAATTTTTTGCCTCTAAAGTATATTCAATTTTTTGCAACGACATAAGCCGTTGCAATTAATGTGTTTTTGCAACAACAAATATTGTTGTTGTAATATGCTTCTTTTTTTGCAACAACTTTTGTTGTTGCAAATCACAAGCTTTAACAACGACATAATTTTTTGCTAAACTATAACCAATTTTTTTTCACCGACAAAAGTCGTTGCTAATTACAGGTTTTTGTAACGACATAAATTGTTGTCAAATTAGGATCAATATTTTCCGATGATAAAAGTCGTTGTAACATATAAAAAAAATATAGTTAGGATTAGTGATGTATTGCAACGACATTTATTTGGCAACGATAATTTATATTGTATTTAATTACTTTTTTACAACGACCATTGTTGTTGCTTTATTTTTTTGCAATGCCATGACACGCAATGACCCCGCAACAAAAAATGTCGTTGCAATATATATTTTTTTAGAACAATTTTCTATCTCTAGCAACAAAAAGCATTGTTGCTAAAAATAGTTTTTTATTGTAGTGTCATTTGACGTGTCTGGTGATTTATCCACATACTGACATATTTAATTTATTATATTTTAGCATTTTTATGATGAATAAATAAAATAAAATAAAATTAGTATTTAATAGATGATAATATGGTAATTATGGTCAAAGGAGCATTTTGGTCATTTTTGGTCAAGTACGCCTAAATGTAAATAATTGATCCTAAGATGGCATTGGTAGATTATCATGTTATCCTTAGTATTAACTTTGGTTATGATTGTCATGAATAATTAAAAATGAACAAAAATAATGAAGTATGGCAATTGGACCTATTTATGCATTATGCGATTTTGCGGTCACTTTTATTATATACAAATATTCGAAGTGAAAGACCTCGAAATAGAGAATGGTGGCTCTTAGTAATCTTATGTGATGTACTCATAAAGATATACATTTTCTTAGTATAGGACCGGCTTTTACTCTATGGGATGCATTTGAGGGTGTGCATATTGACAAGATGGGGGCTTTAGAATATATTATAGTATATGCCTATTTTTGGGATAAATATCTATCAACACATGATTTATTTGTCAAGCTATGATATATGCCATCTGATATTAATATTGATATGAGACACAATCTAGGACTTCTGGTCATGATCAAGAATATATGATTTATTTCCTAAACTTCAATATGTGCCATATGATGCTAATTGATATAGGTTGAGGTCTAGAGAGTTGATTAACTCTACAAAGTAGATATTGATGAATAATGGCATGTGATATGTGTGATTGCCTATATATACAAAATAATTTGAATATGAGTTAATTTATTAGCATATAAGGATACAAGTAGCTAGTATGACTGTTATACATATGATTATTATTGCTATGTCATTAGCTTGTTTTATGTTTATGTTAAATGCATGATCAAGAATAATTCATATATATGAGTTGAACATATATATGCATTTACTAATATCAACATGCTTTACTCAATACTTTATCATATTGATCATTACAACTTCATGGTAACATGCTCATTCAAACGAGCTGGGGACGTAGTGTAAGACGACCATAGATAGAAATTATCTAATAGTTTATTTTTTAGCTAGAGAGAGAGGCTTGTATTGGTGTTGTTTCACAAAAAGATTTTGAAGCAATACCATGATTTTAATTTGGTAGTATATCTATGGCCTACGAGCCAAAATTTCTACCCCTCTATGTATTTTTATGTTTATCATTTTATTATATGTATTTTGTTATTACACTCGTATATTGATTGTGGTTTCTTTAACCTCATATATAGTTTAAGGTAGATGTTGAGGCATCCATTTGATACTAGATATGGCAATAATATCGCATACTTTGCTTTTACCTTCATAGTAAGACTATTTTTAAACAAAATTTCCTAGTTGTGAAAAATGGAGATATTATAGTGTATGTGTCCTATAGGGCCACCTATTCTACACTATGCTCCAAAAATGATTCATAGTATGGATTTAGCCTATGATTGATGACTTTGAACTTGTTCTCAGTATTCTTACTTTTTATCCATATAGCACCATAAGGAAAAACATAAGTAACAATAAAATGAGCAACACACATAGAACACAACTTACCTGGACACAAGCGAAGTCTAGCCTACAACCAATGAATTTCCACAAATCATCTTATCATGAAAAAAAAATTGTCTTCTCTTTATATTCCCCCCACTCTCATATGAATCATCTCTTAATTCTGTAATCTCCTAATTTTTTACCTTCCTATGTGTTCCTATATAATTTATACTCATATTTAGGTGCTTCACGACCCAATTTGTCTTGTACTCAAGCTTCGCATATTGATGATTCTATAAACCACTTGAAAGGGAGACATGCCTATGGGTGGTTTATAAGAGTTATTATCATATAACATTTGCCTCTAATCCTTTTGATTTAGGATCATGATCCTCTTTAGTATATTATTGATTTCTCGATTGAAGGCTTTTGCTTTCCGACTAGTTTTGGGAGTGATACGATATAGAGACTTTATGTGTGGCCCTATACTTGAGTAGACAAACTTCAACTATTATAATGTAGAAGTATGATCCTTCATCATTAATTATCTTTCTAGTTATATTAAAGGAATAATATAACTACATAAGAATCATTAATATGAGTGGCGATTGTTTCCACCTACTTTGACACAACCTACGACATGGAGGATGATACAATGAAGGTGGTGGATAAAGGATGAGATAAAAATTTAGCTTAATGAGGAAGGGAATTGAATAATAATGAAGAAATAGTTAGTAAACCAAGGATATGGGCGTAAATTAAATGGAAAAAATTGTTTTACATATAAACAAAATTACATGAGCTAAATAGAAAATATGAATTAAAATATTCAAGAAGGTAGCCAGAGGGAGAAGGAAGGACCAAAGGGGTAATATAGGGAATGAGAGAAATAAAATTCTAACAAATTGTGTACATGGGTATATTGGGATGGGGTTCCAAATTTTTTATTTCATACATCAAATTGGTTGTTTCAAATAGAAAACATGTTTATAAATAAATATGTTATACATGTAAGGTGATTAGGGAGTAGGAGAAACATAAATTATAATTCAAAGGTAAATTTGAAAAAATACAATGATCAGCATAATATAATTGGAATTATAAGATGACCTAAATAATATTTGGTTGAAAATTCAACTTAGAAAATGCAAGCGTCAATGTCAAACATACTCAAATATGAGCATAGATAACAAATCAAAATGTGAATTTGAAAGAGTTTGATAATCATATTATTTAATTAACTAAGGTGTAGCATTAATTATTTATAATAAAAAAGTTATGTAGGTAAAGCTAACGATGAGCTAATAATAGATTGACTAAAAATCTAGAAATTAAATTATACAATTAGATAAGCTAGAATATCTAGGACTTGGTATACGACCTTCTGGAATATTTTAGAGGTTGTTCTATGTCAAATATGATCCTTATCATGCCCTTGTAAGATGAAGAATCAGTGAGTAAGTCCAATCTTGGTTAATAGATTGTGAAACCTATGTCTCAACAACAGTTTGGTGAGAGCATCCACCGATTGATTATAACCTACAACATGAGTAACACGTGTAACACCCTATTAGACTTGTTGATGAATAAAATGATAGTCTAAGGCCACATGTTTCATACGTGAATGAAAGACTGGGTTGGAACACAAATTTATGTTGCTAATTTTATCACAATTAATGATATTAAGTGGGGAAAAGGACACCCCGAGTTCCTAAAGTAGTGATGTTAGCCAAGCAATTTTAGCAATAGTAGCTACAACTAAGCTACATTCCTCCTTAGTGGATAAACGTACAATTTTGTGATGCTCTTTAGAACTCCAAGAGATTATATTACAACCCAAATAGATAATATAAGTACTAGTGGAGAGATAATCATCCTTATCTCCAATCCAATCTGCATTTGAGAAAGCATGCAAGTGGATGGGAGAATTATGATGAAGGCTAATACCATAGTGAAGTGTACCATGCAAATAGCGAAGTAGTCACTATAAAGCTATCCAATGGTTAGAGGTGGGCTTGCGCATAAACTAAGAGAGTTTGTTGACAGGGTAGGATATATCAGAACGAGTGAGAGACAAGTATTGAAGACTGCCTACAAGTTTATGATACGTAATAGGATCAAAAGGAGGTGATCTAGAGTGCAATGTCAAGGGAGGAGAGGCAACTATAAGAGTGGCAATACATTTAGCATCATACATGTTAGCACGAGAAAATAAATCAAGGATATACTTGAGTTGAACAAGGAAGAGGCCATGTGGAGAATGAGTAACTTCGACGATAAGGAAATAGGATAAGGGACCTAAATCATTTAAATAGAATCGTTGGGCCAGTAAAGGAAGAGACAATAGTTTTAGTATGCCTAGTTACAATAATGTCATCGACATATACTTGAGTAAAGATAGAAGTGGAGGATTTTTTGAGGAAAATAGTGAGATGAATTAGCTAAGGAGTTTGTGAAGCCAACCTATAAAAGATAGTGACAATGTTCATTGTGAAATGCCCCGAAAATTTCTAATTTTATAAACTATATTTAAAGGATTTTTATTATAATAATTATTTAAATAAATTATTTTTAAATTGAATTAATTATGGCAAATCAAGAATAAATTTATAAGTATTTTAATTAGGAGGAATTTGGGTATTTTAAATAGTTAAATATTTCAATTTGGGAATTAACTAAATAAATTATTTGATTTAAAATAAGAAGGAGAAAATAGTTTCAATTAATATTAATTTTACAAATAATTTAATTAGAGAAAATCAGGATGTTTTGCTAATTAAAAAGGAATTTATGGAAAATCTTTCAAAAATCTTATTTTAGCGTAAAAAGGGATTTAAATATTATTATTTTTAAATATCCTAAATATTCAGGTTAATTTAATTGACCCTAACCTAATTATTTTTCCCTTTCCTTTTTCCCTTTTCTTTTTCTTTATTCCTTTTTCCTTACCTTTTTCTTTCTTTTTCTTCTTTTTCTTTTTTCTCTTTTTTCCCCGACTGGGCCTGGCGTGGCCCAGTTCTTCTTTTCTTTTCTTCTTCCTCTTCGGCCCAGCTCGCGCGACGCTGCCTTCTTCCTCCGCCCGTGGAACGCTGCGTTTCATTCATTTTCTTCACTAAACGCGCCGTTGTGTTTAATGAAATTACCTCGTCGCACCGACCGCCCGGTCTCCTCTCTTCTTTTCTTTCTTTTCCTTCGCCGATCGCTTGACCCAACCTCTTCTTCCTCCTTCACGCCTGCCAGCCCCGACGCCGACCCGCCTGCAACTCCGCCACCCAGCGAGATTTTCGCCGCCGATTTCGCCCGTTTTGACGGCCATTCTCCTCCTTTCTCTTACCCTTGATTCGGCGACCACAAATACCCAATCACCTTCCCTCCTTCTCTCACGTTTTCCTCTCTTTTTCTGCGCGCATCCTTTGCCCGATTTGACTCCCACCGGCCACCCTCGCCATCGGCAACCCAAACCCTATCACCCAAACATCCCTCCGACCTCCAAAACCTAATAACCCATCTAAAGTCCATAAATAGCCAGTCGTGGATGATTTGAAGCTTTTTTTTCCGAAACCCTAAGTAAGAAACCCAGCCACCCATCAGACGCCATTATCTCCTTCCCGGCCAACTTCAACACTCCTCTTGCTACCAATCTCTTCCCTGCAACTCCATCTAGCTAACTAAACCATTCTCAACCAGATTCTTCTTGCACGGGCCTCCATAACCGTGCAAAGTTTGCTATCCATTAGCCAGAATTTTTACCCGAAACCTTAAGCCACCATCCGCCGCCACATTCTCCACTTCTACCACCCTTTAAACCACCCAATATCTCCTTATAAGTCTCCTCCACCGAACCATAAGCTTATTTTATTTTTCTCCTTTCCCCTTCCCTCTTTTTCTTCATTTTCACCCCTCTTAGACCACTTTTCCAGCCACCTCCGGGAATCACCGCCGGTGCCCAATACCCTCCAACTCAAGGTGAAAACCTAGAACTTTTAAATACTTAATTTTGATTTATTGATAATTATTATGCTTTTATTCTAATTTTTAATGCTAATTCGAGTTTAATTATTATTATTATAATTATTATTATTGTTGTTATCAACTGTATTTTAATTCCTAAATTTGGTTGACAGGTCTGGGAGTATTATTGAGTAAGATAAATTATTATTCTCGAATTTTGCCTATTTAATTTAATTATTACATGTTTATTATTATTATTATTAATATAATTAATATTATTTTGTTAGTATAATTAGTTATTTGATACTGCAATTATTTCAAGAGAATTGAAACCTAAAATTTTAATTAAGTCTCGTAGCTTTGCCTTTTATTATTATTTTAGCATTTTTAACATTATTACTAATTATCTTATTATTATTAACCATATTAACTTTATAGAATAAGTATATGTATAATATTAATATCTTTTTACATTTCAAATAGTATTATCATTAAATGGGGAGGTTTCGAAATCCACTTTGTAATTTTAAGGCTGAGATTATTATTATTATTAAGTTTTCTATTAATATTACTACTATTAGTAATAATTTGTTTTATTAAAAATAATAATTATAATAAATATTATTATTATTATTACCTTTAATAACTTTATTTCGGTAAAGGGTAGAAACCTTATATCACCTTTTTACTTTAAATTATAATAGTATGTATTAATGTTTTAGTGGTTTTGGGCATAATTAATTAAGAATCAAGACTTAAGATAAATTAGAAACTAATAGTAGTATAGGAAGGAAGCTAATCCTAGTATTTCTTCCCCATAATAGGTAAAACCAGTCAAAACCCTAAGGGGCGTAGGAGCGTGCTCAAAGACCGGTGACGTTTTAGGTAAGGAGTGCTAAGGCCTTTTATGTGCTTGTGTATTATGTGTTTCGTATGTTATGCATCTAATGTTTATTATAATTAAATATTTTATATGTGGTATGACTTGGAGTTGAAGTATGTGGTGCATGGTATGTGTATTAATTATGTATGATGATACGTGTTGTGTATATGAGGAAGTCGATGTGGTTCATGTGAGAGGAAGGATGAAAAAGGAGGATGGGGAAAGAATTTGACTAAGGGAAATGAGTTGACCTAAATTTTATGGTTTTATAAGGAATAATCTAGTTTATGATGCTATTTGGGAGAATTTAATTTATGATATTATATGGGAGAATTTAATTTATGATTGATTGGGAGAATTAAATTATGGTTTGTTTGGGAGAATTTAGTGTATGATGTTATTTGGGAGAATGTAATTTATAATATTATATGGGATAATTTAAGTTATGATTTGATTGGGAGAGTTAATTTATAATTTGTTTGGGAGAATTTAGTTTATGATGTTATTTGGGAGAATGTAATTTATAATATTATATGGGAGAATTTAAGTTATGATTTGATTGGGAGAGTTAATTTATAATTTGTTTGGGAGAATCTAATTTATGATGTTATTTGGGAAAATGTAATTTATGATATTATATGGGGGAATATAATTTAGGATTTGCTTGGGGGAAATTCAATTTATAGTTTTCCTTGGGAGATTCTAATTTATGATTTTTTGTGGAAGAATCTTTATGGCTTGAATTTAGGATTTGGTATGGAAGAATCTTTATGGTTTGAATTTAGGGTTGGTATGGGTGAATCTTTGGTTTTGGATGGATTGAATTTATGGTTTTGTATAACGGAATCTAGGGTTTATCTGGTGGTATTAATGGATGTATGTTGGTATTAGGGTTTGTATGATGATATTAAGGTTTGTATGGTGGTAATTATAGTTGTATGGTGGTATTAGGATTTATGTGGTGATATTGATGGTTGTATGGTGTATTAGGGTTTGCATGGTTGAATTTAGGGGGCTTCAGTGGAATTCTAGGGTTTACATGAAAAAGGTTCGAAGGTTTGCATGGAAAGATTAGTGTTTTCATGGAAGTGAAATTTACGTGTGAAAAGTTGATTTGGGATGTAAGGAGGAAATAGAGAAGTGATTTGGGTGTTTGAATGTTTTGGGCGAAAAATAATACGTAAGACATTATAAGGGTATGGAGGTGACTGAATTAGGGTTTGAAGTGATTGACTATGGTTGTGGGGGTCGATTAGGGTATGTGGTGCATGTCTAGGGTTTGGTGGTAGCACATGTGTAATTGGTGAATAAAATATGATGTTGAATATGGAATTTATGATTTATGATTCGTGCATGTCTATGGTGAAAGCTTCTGAATAAGATACTTAAAACATTAATTACTTAAAGTGGAAGATATTGAGATGGGACCAGCTGATCCACCGGTCAGTAATAGTGGTTAGGGTTTTACCCTATGTGCGACCGATCTACCGGTTAAAATAGTGGTTAGGGTTTTACCCTATTGTGACCGATCCACCGGTAATAATAGTGGTTAAGACATGATGTCCTATTGTGACCGGCCCACCGGTTATAATAGTGGGGGATCCCGATCTCAATAAAAATGAACCAGAGTTTTGCTAAGGCAAATAAAAGACACTAATTACTTATAGTGGAACACCATGCGAGGAGGAACCGAACCGATCCACCGATTAGGAATAGTGGTTAGGGTTTCTACCCTATTGTGACCGATCCACCGGTAATAATAGTGGTTAGGGCATGATGCTCTATTGTGACCGGCCCACCGGTTATAATAGTGGGGTGTTCCTATGCTCGCATGGATTGATAAAAGGTATGGTGTGAATTGGACTCTGATAAGAGATTAATGAAATGATTTATCTGGACTACAATTGGGCCTTTGTACTTTTACCTGGTTGATCATATGCATTTATGATTGTGTTCTTCTATTTTTCTGCATGGCTTATGTATTTATGTGTTGGCCTTAGTGATCAAGTCACCTTACTCAGTACTGGACCCGTACTGATACTACCTTGGTTGATGGGTCCTGTGATGATCCACTGATGGTGGGGAGCAGACCTCTTGTGCAGGTTTAAGATCAGAGACTGTTTGGGTGGCAGGCCTGACTTGAGTGAGTAGGTAATCCGGAATTTGACCCATCGGGTTTTATCTTGTTTAAGTGTATTTCTATTTGGAAGTTACAAGTATTAATAAACGTTTATGCGTACTCTGATTTTGTTGTATGATCTTTCGAATTCTTTTATGAATTGTTAATTTGAATTTAACATAAATCTTTTCTTTAGCCTTAGCACTTGGTACTGGAACGGTCGGAGAGAACCGGTCTGGTACTAAGTGTGGCGGTAACATTCCCATAATTCACAGGTTTTAAGTGTTTCTATCTTAATTGCTTCCGTTTTAAAAAAAATTAGTGAATTTTGGGGTGTTACACATTGTACCAAGCTCAAGGGGCTTGTTTGAGGCCATAGATGACTTTGCAAAGTCGGCAAACATGATGCAGAAAATATTTATCAATAAAGCCCAAAGGTTGGGACATATATACATCCTCATTGAGGATACCTTGTAAAAAGGAATTGATGATATCTAGCTACTTAATAGGCCACTGGTGGGTTACATCAAGGTTGAGAATGAGACGGACAATGAAAGCCTTAATGATCGGGCTAAATGTTTTGACATAATGAATGCCAAGGCACTAATGAAAACCTCTAGCAATAATCCTGGCTTATTCACTTATATTTATTAGAAAAAATATTTGTATATGGTAGACACTTACACCCATAATTTTGGTTAGGATGGGAGGGAATTAACTTTCAAGTGCCATTACAAACAAGCATTGAACTCATTACTCATTGTTGATGCCAACTGGATCTTTGGCTTGTTTAACAATGGGTTCGACTAGTGAATAGATAATTGAAGATTGAGCTTATGTATTGGTAGTATAACATATATCAATACGATGGACCAATGTAACTTATGCTACACTGATGAGGGGAATCATGGACGATAGTGAAGAGATTAAGATCATGGATACTTGATGTAAACTGGTAGGGTAACAAGAGGTAGAAGAGTAATAGATGAATGAGGAAGGAGGATAGAAATGTGTGACGATACGATAAGGAGAAGTAGATATGGATGAGTATAATGTTGATGATGGGAGTAGAAGTGATGAAGGGAATAAGGGAAACACATCAGAAGTAGCTAGAGAGGTTTGTGATTCAGTGACAGTGAAGTAGAGGGAGGGAAAACATCAGAAGTCAATGAATTGGAACATGGAAAATGATTTTGAACATAATGAATACGATGAGTTATTGGATCAATATAGTGATAAGCATGTTGTGAGGTAGAGTAGCCAGCAAAGACACAGTGAATGGAGCGAGGGTGAATTTTGTGAGAGGAATAAGGGAGAAGCCACTTATAATATAAATAGCCAAAACTATGAAGTTTGGTATATTTAGGGATGTAGCCGAAGATTTTTAGATATAGAGAAGAATTCAATGGAGTTATGATTATCTTTACAAAATTAAGGAATATAAATAATGTTACATTTCATGTGCAAAACACAAAGTGCATTAGATAAAGAGAATAAATGAGAGGAAGTAGGAAGATAAGTGGAACCAGTGTGAGCGATTGGAAGACCAAAGCCATCACTAATTACAATCTCATATATTCCATCATAAGGATCATGTAGAGAAATGTTAGCTAGGTCAATGGTGATATGGTGAGAAGCCCCACTATCAAGGAGCCATGGGGTGGAGGAAGTGGCAGAAGTGGAAACATGTACATGTGCCTTAGGGGAGGAATAATGTGGATTTCGGTGGTATAGGGGTTGTACATTAGAATATTGATGACAAAAGGTGGGACATTGAGAGATAAAATGGCCTTGAATGCCACACCATTGACAACAAGGAATGGCTTGGGATGAAGAGGGGAATTGGAAGAGGGTTTAGATGTATGATTGGGGCTTGATTGAGTTGGGCAAGAGTAGGAGTATTGAGAGGTATTGTGCATGTGAGTGGAATTTGTTGTGGCAAGGAAGGAAGATGATCTAAATGTGTGATGAATTGCAAGTTCTTTATTGATAAGATTTTCATGTGATTCCTCAAACAAATTGGTCAAATCATGACCATTAATTGCATCAATAATTGATTGGTAGGAGTCATAAAGACCATAGAGAACCTTTTCAATGACATCTTTATGATCCATAGGTTTGCCAAGGATAGAAATTTCATCAACACAACATTTGATGGCTTTCATGATCCATATGTTTGCCAAGAATGTAATCATTAATGGCTTTCATCAACACCAATAGTTTATGATCTATTTTATGTGGCCATGAATGGAACAAGAATAGGTTTAGGTAAGGATATCTCAAGCTTGTTTGGAGGATTTTGCTTGAGAGGTGAGAGGAACAAGGCTCAGTGAGATTGTACCAACAAGGGCACCAAGGAGGAGCTTATCTTGATGCACCCAAGTTTGATAAGAAGGATTCGGGACAATTGCTTGGTCTTGGGTAATAGTGGATGTGAGTGAAGGAGATGAGCCATCCACAAATTTGTAGATATCATACCCAATGATAATAACATGCACTCGCATTTTCTAGGAAAGATAATTTGTGAGGGTTAATTTAATGGAGTTGTTGATTGTAACAAGGATGAGAGGCCTTGTTGGTTCTTCATTATTAGGAATGGAAATTTGATGATCAGCCATAGGGAGATTAAAAAAATCAACTGGTTGGTTTGATAATGATAGGATCAAAGAATCTCTAATACCATGAAAGAGTTTGATAATCTTATTTTTTTTAATTAATTGAGCTACATCAATAATTATTTATAATAAAAAGTTACGTAGGCAAAACTAAAAATTAGCTAATAATAAATTAACTAAACAACTAAAATTAAAATTATATAATATGATAAGCTAGAATATCTAAGACTTGGTATACGACCTCCTAAAATATATCAGAGGTTGTTGTATGTCAAGTATGATCCTTATCAAAATTTATTCTCAAATGTCCTAATCTAAGTAGGTAAATGTAAGTCTCAAATACTCTTGTATTTTTTGAGCAACTATTGTGCGATGAGTATGTTGTCCCTAACCCATATTTCTAGGAAAAAAAACTGATTAATTATAGTCTTATAATACCTTTGTTAGCCTATTTGTAAAGGCCTTAAGAATACACATACACACACATACATACACACATACATGCATACTACATTACAACATGATAGCGGACTATAGTCTATGATATTCCTTGCATTTACTTTTGGGAGTAAGTGAATTTGTAGTGTTCATGGATTTCAAGAGACGTCTAGTAATCCATAATTGGTGTACTACTATAGTGATGTCATGTGCAATAATTAGAGTTGTGCAAAAAATCTATGATTGAAAGTTTGATACCATATCCAAAAAAATTTGATCCAACATTTAGGATAACCGATTCAAATTTAGTCTAAAGGATATTCATTTTTTGATTAGATTATACAATCTAGAAAAATATTCGATATTTTATTGATTATTTCAATAATACATCACAATATTATATATTTCTAGCTTTAATTTTTTATAATTTAAATTTTTATAATAATATTTTAATACTTTATAGATAAAACTAGACATTTATATGAATATAGATATGAATAATAACTAATATACAATCTTTATTTTTTTTAAATATTATGGAAAAAGTTATTAAAATCAATAACATAATATTTCCATAAGGATATTAGATATATCTGAATATGATCCATATTCGATTTGTATTTTTTGAATATCTGATGTAAAAAATAGAGTAGACATCTGAAAAACATATATAAGCAGATACAGATATCTAGCTTTGCACACTCTTGGAAATAATAGGGAATGCTTGTTTAAAGAAATGGGAATTATCAGAATATGTGCCTAGAACTTAGAATCCCTCCATGCTAAATAGCACCTGCTTAATTTCTTATTGGGTGATTGGATGCAATAATTGGCTCATGTTGTCTTGTGACAAGGTAGCTCTTTGTTGTAATACATTTAGGTTAGTGGCTTGTAAATGTTCAACAATTATGCCTAGTAGTGCATGATAAGTGTGTATTTCCTTCTCCATGTCTTCCCATCTATGAATATGTTGCCCACGTGAGTCATGGAGGTGAGATTGGGAATTCAAATGTTATCTCTCCTTTATTCTAGCATAGAAGAATGAGTTGTTACCATCTTCTAGCTTCAAATAGCTTATCTTTGATTTTTGTTGCTGATATTTCTCCTCAATATGACTCTTTTTTCACCATTATTATCTATTTTTTCTTTCATGATGAATAATATATGCATTATTATAATCACTCGCTAGTCATTGGTGAATGTCATCCCATTGAGCTTTAGCATTTTCAACCTCTTTGGTACAATAGCCAATGTGGTTGGAGTTGAAGTAATTCAACTTCATCTTGAGGTTATTTAATTTCTTTAATTTCTACACAACTTAGTATTAATAAGAACTATGGACTGGGATTCCCCAATTATCTTTAGCCATTGTTAAAAACTTATTATGATATGTCCGAAAATTGTAAAATCTCCTCCAAGCTATATTTCTAAGGTAAAATGATAAGATATTATATGGGTTGCAACCTCTATTTTTCTAGTAGTAAATATGTCAATCCATGTTGCATTCCTCACTCCTCTGTCGAGGGTACATTGCACTTTTTAAGGGGATTCTATTTGCACCGAGTAAATATAGGTCCATAGGTAGGTAATTCATTCAATCCACACACTTGTAGGTAATTTTTAAAATCCTTCATGTCTTCTTGGTGTAGGAATTCCCCCAGTCTTTTCATCAGTTGCTAATATGGCATTGAAACCATTAATTTTCTAACTAATATGATGCAGATCATTCCACAAAACCTTTTGAGCACTACCAAAGTTGAAACCATAAAGAAATTGAGAATTTGTCCTACATATAAGATCGAAATAAATAGAGCTACATATATCTTTGTTTATGTTCCTTTGATTATAAGAAAAAACTTATTGGTGTACATCAATTTACACCATAAACCATAACTCTGTTTATTTTGATCTTATGTGAAGGATAAGTTCTCTTCAAGGCTATCTGGTGAGATCGAAGCAACTTTCTCCCAATGTAGCAAACGACTCATTTGTCAATACTATGGAGTAAATAAAATAACTATTACTATCATCATATTTGAAAGGATATTAAATAAAATCG
This sequence comes from Tamarix chinensis, assembly GCA_030549775.1. Classification (NCBI taxonomy): domain Eukaryota; kingdom Viridiplantae; phylum Streptophyta; class Magnoliopsida; order Caryophyllales; family Tamaricaceae; genus Tamarix; species Tamarix chinensis. The sequence continues at coordinate 8,109,304 of CM060179.1, read as the reverse complement.
CAGTGTGACGTGAAAGTTGAAAAGTCCTATTATGAAATGTATTGATTAATCAATCTTTTAAAAGTTTTATCAGTAACTAATAAAAAATTAAAGGTGCATTTACTTGAAGAAAATAGGGTTTTTTTAAATATATATTTTTTATATTTTTAAATAAAATTAAAAGTATGTTCAAAACTATTTTTTCTATTTTTCTTATTAAAAAATTGAAAAACACAGTTTTCTAACTTTATTATAAAAAAAACTAAAAAATGGTTTGAACTATGTTTATTGATTTTTTTATATATAAATGTTTGTCTATTTTGTCTTCATATTTTCCAATTAAAAAAGTTTTTTGTTGTTGTTAGTGGTGGTGTTATTGTTGTTATTATTGTTGTTGTTGTTGTTGTTGTTGTTATTATTATTATTATTGTAATGTTGATAATAAAATCGATAATAATAATATTATGAAAGTTATTTTATTAATTTTTATTAATAAAAATAAAAATGATACAAATGACAATATTATTATGATTGTTATTGATAACAACAACAATAATAATAATAACATTATTATTATTATATTAATTTTATTATTAATATTACTAACACTAAAAATATTACTATTAATAATATTAAGATTATTAAAAAAGTAAAATTAATGATATTATTTTCATTAATAAAATTATAATAATCATGATATGAATAATATTATTTATTAAAATTTTAAGAAATAATAATAATAATAATAATAAGAAATAACTAATATTTTATTAACATTAATAAAAATAAAATAATGTTAGCAATAATCTTAATATTAATTAAAAATGAATATTAATGATATTAATATTATTATTATTATTATTATTATCATAATATTAATTTTATTAAAATTATTATTACTATTTTTAAGAAATAATAATAATAATTATAATAAAGAACAAGAATAATTATATTCGTATTAACATTATTATTATTATTATTATTATTATTATTATCATCATCATCATCATCATCATCATCATCATCATCATCATCATCATCATCATCATCATTATTATTTACATTAATAATATTATTAATAAGAATAATCATAATAATATTTTTTAGGATAATAAAATGTTAGTTTTATCATTTTTTATTATTATTTTGTTAATTTTTTTTATTTATTTTATCATTTTCATAATTTTTTTCAATATTAAAATTATTATTATTATTATTATTTGCATTATCTTTGTTATTGTTAGAGATACTAATACTAATATTATTGATATTATTATTTTTATATTAGTACTAATTTATTATTATTATTATTATTATTATGATCATCATCATCATCATCATCATCATCATCATCATCATCATCATCATCATCATCATCATCATCATCATCATCATCATTATTATTATTATTATTATTATTATTATCTTTGTTATTGTTAGAGATACTAATACTAATATTATTGATATTATTATTTTTATATTAGTACTAATTTATTATTATTTTTGTTATTATTATTATTATTATTATTATTATTATTATTATTATCATTATCATTATCATCATCATCATCATCATCATCATCATCATCATTATTATTATTATTATTATTTGCATTATCTTTGTTATTGTTAGAGATACTAATACTAATATTATTGATATTATTATTTTATATTAGTACTCATTTATTATTATTATTATTATTATTATTATTATTATTATTATTATTATTATTATTATGTTGATTGACCTTGCTATTACCATTATAAATAATAATATAACAATAAAATCAAAAATAATATTCTTATTATAATATTGATACCACTAATAGTAATAATAATAATAATAATAATAATAATAATAAATATTATTATTATCTATTCTAGATTGATATAAATACATTTTAAAATTGCTATATTTAAAAATCAGTTTTATACTATGGATAAATGAATATAATTTTTTTAGTTTTCTATGAGAACTATTTTTTTTTCATAAAAAACTGGAGATAGAAATGGAAAATAGTTTTCTAAAAGTAAATGCATGTGTGTTCTAAAAACTTTATTAATATACTGAAAGTTTTGTAACTTGACATGTTATACATTTAAGATAATCAGGGCCTATGTAAGACAAACGTAAATTAGAATTCAACGATAACTTTGGGGGGCAAAGACCAGCATAAGTCAATTAGAATTCTAGGATGACCAAAATAATATTTGATTGAAAATTCAACTCAGAAAAGTGCGAGTGGCAATGTCAAACATACTCGAATGTGAGCATCAGATAACAAATCAGGACGTGAATTAGTCTCATATTTACTCTATTAAGTGGGTAAACGTAATTCCGCATGCATTTACAAGAGTATATGCCCGGGGGGGAGGCTGAAGCAAATCAGCCCTGGAGATTGCAAATTGGCTGTGTTACAATCACAGAGAAACGGTCATGATACATGAAAGCTAAGTAATCCACTGTGCCACATGTGAATGAAGAAAACAATTTGGATGCAAAGAAAGCTAAGTACTTCACATAACAATGCGTAGATGATAAGGTTAAACCCGCTAACTATAGAAAAAAGGACGAGGAACGTGATTGCATGATAGACACAGAGATATGGATAGCCAGGGCTTCAATAGCGCAGGTGGTATCTACTCCGATCCTTATATAGAAATGGGTAGAGCGGGCATGTCAGGGCTACATGCCAGATAGATTGCTAATGAGTCCCTTTGATTTGTGATGACTGGGGATTAGTGGATGCGATTGCCAATCAATTGATTCACCTCATTTGAAAATAGATTTTGTTAATCTCAACTAGGTAAAGCGAATTTAAAGTTTTACCTTCATTTATTTTCGTTAGCCTTATTTTTATTAACTTCTAATTTTAAATTTAACGAAAGTGAAAGTAAAAATATAAGTTTTTTACATTTACCTAACATAATATTTAGAACATTCACCCAATTTATTTAGTTTAGGTAGATATCATCCAAATATTATTTTAAAATATTTATTTCGATTTAACTAAATTTCTTTAAACTAGTTTAATTTTTAATATTTATCCCCAACTCTCTTCGCCCCGGTTCATATAGAAGTTGAGTGTTCAAAGTTAAAATACCCCAAAAAAAAAAAAAAAAAAAGCTTAGCATGACATGGCCAACAACTATCCTCGACAGACAAGATCCATATAGAAAGGTTTAAGATCCATAACCAGAGAATTGTAGGAATAGCTGTATTTCTGTTGATCGATCTTGTGAAAACACTACCAAGGGTTTCAATACCAAGTGAGAGAGCATTGACATTCAAAAGTAGTAGCTCTTTAACGTCTCCACGGAGGATACCGCCCCCCTGTATAGCAGCACCAATGGCAGCTGCCTCATTTGGGTTGACACCCTTAATTGGGCTCTTCCCAAAAAATTTCCGAACGACCTCGTGTTCTTCGGGAGCACGAGTCATCCCAACAAGGCGAACCTCACCCACTTGTTGCACGAAAAGATGCTACTCTTGGGAGAAACTTCAGGCTTAATAGGCAATTCTCGGAAGAGTAGTGTGTGTTTCGAATGCATTGAAGGGGCAAATATTAGGTCACTTTGAATTTCAAGAAGTACATTTCCATCTCTCTCCGTAGCTCAATATCAACCTCTGTTAGACAGAATAACCGCCAAGCTGAAGTAATGGACATAAAAGAATTTAGATGTGGTGACAAATTACAGATATAATGCAGTCTGTAGTTTTTGGAATCACAAAAGTCTAGACACAAGTCTTTTTATTGCCTAAAAGTTATAGTCCAGCAGTTGGAAGGTTGATGCACACGGATTTGCTTGAATAATATGGAACCAAAAAAGGGGGGGGACAACACATCTCTTGGACTAGAATATGTCTACCTAAACAGAAAGATAGCTAGAAGCATGGAATCAAGCGTGTGTTATCAAGTGCTTTTAGAAGTTCAACGTAAAGCAAGGAAAGCCTGCGGGTAAAATGAGTACACGAAAGATATCTTAGACGTACCAAAATTTGGATTGTGCAACTTAAAACCTGATGCTTCTTGGATGCGCAAACAAATATTTGAAAATAGAAGTACGATTGCATGCAATGCCTGTTGCTATGGGGGGAGGGGGGAGGTGAGCTTTGAAAGTCGGTGAAGTTTATCAGTTGCTTGGACACCACAGTCCCATTGTGCCATGGTATGGTATGACCTGGCATGAGACCATCCAGGGATGTCAAAGCATAAGCTAATCTTCTGGATGGCCTGCCAGGCTTGTTTGCTTACCAAGACAAAGTTAAAAGCAAAGATTATAATTTAATGCAACTTGTGAGACTTGTGCACAGAATAATGAAGACATGGATCATCTATTCATCCATTTTCCTATTGTACAGAAGGTATGAAAAGGAATTTTGAACCGGTGGTTACTTCCTCACTTCTACAATTCTTGTCTGAGCAGATTACACTCGAGTGATGCAAATCACTACAGATTAAAGGGGTAGGATTTGGTTTGGAAAGCTACCTTTACCGCGGCTATCATGTATAGACTTTGGTGCAGTATGATCTAGGTCATGTATCAGAGAGTCCAAGATTTTAATCAAGACAACTATTACTGAATTGTTTATTCAAAGGAGCAGTGCTCGGGAGAAGTAATATAAGCATAGCATGGATTGCTAAAATATTTTAAGCCTGTCAATTAGCTATAAGGAAGCGGAAACTTCATAGTTGCTGGTTTAAAAATTGTGAACGAATAGGTCGGATCCCTCTAGTAACATTACTTCTTTGTAAGAAAAATAGGAGTACATAGTAATTTACTTATCTTTGGGAGGAGGGGTCATGTTCTAACAGGTATCTTAATTTTGAATGACGCTCTTCTGCACCTCGTCTTACGAAGTAGCTTAAAGTTAATGACTTGTGCATTGATGGTGATGTCCATATTGCTCCAATTTGGTAAAGAAATTAATCAATTACCCAAAAAAAAGAGAGTAGCTAGTCAATTTTGCAAATTAAAATGAAGACGGAAATTTTGAAGGTACTGGCTTTTCACCATTATTCCAGCTCAGATTATAGCAATTTTGTTTTCGCTATTCTTCGAAATTTTGATAGCTAACTAGCCAACTTTTCAAATCAGTTAGGAATTAAATCTCTCTCTAGCAAAAAGAAATAGCAGTGAATATGCCAATCGCCATCCCCCTTAAAACCTGATAGAGAAACTTTCAAGTATCGTATACATTTAAAATAATTACTAGGGGGCCAAGAAGGACAAAGATAAAACTAAGTAACTTCCCAAAAAAAAAAGGAACGGTAACCATCTAAAGACGAGTAGAATTCTAAGATAAAAGAAGGAAAGAAAAATTAATACATAACCTCACAATTAAAATTCTTGGGCGACAAAAATAATATTTGACCTGAAAGTTCAGCTCAGAAAATGCCGGCGGCAATGACAAATATACTCCAATGTGAGCATCAGAAAACAAATAAGAACGTGATTTTATTCTCAAATTTACTCTACCAAGTAGGTGAATGTAATTCATTAAGCCCCAGTTCTACCAGTACTCTACCTGAGGAAGATACAGTACCTGTACCATATGCCGGAAAAACAAACTAAGCTACCGAAGCAAATCAGCCGTGGAGATCGAATCATTATCTTCTGCCATAAGTTCTCATCGTTGCCCTAAAACTGCCATAAACAGCAGCATATAACATCCCTGTTTCATTACACTCTGGCGTTTGTGCCTCTGAATCTTTCACTTCTTAACCTCCTCATAATCTGCTTCTGGCGTCTGATTTCCACCATCTTGTGACCCACCTGAGGAAGATCCACCACCACCTCCAGTCATGTGTTGCCCAATCTTGGAGACGGTCTTGTTTGCAGCGTCTAATTTGGCTTTAATTTGTTCAACATCATCTTTCTGCATAGCATCCTTCACCTCTGATACCGCATCCTCAATCTCCTTAGCTACATCAGCAGGGATCTTGTCTCTGTACTCGCCTAAACTCTTCTCAATACTGTAAATGGTCGAATCTGCATTATTCCTTACGTCGATCAATTGCTTCCTTTCCTGATCCTTCTGCGCGTGCATCTCGGCTTCCTTCACCATCTTCTGGATATCATCCTCCGATAATCCACCAGATGATCGAATTGTTATCTGTTGTTCTTTACCAGTTGTCTTGTCTTTGGCAGAGACGGTGACAATGCCATTGGCATCAATGTCGAATGTTACTTCAATTTGTGGCATACCTCGTGGTGCTGGTGGAATGCCCACGAGCTCAAATTCACCCAACAGTTTGTTATCAGAAGCCATCTCTCGCTCACCTTGAAGTACCCTAACTCCGACTTGTGTCTGGTTGTCAGCTGCCGTTGAGAACACCTGCCGACGACCAAGGGTGTTATAATTCACGGACAAATAATCAAGACGCCAGAAACCTAAGTACTCCATAGTGTTATGAGCGAATGAGGAAAACAATTCAGATGCAATAAAGCAAAGTACTGCATACAACTTGTGTGTAGATGATGAAGTTAAACCAGCTTGCTACAGAAAAAACGACAAACGTGATTGCATGACAGACAGGGAACTTTAGTACAGAAATGGGTAAACTTGTTGTAAGAGTTGTCATTTCAAGGCTACATGACAAACAGATCACTAATGAATCGCGTCACGAAATTACGCACTCAAGTTAAATATGGAAAAACAAGCTTAGCTGGAAATCACCAAGTACCATCCTCGAGAGACAGGATCCACATACAAAGGTTCAGGGTTAGTTTGGTATGCCAACCTGAGACTTCTTTGTAGGAATAGTCGTATTTCTGTTGATCAATCTTGTGAAAACACCACCAAGAGTTTCAATGCCAAGTGAGAGAGGAGTTACATCCAAAAGTAGTAGTTCTTTAACATCGCCACGGAGGATACCACCCTGTATAGCAGCACCAATGGCAACAGCCTCATCTGGGTTCACACCCTTACTTGGGCTCTTCCCAAAGATAGCAGAAACGACCTCCTGTACTTTGGGAACACGAGTCATCCCACCAACAAGGAGAACCTCATCCACTTGGTTGGTGGAAACCCCAGCATCCTTCAAGCAATTCTTACAAGGATCTTTAGTCCTATCGATCAAGTGCTCCACTAGGCTCTCAAACTTTGATCTAGTTAACGTTATATTAAGATGCTTCGCACCAGAAGCATCAGCTGTGATGAAAGGAAGGTTGATATCGGTTTGAGTTGTGGATGACAATTCGATCTTAGCCTTCTCAGCTGCTTCACGGAGTCTCTGCAAGGCTAAACGATCTTTTGAAAGATCGATGCCCTCAGTTCTCTTGAACTCAGCAACTAGGTACTCCAACAAGGTATTGCAAAATCCTCTCCTCCCAAGAATGTGTCTCCATTGGTGGCTTTAACCTGAGATCAGAATTGAAAACAATAAGGCCAAGGGCCAGAATTTTTCTGGTTATTCCTTTCCCTGATAGACTGGTTTGGGGGGAGAAGCTTGTCTTAGTAGATGCTCACCTCAAAAACACCATTGGATATCTCCAAGATGGAGATATCAAATGTTCCACCTCCTAAATCAAAAACTGCAATCATGCCTTCCTTGTTGTTAAGCCCGTAAGCAAGAGCAGCTGCAGTAGGCTCATTAATGATACGTTGCACATCTAGAGCAGCAATCCTCCCTGCATCTTTTGTTGCTTGCCTTTGCGCATCATTAAAATATGCCGGTACTGTGATAACAGCCTTAGTCACCGTTTTGCCAAGGTAAGCTTCAGCAGTTTCTTTCATCTTAGTCAATACAAATGCTCCGATCTGGCTTGGTGAATACTGTTGCCCATTAGCTTCAACCCAAGCATCTCCATTAGGGGCTTTGACTATCTTATATGGCACCATATTCATCTCTTTCTGTGTCTGAGGGTCATCAAAACGCCTCCCTATAAGACGTTTGGTCCCAAACAACGTGTTTGTTGGGTTTGTCACAGCTTGACGTTTTGCTGGGGTTCCCACAATTCGCTCCCCCTTCTGATTGAATGCCACAACTGATGGAGTCGTTCTGGATCCTTCAGCATTCTCAATGACCTTTGCATTCTAGATAATGCACTTAGAGTATTAGTAGCAGATCACCAAAACAGAACTAACCAATCAGGGATGCTTCAAAGTAAATGAATCAAAACAGCACATGTATCCTTCAAGGTGACAGAGAGGCAAAGGTAACCAACCTTCCCCTCCATGACTGCTACACATGAATTAGTGGTACCCAAATCAATACCAATGATATCATTACCAGCAGGCTTAGAGCTGCGATTATTACAACAAAGATTCTCAGCAATAAATGATGGTGAAATACGACCACTCTTTTTTTTTTTTTAAGAAATCAAACGTACCTAAAAGGTCTTGTAAGAAATGCATATTTATGAACCAAATTAGGTGCAAACGCTGGCTTAGGATTTCCAGCAACCTGTAGGAGAAAGAGCAAACAGAGCATCAACGCATAAGATTATCCTATGAAGGTAGCAAGATATCAGAATACGCAAGTGAAAACAGGGCAGCTTCTACAGGACAGCTAAAATGAGTTCCCTACAGAAGGCATGACAAAGACGAAGGAACTTTACCTCTCTTTGCGAGGCAATATCCTAATATATGCAACAAACTTGTATCACATGCTTAAACAATCCGAGGATGGAGAATATTCCAATATTATGAGGTGAAAACGCAGAGACAAAGAGCTGACTTTTCAATAGTACTTCAGTTACAAGGGTAAACAGAAGGCCACAAGGATGAAATCAAAAGGAAACTTTACACTAAACAAATGGTACTCAATTCCATTACATAGACAATATTCCTACAAGGCCACAATACTCAACTCCTCACACATCATAGAAAATGGAATATATTGCGTCGAATCTGTGTATTTACGATCATAATTTATGTATTAAACCAATTGTCAGGGCAGCTAAACACACAATTCTCACCAAAACAACCTCTGACCTATTGATTTCCTCATCATCCATCATAGATTGTCTCGTAATAATATGAACTGAACTTGCTACTAGCTAAGAAATCGACACAACGAATTAAGACAACTTCCTTTTTTCTTTCATCAGACACGTTTATTGAAGCTGATTTACTTATCTTCTGCAACTATTTATTCTCTGTGGAGCTACGCTACTGAAACTTTTCCAACGATCAAAAACCGTTGACAACCAGCCTCTCCAAAGCTACCTACTATCACTATGAAAAAGGAACGAACTGGTTCAAGAAAGCTAGTAGCCTAAGAGCACCACAAATCCAAGACAATAAATTAAGCTCATACTCGTCAGCAAAATGATCAGCGTACACAAAAATCTACCATGCAAAACTAGGAAACATGATTAGGGACCATAAATTCAAGCAACAGTATGATCAAGGGTAGAAGATGAAAACATTACCGTTTTACAAGCACCCAAAGCGAAATTCTGAAACTCTGGACGCCGAAGTGATCGAAGAAGAACCGATGTCGCCATTTTTGGAGTTCAATTCTGGGTCTTAGCAGAAGTGAATTTCAGGGGTTTAGTTAGGGTTCTTACCTTGCAAGAAGACAGAAGGTAAGGAAGAGACTAAAATGAAGTTGCAGACGGTCCGAGCCGTGGGGTTGGGAAGCGGCAGCTGATGGCTGACTAGCGTTAGATATATATTAAAAGAAAAGAAAAAATGAAATAAAATGAGACGTCGCCTTTGAAGCTGTGAACTCAATGTAACCGGATCTTCCAGAACCACCGGGCTTTTCTGCCATAATTATTTCCTAGTTACGATTATACCCCTCCCCCTTTTTTGTTTTCTTTTTCCAACAACAAAAGCACGCACCAAAAAAAAAAGAAGCAAGGAAATGGCATGTATTAGTACGACAGTTGTGTTTCGTTGAAACGACGGCGCTCGGGTGTGCAATGGCGGCAGAACCAGCGAACGTCCGTCAGCTTGCTTCTTGTCCGGCAAGTTAGCAAGGAATATGTTTAGCCGCCACGTGTCGTTTCAGTGTCCTCCAGTTTATTGGGTTTGCCTAATCCGTTAGAAACGGGCCTAAGGTCCTATTCTATATATATGCTTTGTGCGAGAACATTGATGACTGGCCGTGCATCGCTTAGCTTACATTGAGTAATCAGGAAAAATGCAAATCAATTCTTGCAAATATATTATAAGTGTTGTTATATGAAAATCAAAAAATTACTAAATAAAAAACAAATGGTATGTATTTACTTCTCATCCTATTTAAAATATACCAACTCCTCTTTCCTCTTTAGTTTTCATTACATCTCTTGTCGAGTGCCCTTTCCTTATATTTCTTTTCCTCTCAAATATATTCCTAATTTACCAAAAAAATAAAGTCTTGAGAAGAAGACTATAAAGAGAAGTTAAGAGACGTTGGTAGAAGTTACCAACACAAACATACTACTTATGAGGTATATTATCATTTTATTTGCATGAATAATGTGCATGAGTGTTTCTACTTCTGAGGTATATTATCGTCCAATGTAAATGTCTAATGTTGTATCCCCCACACTAGCTTAAAAGACTAACGCTTCATCCCCCCACTAGCATGAAAGTTTAATACTAAACACCCCCAACATGAATGGCTAACATCAAACCCTCCACCCATCATGATTGGCTAACATTGAATCCCCCCTCCCCCACAACATGATATATTCACACTAATTTCCCCACCCAGCGTGTCATTCTCACATTTTTCCCCTACCCTTGCATGAAATTTATCCTATTTATGATGATTATTTATCAAAGTACCTATCATGATGGTTATAATTATCATTAATTCATTACTAATTTTCATATTTGCAACATCAATCTACAGGTTATAATTATCAAATATTTTTTATGACAAATAAGGTACTTTCTAATCATGATAATATTGTAACATTGGTGTGTGAAATTGGTTGAAGTCGTATGATGGTTTTAATCATAAGGGATTCGGGAAAAGGAAATTGTAGAGGAGCTAGTATGGTATTAGTTAGATGTAAAAAAAGGGTTATATATGTACATCCTAGATATATGGAGCATGATAATGTACAAAATACATATTTAAAAAAATGGATTGCCCTTTCAAAGTTACTAGTGTTGAGAATACGTATGGATAATAGGAAGTAGTTATCAATAATGGAACACATAATCATGATTTGGCAAATACTCTTGAAGGGCGTAATTTTGTAAGAAAATTGAAAGAAGAAGAGGTAAAGTTTGTTGATGATCTTACTAACAGTCGTGTCAAGCCACAACACATCTAATTACTTCTTCAAAAAGATTTTGTGGAAAATGAAAGCATAAAAATACATATACATAACGCTCGATGGAAGATTAGATTCAATAAAATATATGGTTAAACAACCTTATAACAAGTCATAAATATATTAGTGGAGAATTATTATTTTCAGTCGCAACTGAATTCATATATTTTTAATGTGCTTATATTTGCTCATCCCATATCTATTAATATTTTATAAGTATTTCCTTTTGTGCAAGTAATGGATTGAACATATAAAAAAAATAGATGTAGGATGCCTTTACTTGAGATTTTTGAATTAATACTAAGACAATTAAATTTCAACATTATGTTTAATTATATGTCATCCGCAAAGGGATGAAAATTATATGTGGGTAATTGAGAAGTTAAAGGTATTGATGGATTATGCAATGCTTCCGACCACCATTCTCACAAACCGAGAACTTGGGTTTATTTCAATGGTAGAATGTATCTTTCCAACCTCAAAGCATTTACTTTGTAGATTTCATATAAATAAGAATGTACAGGAGAAGTGTAAAAAAGAACGCGGTGAAGCATTCACACGTAGTTCTATGCCTCAATGGAAAATTTTAATAAATGTCAACGATGAGGAAACGTATGAAGAGCGGCTCTTGTTATTAGAGACTGATTATAGAAACATACCCGACTTAGTTTCTTATCTAAAAACGGTTTGGTTACTTCCATATAAAGAAAAAATTATCTCATCTTGGGTTAATCAATTCTTACATTTTTGTTAGGGTACAACAAACATATATGGAATATAGTTTATTATTACATAAACTTATTACTTATGAAACTTTGTAAATATGACAATCTTCATATTAAGTCAATATTTCCACTACATATAGGGTGGAAGATGTTCATGGATCATTGAAGCAATTCTTGGAGACATCTTGTAACACCCCCAAATTTACTACTGAAAAATTTCGTTTAAGACAAAGATTTTAGCGGAAGCGAAAGAATTTAAAACTGTAAACTTGGGGGTATTACCGCCACACTTAGTACCAGACCGGTTCATTCCTACCGTTCCGGTACTAAGTGCTAAGGCTAAATCCGATCATCAACAAGTACAAAGTATCATAAAACGCAAGACGACATTTAGCATCAATCATTAATAAGATATAAGTCCAATAAAGTTTGACTAAGGTTTAGGATAACAACCCCATAATATTTCTTTTTCTTTAAAATAGGAAACGTAATACAAAATATAGCTGACAAAACAATTCCCGAAAAGGGTTCGTATGACCACCTACTCACTCAAGTCAAGCCAATCCACCCCAAAATAGTACCCGATCATAGACCTGCACAAGAGGTCTGCTCCCCACCACGGTGGATCATCACAGGACCCATTCAATCAAGGTAGTATCAGTATGGGTCCAATACTGAGTAAGGGCGCAGGTGCGCTAAGGCCAAGCATACCATCATACAACATAACGCGCGCAACGCAATCACATAAGAAACATGTATATTATGTATGGATGCAGGTCGGTTTATGGTCCAGTCCAACTTCTTCTTTTCAAAACTCTAGTAATTATAGTCTATTCACATCATAATCGCTATGAACCCATGAGAATGCGGGAACCCCACTATTATAGCCGGGGATCGGTCACTTATAGGGCAGAACGCACCTAACCACTATTTTATGCCGGTGGATCGGTCTCCAAGGCAGAACGCTCCTGGCCACTATTATGCCGGTGGATCTGTCTGGCCCCGATTCTCATGTGTCTCACTGTGATTATAACGTACCTTTCCATAATTTGTTTATAAGTCATTTCACACCATAATCTTTGTTAATCCATGCGAGTACGGGAACCCCACTATTATAGCCGGTGGATCGGTCACTTATAGGGCAGAACGCACCTAACCACTATTATATGCCGGTGGTGGATCGGTCTCCAGGGGCACGACGCTCCTGGCCACTATTATGCGGTGGATCGGTCTGGCCCCGACTCTCATGTTGTTCCACTGGTAAGTATATAGTATCTTCCCCGTGATTTAATTACAACATACTGTATGGTTTGTTGAGCTCGGGATCCCCCCACTATTATAGCCGGTGGATCGGTCACGTATAGGGCAGAACGCACCTAACCACTATTTTACGCCGGTGGATCGGTCTCCAGGGCACCCCGGCACCTGGCCACTATTATGCCGTGGATCGGTCTGGGCCCGGCTCAACAATCTTACTCTTTAAGTAGTTAATGTCTTATTCACGTATTATCAAATAGGGTTCCACCCTTGACATGCATGTCTACTACTATCTGCTTCTTCCCTTCGAGGAGGCCCGTCCCATATCTTGGGACTGTTCTCCCTTCCTCACGCCCGATATCCATCCCCTCTCACTCTCATACATAAGGGAGCGTTGTAACACCCCCAAAATTCACTACTGAAAAATTTCGTTTTATTAAAAGATAATAGCGGAAGCAGATAAATAAGACGTGAACTTTGGGAGTATTACCGCCACACTTAGTACCAGACCGGTTCACTCATACCGTTCCAGTACTAAGTGCTAAGGCTAAAGGAAAATGAAATACAACTTGCAAGAAATTCAACATACTTAAATCAGAGTAGCGCATCAAATCATTTACCAGAATAAAATCCACCAATGGTGGTGGTATATAGTAACGTATACATTTAAAACCAAGAATTTAAATGAGAATGAGAAGCCCTAACGATACCGGATAACTCCTTACTCTCTTTTCCGTAGCCCACTTGAGTAGCACCTGAAATACCTGCAAGGGCACTGCCCATTGAATAGGCAGGGGCCCCATAAAGGGAATCCCTTCAGTACTACGGTACTGAGTAACCCTTTAATACCACACTTAAAGATAGGCCCGCATACGGCACATAATGCAACTACGCACATAAATAATGAGAGGTGAAAACATAACAATAACATGCATAATAACTTATAAGTCACAATCGATACTTTGGGCCTTAAGCCATTATTCTGTCATTAATCCATCAATATCATACTTCATATCCATGTGAGTACGAGAACCCCACTATTATAGCCGGTGGACCGGAAGTCAACACACAGGGCAGAACGCCTCTGACCACTATTATTGCCGGTGGACCGGAAGATAAACACACAGGGCAGAACGCACCTGACCACTATTATTGCCGGTGGACCGGTCTGGCCCCGACTCACATGATGTTCCACTATAAGTGATTAGTATTTTTCCATAATCTTATTCACATACATAACCGATTTTATTGAGCTCGGGACCCCCACTATTATTGCCGGTGGACCGGAATATATATGTAATCATCATCCAGGGCACAACGCTCCTGGCCACTATTATAACCGGTGGACCGGGATATATATAACTCATCATCCAGGGCACAACGCTCCTGGCCACTATTATATCCGGTGGACCGGTACTCAAAATCACACACCAGGGCAACACGCTCCTGGACCACTATTATAACCGGTGGACCGGTACGCAATATCACATACCAGGGCAACACGCTCCTGGACCACTATTATAACCGGTGGACCGGTACGCAATATCATAAATCACTGGGCCCGGCTCATTAATGTTCCACTTTCAATTATCGTATCTTTCCTTTCGTTAATCAGCACATCAATCATATTTATTTGCCTCGATTGGGAGATCGATAACCCGGGACACAAAGGTACACCGGTCGTACCGGTGCATATCAACTACTCAGTACCCTTTAACCATGAACCCAAGGACGCAAAGGTACCCTGGTCGTACTGGCGCATAAAGCTAACTCAGTACCCTACCGACAAGGACACCTAATCCATAAGTATGCATACCCCCTAACTAGGTCCGTAGAGCTAGGAAGAGTAAGATATAGGGCCTGGCTGGGGCACAAAGGCACACCAGCAAATACCAGAATAATCGTGGACTAAACCACGTCCTTAGGGTAGCGACCCCTAAGGAGTCACCATTCCCGATCTCGAGGTCTTTCACTTTAAGTAATAGTGTCTTAATTAAGGTGATCACAGAAAGCACGATGATCCGATACTTATTCACTTTCAATCGTTTCGATATCATTAATCGTTTCTTATTCAGAGGATTATCCAGGATGTCACAAAGAAACCATCAAGGCCATACTAATCATTAGATACTCTTACTTGGCTAATCAGCATTATTTAATCATATTAATATTCCACAATATCAAAGGCATGGCAGGTACAAACCACTCATTTGCCCTTTACTCATATAATTGTTAAGTATCCGTTCCTTACTTGATAAATTACCACATTACCCTTAAGGTTGCATAATTACCAAATTGCCCTTTGTCCGATTTAGATTACCAAATTATCTCATACACTTTTTAGATCATCATTCACCCCTCATAATTACTATACTTATCATATTTCCCTTTTGGTTGGTTATATTACCAAATCGCCCTTCTCCTTTGTTATAATTACTAAATTGCCCTCGAGTTGGATAAATTACTAAATTACCCTCCTTCATTATCATGATTACTATTTTGCCCCTTTAGTTGGTTAAACAATTATCACTTTACCCTTTTATCGGATAAATTACCAAATTGCCCCTTTAGTTGAACAAATTACCAAATTGCCCTTCTCCTTTAACATAATTACCATTTTACCCCTCTCAATTATTTTAATTGCCATTTACTTTTTTTAATTATCACAAATCCCAATTTACTCTTCTTCGTAATCACCAATATTAATTTACCCTTTTTCATAATCAAAATTACTATATTACCCTTTTCCATTATTAAAATTACCATAATGCCCTTTAGTTGGTTAATTTACCAAATTACCCTTCTATAGTATCATACTTATCCAATTGCCCTTCTACAATCATAATTTACTTGCTAAATTATCTTTTGTCGTTATCATAATTACCAAGTTACCCCTTACTCCCAAGTTTACCATAATATCCAAAATTACCATTTTACCCTTACATCCAATTTTACCATAATATCCTTTTATTTATGAAAATTACCACCATACCTCTTTTACTTTACAAATTACTATTTTACCCTTTTACATCCAAGATTACCATCTTTATCTTTCCTTACATAATTACCATTTTGCCCTTCTTTTCCAATTTACCATATTACCCCTTTACTTATAAATTTCCACTTCGTCATTCACTTATACAATTTACCATATTACCCTTTACTTATGAAATTACAATTTTGCCCCTCTACCTCCAAAATTACCATAATGCCCTTTTCACTTGAACAATTACCATAATGCCCTCCTTCATCCAAAATTACCATTTTACCCTTCTTTCTCACAACTTACAATTTTATCCTTTACTTGTAAATTATCATTTGGCCATTTAATTATAAAATTGCCATATTATTCTTTTGTCTCAAAAATTACCGAAATACCCTTCTCCACTTATAGAATTTCCACTCAACCCCTTTATTCACCATTTTTATGAATTTTCTAACACTACATAAAATAATGATATTAATACTTTATTTTTATTATCTAAGTCCACCAACTTGTCATTTCTCAACATAATACTCATTAGCAACTACACACTTCGATTTATATACCTCATAAGCATAATTAATAAAATACCCTTAAACAATAACATCATTCATGCATTAACAACATGGTACATCATAAACAAGTATTTAACATTTTCTATCTATATTCCAACTCCTTCTTTATTTAACCTACCTACATATGGCATAAAAGTTATCATGCTATTTCTTTTTAACAAACAATATAAGATACCATAAACATATCATGCTAAGCATACAAAACATGCATAAAATCATACTAAACCCTAAATGTGCTAGCATGCGTTTTTCCATATATTTAAGGGAGGATTAACGGTTACCTTAATCCCGCAAAATATCAAATCTTACCAAGCATAATTAGCAACACCAAACCTAAAAATAATATCCATCATTATTGTTAGAAATAAAGACCAAAGCATAAAACTTTATAAATTTTAATTAATAAAACACTTAACATAAAATACCATTTTACCTTAAAAATTATCCAAACTATTTCTAAAATGAAGGGGGAGCTCATGCTGCATGAACAGCATGAGTTTCATGCAAAATTATGGGGAGAAAAGGGTTCGAAGGGGGTGAAGGAAGAAAAATAAACCATTTTCGGGTTAGGGTCTTTAGGCTAGAAAAGAAGGTGGTTAGGGAGGTTCTAAGGCAGGGGAATGGTGCAGAAGTGTAGAGGGGGTGTAGGTGGAGGCTAAGGGTGGTTTCGAGGTGGCTCAAGGTGGCGGAGACGGCGCGGCAAGGCGGCGAAGGTGGGCTGTCGAGAAGGGTCGAGGGAAGAGGCTGTGAAGGAAGGAAAAGGAGAGGGAAAAATGGAGGGGTGCAAGGGTTGGTTTCGGCCAACTAATGGATGGAGGTTGTAGAGGGGGATTCAGGGTGTCGAACGGTGGGTTGGGTGGCGGCAGAGGTGGCCGGAAGGCGGCGGTAGGGGCGGTTGCAGGTGGCTATCGAGAAGGGTGAAAACCGGGAGGAAAAGAGAAGAGGGGAGGAAGAGGGAGCTGCGGGGTGGCTCGGGTGGTGTTGGGGCGGTACAGGGAGGTAGTAGACGGCGGCAGAAGGTGGCTATGGGGGTTCAGTTAGGCGGTGTACGCGGCGGAGGAGGTGGCAGTGGAGCAAAAACAGGGGAAAACGGGAGAGGAAGAAAAAGAGAGAGAAGGGAGGATCGGGGGTGAGGGAGCTCGAAAGGATGGACAGAAAATGGGGTGAAGAGGAGAAGAAAAAGAAAAGGGAGAAGAGAGGGGCAGGGGCTGTTCGGATGGCAGGCATAGGGTGGCAGGTTGTCATAGGTGGCAGGGGGAGGTTGACGAAGATGGGGAAAAAAGCCAGAGTTGTGGGATGGTTTGCAGGGCTGGATGGGTTCGAAAATAGGAAGAAAATGACGGGAGAGAGGAGGGCAGGCGGCAGGGGCGGTGGCAGCGATGGGCGCAGGTGGTGGCAGCGGGCATGGCGGTTATGGCGATGGGGACTGGTCGGGGTCTCGGGGTGATCGAAGGAGGAAGAAAGAAGGGAGGGGGAGGGAGAAGACCGAACGGTCTGGCGCAGAGAAAGAAAAAAAAAGAGAGCTGGGCCGGCCCGGGGAAAAGAAGAAGGAGCGACGGGCTGGGGCGCGCGTCAGGCGTGGGGAAGGAGAGGCGGAAGCGGGCCGAAGGCCCAGTCACGCGGGGGAGAGGGCTGGCCTGGCGAGGCAGCCCGAAGGAGGAAGGAAAAAGAAAAAAAAAAAAGAAAGAAGAAAGAGGAAAAAGGGAAAAAGGGTAAAAAAAAAGGGAAATGGAAAAATAGGAAAGTAATTTAATTTAATTTGTAAAAACATAAAATATAATATTCGTGGTAAATTATTTAATTTAATAATTTAATTAATTTTTTTTAATGTAATGTTTTAGTTTAAAAAGGATAAAGTTGGCAAAATATTAGTCTTGAAAAATTATTTAGTTAAAATAATATGATAAATAACAAAATATTTATTTTTAATTTATTAAATACTCTTATCCAAATTTACATACTCTAAAATCCATAAAATACTTAAAATAAATAATTTTACAAGCTAATTTTATTTCAAATAAAGTTATTTATTAAAATATAGGTTTTTGAAATTTTGGGGTATTACAAGCGTAGTAAGGGTATACTCTCCCGAGAATGCGGGCAAATCCTAAAACAACAATATCGGTCCCGCAGGTCCTCACCCCTCTAGGGCTCCTCCTTGGAAAACCCTAATTTGGGCCTACATGGCCCAACTCTTCTTACTCACCCTAACCTCACTTTGTTCCTTGTCTCGCATCCCGTCTCTACTAAGAAATTCCCAATACACATATATATCCCTTTTATCCCCAAACTCCGCATGTGACCGCCAAACCTTAGTTGGCCACACCAAACCCTAGCACATTACTTCCTCTCCAAGTAACCTCTCCTCTTTGCCCCAAACCCCCTTCTCTCGTATAGAAGACCCACACTCATCCTTTATATAAGTGAGTTCTCACTCTCAACCCCATACTCCATCCCTCCTCGATCATTTTTACCCTTGTACTCTTTAAATTTGCTCATTTCCTCCCAAGACTCTAATTGGAACCCTTGGACATCCTTACACCGACCCACGTAAAAGTTTGCACCCGAGCCTCCAACGGGTCCATAACTTTGACATTATTTTACTCACTTCCTCAATCAACTTTCCTCACGTAAGATCCATTCCCATGCATAATTTAAACACTCCATGCGGGCTCTCCAACACCTACCTACACACAAACCCTAATTCACATACAATCATTTACTCCCATGTAGAACCCTAACTCCACCATGCAAACCCCAATTCCACCATACAAACCCTAATACCACCATACAAACCCTAATACCACCATACCACACTAATACCTCCATAAAATCACAGATAACATCATACAACATTAATACCTCCATAAAACCCCAATTACCACCATACAACATTAATGCCACCAAGTAATCATTAAAACAACTATATAAACCCTAATGCCACCTTACAAACCTTAATATCGCCATAAGTATTTAATACCACCAAGTAATTATAGATACAACCATATAAACCCTAATACCACCTTGCAAACCTTAATACCACCATAAGTGTTTAATACCACCAAGTAATTATAAATATAACCATATAAACCCCAATACCACCATAGGTCATTAATACCACCAAATAATCATTAATACCACTATAAAATCATTAGTACCAACATGCGAGCATTGATGCCACCATTCACACCCTAATACCACCATACAAACTTCAAGACCCCCATGATGGTTACCACTCATATTACCATTTATCCTAACATGCATGTCCTAGTGGGCCATAACATATTATATCATAAACATCATACATATAAACGTCATGCTCATGTCATGGAAGCACAAACAACATACCTCAATCTCCAAGCTGCGCTATACATAAAACAAGTTATCCACAAATCATACAATACATGACCTAGCATGCATACACATTCAACAACATGTCACACATAACACAACAACACAACACATACACACATAGAAGGACCTAAGGCAAGGAGAGGATGGTAAAAGAGCTCCTCTAACTCCTTAGGGCTTTGGTCGGGGTCACCTATAAAAAGGAAAAATGCTAAGTATTAGTTTCCCTTATAATTACTATCAACCCTCATTATAGTTTGAGGTTAGGGTTTTTATTACTAAAAGGATTTTATACAAAAATTAGGGTTTTTACCTTAGAATTAGTATACTAAATATTAGTAGTCAAAATATGCTTATTTTTAATACCTATTGTTACACTTATATTATTAGCCCCGTTAGCCCTATTTTTATAATAATAATGTTCATGTTAACTATAGAAAAAATAATGATAATAATACTAATAATAAAACCAATACTCATGACACTAATGTTTATAGCAAGAGAAACCCTAGCATTTTTAAGGCTAAGTCTATTAATGGTGTCGTATTCAAAATAATATTATTATAGGTCACAATATTACAAGTAACTATTCCTAAGGGTGATAAAGACAATAGTTGTATATTCTTGAATAATAAAAGGGTTTAAATGCTTTTGATTACAACAATAAGGTAGTGATAGTAGTAGTAATAATAATAGCTAATAATAGTGTCATAGCAATAGGGTTAGGGTTAATGTTAAATGGTATGGTAATAAGGTTCAAGTACTCTTCTTAGTTAACAACCAAATGATATTTACTAGGTTGAGTTAAGTAACATGGGTAAGACAAGGTAGTATTATTATTAACAATAGTGGTAAATGTGTTAAGTGTAATAACAGTAGTAGTAATAATAATAATAATAATAATAATAATAATAATAATAATCACAATAGTACAACCAATTAAGGCTAAGCAATACTAATAATAACCATAGTAAGGATAATAGAATAATAATAATAAAAATGTTAATACTAATACTTATAAAAATAAGACCAAAGTTAAGTATAATATACTTTAGGGTTTAAAAGAGATGTTAGTATTAGTAAGAAACAAGAACATTAATAATAATAAGGACAATAATAATGGTAATAATAATAATACTAATAATAATAATAATAATAATAAAAGTAATAATAATAATAAAAGTAATAATAATAATAGTAATAATGAGTATATTAGTATTAATATTAGTAGAAAATAGTAGCAGCTATATAAAAAGGGGGTTAGGGTTTGGATGGGTGGAGAACCACCTAGGGTTGGTGGTGGTCCGGCGGCGGCGCGTGGCGGCAACGGCGGCGGCGGGTGGAGGAGGAAGAGAAGGGAAAAGATCAAGGTGGTGGTTAGATGGGAGGAGAAGAGAGGAAGTTTGAGGTGGGGGAAGAATCAGCAGGTGAAGGGGAGTGGAATGAGGGTGGTGGCGTGGCAAGGGGCGGCGGCGCGCGGCGGCGAAGGCGGCGGCCGAGGGTGGTGGAGAGAGGTGGGAGATGGGGGAGGAAGGAGGAGAGGGAGGCAAGGGAAATCGAAGGCAGGGGAGGGTAGAGGGAGGT
The DNA here is from genome assembly GCA_030549775.1 of Tamarix chinensis. NCBI lineage: Eukaryota > Viridiplantae > Streptophyta > Magnoliopsida > Caryophyllales > Tamaricaceae > Tamarix > Tamarix chinensis. Next base: position 8,087,624 of record CM060179.1, on the reverse strand, counting down.
CTGCTGGGAATTTTGGAGGGTGGAAGAGTGGCTGGTAGCGCGCGGGAGGAGGCGGCAGAAGGCGGCGCAAGGCGGCGACGGGGTGGAAGTGGATGTTCGGGGGTGGCGATTTTGCACGGCCTGGGGTGGCTCGTGCAAGGTAAATCGAGGGCTGAGGAAGGCTTGGTTGGATGGAGGGTGGTGCAAGGTGGGATTCTGGGCGGCGCTCGACCGGCGGCGTTGGGGGAGGGCGGCGGTCGACGCGTCTGATGGGGCGGCGGCGAGAGGGAGAAAACCCAGGGTTTCGGGGTTCCAAATCCCGAATCCAGGTGATCAATGGGGATATTTATAGGCAGGGTGGTCGGGCAAGGCCAAGGGGAAGAAGACAAGGGGGAGTGCAGGCACCAGGCTGGCCGGCAGGCGGCAGGTCCTGCCATGGCAGGCCAGGTCGGGGAAGGGGAGAAGAAAAGGGAAAGAGAGGGGCACGCGGGAAGGGAGAGAGAGGGACTCGGTCGGGGTCGAAAAGAGGAAGAAAACGACGGGAGAGAGGCAGGGAAGGACGGTCGGCGCTGGTGGCTGCCGGCGAGGATCGCGCTGCGGCGTCGACGTGCAGGCTGCGGTGCAGGTCGGGGAGGAAGAAGACAGGCAGGGTGGACCGGCGGTCCAGGGAAAAAGAAAGGAGAGGGAGGGAATCGGCCGGTTCAGCGTGGTTGATTAAATCCGCAAGTAAAACGCGGCGTTTCGACATTATGGGGGACAAGGTGCCGCGTCGCGTTGCCCGTTTGGCAACGGCTATAAGGCCATTAATTGAGGCGCGGCGTTTCGACAGTTATGAGGGTAAAACGCGGCGTATGGGGCGCGCAACGGTTGGCGTCGCGCGACGCTGGGCCGCGGGCGGGAAGAAGGAAGGAGAGGCCAGGGGCCTGGCTCGTGCGCGAGACGGGGGAGAGGAGAGGGGTTTGGGCCGGTGGGCTGGCCCAGCCCGGGGGGAGAAGAAAGAAAAAAGGAAGAGGAGGAGAAAAAGGGAAAAAAAGAGGGGAAAATAGGTAATAAATAGGATGGGAAAATTAAATAAAATAACTTATGGGTAAATTGGGGTATTTTTGGGTTGTTTATAATTTTAATATTTATGAAATATTAATTAAATTCCTTTTTGCTTATTTTAGACTATTTTAGATAAATTTCCTTAACCTTCATGCTAATTAGAGAAACACCCAAATTTTCTTCCAATTAAATTCTTTATTATTTTCCTCTTAATATACCTTAATTAACTCTCTAAATTTTAATAAATAAATTTATATAATTAATTTTCCTAATAATTCCTTATTTGGCCATAATTTCGGAAATTAGGATTTTGGGATATTACATCACTACCCCTTAAAAACAGACTTCGTCCCCGAAGTCTCCTGCGGCTCTCTAGGGTTAGGGTTGGGGCATTCTAATCTTCTATATTAATGCATCGATAGCTATACTTAACCTAACTACCCCTTAGGGACGAACTAGAGATTGTTGTGCATGAGGTATAAGTTCAAATTAAATACTAAATATCAAAGATTTATACTGGGAGAATCTAATCAAAAATCTATTTATCGAAAATCTATTTTGAGAAGATCCGAAGGCTTAAAATTAATAAAAGATATATATATAAGGTACTTCAGAAACATTTTTGGGAAGGATTTACCATTGAATGTAAAGATTTATATTATTTATGGAAATACATTATAAGACCCGGAAAATATTTAGAAACCTACAATAAAATGTTTGAGTCAAATTCCAACAAATCAAGACTAATCTTAATATTTTCCAAAATCGGTTTTCCGCAAACTAAAGGCGTAGAACGGAAGAAAATTAATTTCAAAATGAGTTCTTAAATAAGTTCGGAAAATATTTTTAATTTAAACTTCCCGAAAATATTACATTCAAATGATTAAAACATCAATAAAATATCGCTTCCTGAAAGTGATTATTACGTTCAATTATGAATTCAAAATCGTCGATAAATCCATAAACCGAATCGAAATTAAAATAATTAATTGTTTACATCAAGTTATACTAATAAATTCATTAGACTTAACAAATCTGAATCTTAAAATTACGGGGTATTACATCCCTACTCTCTTAGGAAGGAACTTCGTCTCCGAGGTTCGAGAACCCTAAGTAGTGGAAACTTGACGAAACAATTGAATAAAATTAACATTTACCAAGGTAAATAGGTTAAAAGAATTTCGAAGAAAGGTAAAATGATGTTTACGAAACTAAACCAAGTAAAGTTGGATCACACAAGGCATAAGAGGTGAAATAAAAGAAAGAGAATCGGTGTCCGACAAATCAAATATAATAGAATTCATCAAGGAAGAAGCACATAGTATTTAAGGTCAAAACAAGTCACAAAACCTTGTCCTTTGAATTAAGGTCTTATAAGGGTGAAAATAATAATAATAACTTAGACTCCTTGCAACTCCAAAGGTAAAACTAATCCACCAAAATACGTTACAATCTATATCACATCACTCCTTACCCGGCAAGATATACCCTAAGGTTTTTAGTCCACTAAACCTGCAAGGCTGGGGTTTAACCTAGTGGGGTCACTACCCCTTAAGGGCAAACTAGTTATAAAACTATAATCACTACCACATAAAATTCAATGTTAACACAAGTTAAGCATGTCAAATAACAAGGAAGCAAATCCGAAGACATAAATGAACAGCAAAAACGCAAGGCCACTTATACTACCCAATCACACTGTCCTCACAAGCTAATCCGGATAAAAGAAGAATCACTTGAAGGAAGTTAAAATACGTTTTCGGCTAAAACGTTTATGGTCATGAGAATTGAGTCTCTAACCGAAACCCGATCCTTAACAACCAAAAGGTTTGATACCAGCTCGTGGTATCATCTTAAAAGTTTCAAAACAATTATAGGAGCGGTCAAAACACACTTCAAAATCAAATACCAAGTCCAAAAACAAAATTTACTTTCGAAAACGAGCGTGGCCGGAGGACCAACCGCTCTGATACCAACTTGTAACACCCCCAAATTTACTACTGAAAAATTTCGTTTAAGACAAAGATTTTAGCGGAAGCGAAAGAATTTAAAACTGTAAACTTGGGGGTATTACCGCCACACTTAGTACCAGACCGGTTCATTCCTACCGTTCCGGTACTAAGTGCTAAGGCTAAATCCGATCATCAACAAGTACAAAGTATCATAAAACGCAAGACGACATTTAGCATCAATCATTAATAAGATATAAGTCCAATAGAAGTTTGACTAAGGTTTAGGATTACAACCCCATAATATTTCTTTTTCTTTAAAATAGGAAACGTAATACAAAATATAGCTGACAAAACAATTCCCGAAAAGGGTTCGTATCCGGACCACCTACTCACTCAAGTCAAGCCATCCACCCCAAAATAGTACCCGATCATAGACCTGCACAAGAGGTCTGCTCCCCACCATCGGTGGATCATCACAGGACCCATTCAATCAAGGTAGTATCAGTATGGGTCCAATACTGAGTAAGGGCGCAGGTGCGCTAAGGCCAAGCATACCATCATACAACATAACGCGCGCAACGCAATCACATAAGAAACATGTAATATTATGGATGATGCAGGTCGGTTATGGTCCAGTCCAACTTCTTCTTTTCAAAACTCTAGTAATTATAGTCTATTCACATCATAATCGCTATGAACCCATGAGAATGCGGGAACCCCACTATTATAGCCGGTGGATCGGTCACTTATAGGGCAGAACGCACCTAACCACTATTTTATGCCGGTGGATCGGTCTCCAGGGCAGAACGCTCCTGGCCACTATTATGCCGGTGGATCGGTCTGGCCCCGATTCTCATGGTGTCTCACTGTGATTATAACGTACCTTTCCATAATTTGTTTATAAGTCATTTCACACCATAATCTTTGTTAATCCATGCGAGTACGGGAACCCCACTATTATAGCCGGTGGATCGGTCACTTATAGGGCAGAACGCACCTAACCACTATTATATGCCGGTGGATCGGTCTCCAGGGCACGACGCTCCTGGCCACTATTATGCCGGTGGATCGGTCTGGCCCCGACTCTCATGGTGTTCCACTGTAAGTATATAGTATCTTCCCCGTGATTTAATTACAACATACTGTTTGGTTTGTTGAGCTCGGGATCCCCCACTATTATAGCCGGTGGATCGGTCACGTATAGGGCAGAACGCACCTAACCACTATTTTACGCCGGTGGATCGGTCTCCAGGGCACCCCGGCACCTGGCCACTATTATGCCGGTGGATCGGTCTGGGCCCGGCTCAACAATCTTACTCTTTAAGTAGTTAATGTCTTATTCACGTATTATCAAATAGGGTTCCACCCTTGACATGCATGTCTACTACTATCTGCTTCTTCCCTTCGAGGAGGCCCGTCCCATATCTTGGGACTGTTCTCCCTTCCTCACGCCCGATATCCATCCCCTCTCACTCTCATACATAAGGGAGCGTTGTAACACCCCCAAAATTCACTACTGAAAAATTTCGTTTTATTAAAAGATAATAGCGGAAGCAGATAAATAAGACGTGAACTTTGGGAGTATTACCGCCACACTTAGTACCAGACCGGTTCACTCATACCGTTCCAGTACTAAGTGCTAAGGCTAAAGGAAAATGAAATACAACTTGCAAGAAATTCAACATACTTAAATCAGAGTAGCGCATCAAATCATTTACCAGAATAAAATCCACCAATGGTGGTTATAGTAATAACGTATACATTTAAAACCAAGAATTTAAATGAGAATGAGAAGCCCTAACGATACCGGATAACTCCTTACTCTCTTTTCCCGTAGCCCACTTGAGTAGCACCTGAAATACCTGCAAGGGCACTGCCCATTGAATAGGCAGGGGCCCCATAAAGGGAATCCCTTCAGTACTACGGTACTGAGTAACCCTTTAATACCACACTTAAAGATAGGCCCGCATACGGCACATAATGCAACTACGCACATAAATAATGAGAGGTGAAAACATAACAATAACATGCATAATAACTTATAAGTCACAATCGATACTTTGGGCCTTAAGCCATTATTCTGTCATTAATCCATCAATATCATACTTCATATCCATGTGAGTACGAGAACCCCACTATTATAGCCGGTGGACCGGAAGTCAACACACAGGGCAGAACGCCTCTGACCACTATTGCTTGATTAGTCCATCAACACCACTTGATCCAATCAAAGCTGCACCTCATTTACTCTATGTTTCTGTGGAATCTATTATAAGTTAGCCAACTACAATAGAAAATCAACTATTAGAGAGATATTTAATATTTGTATTCCTTAGAGAACACTCCAAGATCCATAATAATGACAACTAAGGGTTCGTCAAAGGCATAACTCTACTACAAAGGATCCCTCTAGTTAGGAATTATAAACCCCCCAAAAATCACATTTGAAAATTTTTATTTAATTAAAACAAACACAAGCACGGGAGTGCTATCGTCGTGATTAGTACAACCCCGACCGTCACTCCACAACACCGCCGCCCAAAACACCATCCAAACCCTTCCCTGCATTAGCCTCCACCAAACTGAGCTACTCACCACCCCTATTCCTCCTACACGAGCCACCCCAACCATACAAAGTTGGCTGCTCAACTTGCCCCTTTGCATCCATCACCACCCCTCTAGCCGTTATGCACCGCCTCCTCCACCGCAATCACCACCTTCCTTGCCACCCAATCAACCCAGCAGAGCCTCCCCTACCTTCCCTTCTCCCTTTCTCCCTCTCCTTCATCCTCCCTCTTTCTCCACTACCTTCGGCCACCACAACCACCACCACCTACGCTGCCACCCTTATTGCACCATCACCACCACTCCAACCCTCTCAGCCCCTGAGAGTCCACCACCACAATAACCACCACCCCACTCCCTCTCTTCCAGCCCCAAAAAGGTCACCTTCTCCAAACCACCACTTCCACCACTGCCGCCGCCACCTAGCTGCCACCTTTACTAGGTTGTGCCCTAACCCTTTATAACCCTTAAGTATAATTTATTTAGTTTAATTATTATTCTAAACTTATTATTATTATTATTATTATTATTATTATCATTATTATCACTATTATTGTTGTTGTTGTTGTTATCATTATCATTACTATTATTATTATTACTAGTATTATTAGTATTATTATCATCATCATCATCATTATTATTATTATTATTAAAGTTATTATCTTTATGGATAATATTGTTAATAATACCTTATCAAAGACCAATATAACTACCTAAAACCTATTTTGATTAATAATAGCATGGTTAACCATTTTAAGGGTAATATCTTTATTTTTACTACTAAATCTACTATTTTTATTATTATCCCTAATATTAGGTTATAATAGAGGTAAGTAGAAATTAATGAAAATGTTAATAAGAGGAAAGTTAACCCTAGTATTTTCCCTCTTATAGGCAAACCAAGTCCGACCCTTAAGGAGGTGTAGGAGTGCAGTCCAAGCTCGGTGTCATTTTAGGTAAGGATGTGGTTGAGGCGTCATATGTGTATTATGTGCTTTGTATGCTATGTGTGGTGATATGTTTGTGTACCTTATATGATTATGATTACTTACTTGTAGCGTAGCACAGAGCTAAGGTAAGTGTATGTGTTATATTTATAGCATGTGTAAAATGATAATGTATCTTGTGCTTTATAGTGCCTATGTGATGTGGCCTTTAGGACATGCATACTAGGAGGTTGTTAAAGATATGGTGTGGGGGTGAAAAGATGAAAGGGTAAATAAAATGATTTAACTATAGGAAAGTAAGAATGACCTAAGTATCTAATGACTTATGAGTGGACAAATAAAAGGATAAAGTGAATAAAATAAGAGAGTGAAATTGATCTTGTATAGGGAGTCTAGGGTTTGCATGGGATGGATTATCTTTGCATGGGAAAATTTGACTTGAGGATTAATTAAGGTAAGGGAAGATTTGTTAGGGTGATTAGGGTCCACGGGTGAAAAATAGTACGTAGGTTGGTATAAGAGTGCATAGGGAACTTAGCTAGGGTTTGGAAGGAAAACCCTAAGTGGAGGTGATTGTGGAGGGGGAAAATAATGGAGAGGATTGAAGTATGGGATGAGAGTGGAAGAGTGTCACATGGAGGGTGAATGTGTGTCATGTGGCAGAGGGAATGGTAAGTGACAATGACGATGGGACATCATACGAGAAAAGAGAGGTGCTAGGGTTTTGAGATGGCCAACTAGGATTTCGTGGCCACATGTACAAAATGGAAAGTAAAATGGGATTCTTGGGGACAAATAGAGTAAGGTGATGAGTTAGGGGCAAAGGAACATGGATTGTGTGAGATAGAGGAAGGTTGGGCCATATAGGCCAAATTACGGTTTCTCGGGGAAAATCCTAGAAGGCAATAGTGACTTGACTCAAAGGTATAGGAAAGTAGGCATCGACCCACGCACATAAGAATTGGGTATTCATGGTAAGTGAGAAGAAGGGGGAAATTATGTTTGGATGTATTAGGAGGCGTGGAAGTCCCAAGATATGGGACGGGCCCTTTTAGGAGGATAGGAGTAGACGGGTTGTGTGAGTGGGTAGTCCAAAGGACATGCATGTCTAGGGTAAAAACATATATTGAATAAGACATGGATAAGACACTAATCATTTAAAGTGAAAGATTATTGAGTCAAGCCCAAACCGATCAACTGGCATAATAGTGGCCAGGTGCATAGTGTCCTGAAGACCAATCCACAGGCGAATAATAGTGGTTAGAAGCATTCTGCTTGTATGTTTCTGATCCCTTGGCTATTGATGAGTTCATATTTTGACACATTTTATACCCTTATAATCTTAGTTTTTGGTAGTTTATTTGGCTAATATAGGGGAATAGTTATTGTTTTATGCTTAAGTAGTAATTTGCATAAATTTTATTATTTGAGCTAAAATGATATATATTAAGTAAATTTAGAATAAAATATTATTTATTAATATTTATTGAATTTTATTTTGCAGGTTTTGTTTTAAATAAAAGAAAATAAAAAAAAAAACCTTTGGACCAACGGCCGAAGGCCCAAAGGCCTGTAACGAAAAGAAACCAAACAAGCCACAATACGAAGCCGCACGACGGGTGTGTGAGGGCTGACGTGGCGTGGAAAACAAAAATTATAAAGAGCCGCAAAGGACAGAGGAAAAGGAGGGGGAGGGGCGCAGCAGAGCCGGAGCCTTCAGAGGCTCGCACTCTGAGTCGGGCGAGCACGAGCGAGAGCCTTCAAAGGCTCGTGCAAGTGCGGCAGAAAGCAGACGTAGGCTGCCTCAGCCAGTAGGCTCTGACGCTACATGCTGAGGGGTAGCCGCCAGGCAGACCGGGCAACGAGCTGGGCACACCAAACAGAGCCGCACGGACGACGAAGGACGACGCACGAAAGGAGAGGCTTGACAGCCGCCAACCGGGAAAAAGAAGAAAAAGAAAAAGCATATTACACTGAAATCAAGGCACCGAAGGAAGAAAAATTAGAGGAAGAATTTATTTCAGATAAAATTAATTTTTATCTGAATAAATTCTTGATCTTTAATTCAAAATTAATTCCGGTTATTTCTTTCTCTTATTTTTAATTTATATTTTAGATATATATTTTTGTGTAATTAATTCTTTAATTATGAGTGGCTGATTATTTATTGTTAGGGAATGAATTGAAACCCTAGACTATGGTTTGACTTATAATTTTATTTTCTTTGTTTCGTGAGATTGTTTCTTGACTCTATATTAATTGCTATCGTTTATATGTATAATTCTGTCAAGTATAGTTTATTTGGTGCATGCCTTGTTCTGGTACCTCATAAGTGACAGTATGTAGGATTAATTGCCTGCTAGGTGGCCATCTAAATATACTAGAATTTATATGTATAAATTGCAGCTAGGTTAGATAACAATTCACCTAATCGTTTTGTGATTCTAACCGAAGTGGTAAAACGTTTCGATACGTGTGGGTCAAGGAAAGGAAATATAGCTAGACATGCTTTTTGTACTAGTTTGGGTACTTAGATTGACAGCCTTCCACTTACACTTAATGCATTAAATCTAGTTAAATATAGGAGCCGCTTGTTGCTGCTATACTGCTAGTATTTAATAGGGTTAATATTGGCGCTTTGTCGTATTAATTTAATTAAGGGAAGTAATATAAGGTGTACAGACCTGCTTTTGGTGTACAACTTGGTCGATCTCTTTCTCACGATTAAAAGATGACTTAGAAATAAATATTATATTTTCAACCTAATCTAGTGGTGGATTTTTATTTCCCTAACATATTTCTCATATCTGCGGGTTTCCCATTATTTTCCATTATTTTCATTATTAGTTTATTTTATTTATTCCTTTTATTATTTTTATAAACCCTCATTAGTATTTTTATTTATTTATTTAATTTGTGTTATTTAGGATTTTTATTTTTAGTTTTAGTTTTATTTTTAAGCTAGTTAAATAGAAGTGAGCCCTCTCAATCTCCGGCTAGAACGATACCCTTATTTACCAGTGCTACAATTGACAACAAGAGGGTTTAAATTGCGTGCCGGCTACGGTCACACCAGCTATCATAGTGGGGGTTCTTGAGCTCAATAAAATAAACCTTAAGTTATGATAAGACATGGAAAAGATACTAATTACTTACAGTGAAACACCATGAGAGTTGGACTTATACCGATCCACTGGTATAATAGTGGCCAGGAGCACTTTGCCCTAGAAACCAATCCATGGGCAAATAATAGTGGTCAGGAGCGTTCTACCCTGTATGCTTCTTATCCACCAGCTATAATAGTGGGGTTCCCATACTTGTATGGATTTATAAAGAACATGGTGTGAAATGGGTACATTGATTGGAGATCTAATGATTAAGTTTAACTGGGCTGTAACACAGCCTACACTATCTGTATTTCATGTATGGTTTATCTATATAGTTACCTACTTATGTTATTTGTATTCTGTGTATGGTCTTAACTGCATGGTTACCTTACTTAGTACATATCATACTAATCACCCGTTTTATGGGTGTTGCTTATTCCCATGAGCAGAGGTCCCTGTTGAGTTTGTTCAGGTAGGAGACCATTTTCAATGCCTATAACATATATGAGGCATCGAGCGGGGCTGAGAGTTGACCTTTTTGAGACTTGGCATGAGGGCCTAAGAGCGATGCAGACCAGACTCTTCTTGTTTCTGTTTTTGTTTTATTGTATTATATTATTTTATCCCTTTAGGGGCTTTGACTATGTAACCCTTTTTCAGTTATAATGACTTTTAATCACACACTTTGATTCTCTCATTATGAATATTTTATTTTTCTATGTTTCTCTACCTTAAGTGTGTCTAATGATTTTTAAAATTATCCTTAGCCTTGTGGTTGGTGCAAGACTGCCCGAGGGCCAGGCTTGTACTAATCACAGCGGTAGCACCCTTGTGCTTGCGTTTGTTTTAATTAAATAAAAATTTTCAACTATAATTTTTGGGGGTGTTATAGGAATATACAAACCAAATGTATTCAAGTCATTCTCGATCAACTGAAGGTGGAATTAGGTCATCTTCGGGGAGAGGCCATGGTTGAGGTAGTGGGTGAGGACAATAACCATCCTTTATGTCTGAAATGTTATTAGACCATATACAATTTCCATATATAAGCCAATTAAATCAACATATAATACCATATATTCATAGCAAGTATAATATTCTGGGCGATGGAAATTATGGTTATAGATGTAATACCCCGTATTTTTGAAATCTAATTTTATTAAGCCTAATGATTTTATTAGCGTAATTTGATGTAAACAATTAATTATTTTAATTTTGATTCGTTTTATGGATTTATCAACGATTTCGAATTCATATTTGAATTTAATTAATCGTGGTCGTTGCGAACCATTCTAGATAAATTCGTTCACGGCCATGATTTTCTTATATTCATATGATTTCGATTTTCGGTTAAAAATATGTAATCCCATTCTTTCCCGTATTTTGATTTTTAATATTTTATATTCGTTTTCGATTATAACTTCGTCGTGTGATTACGACTTTATTTTGAGGTTATATTTCGTTAATGAAATATATTAATTAAATTATAGAATTTCTGTTTAAATAGTAAAATTTATTTTAATGATTTTATTCATAGAAAATATTTCTGACTTTAAATTTTTTTGTTTTCGGAAATCGTTAATATCTTCGGGAAGTTTTAAATTAAAAAGGTTTTTCGGAGATTATTTATGAATTTCCTTCCGTTTTACGCTTTTTGGTTTGCGGAAAACCGATTTCGGAAATTATTTAAATTAGTCTCAATTTATTCGAATTCGACTTAAATATGTTATTATATACTTTTAAATAATTTTTCGATGTCTTATAATATATTTCCGTAAATAGTATATATTTTTACGTTCGTTGGTAAATTTTTCCGAAAATGTTTCTGAAATTCTTTATATAGTTCTTTTATTAATTTTAAACTTTTTGAACCTTACGAAATAATTTCCGTTTAATAAATTTTAGATAAAATCTTCCAATAATAATTTTTAAACATTTAGTATTTTATTTTATATGTGTATTTTTAAAATATAAAAAATATAAAAATATAAAAAAAACGACCGGCCCCTTTCCCCCCTTTTCTTTCCCTTTTCTCTCTTCTCCCCCTTCACTTCTCCTTCCCTGCTTCCCGACTCCCTGTTCTCTGCGCCCAGAAACCCCAGCCTCCCTCACCGCCTCCTTCTCCACTAGTCGCCACTGCTAGCCGCCGCAGCCAGAGCTACAAATGGAGCAGCCACAGCCGAAGCTACAACCGCGAGCAGTTGAAGCCGCTCAGCAGCAACAATGCGCAAGTCGCGCCGCCGCCGCCGGTCACCGTCAATGCCTCCCGACCACCGGCGAGCTGTCCCCGGCCTCCGACGAAGCTTCTCCGGCCTTCCCTTGTCCCGATTCATTGATTTTTGTTTGGTATAATTTTCTGAAAAACCCTAACATGGATTTGATTAATTAAGTATGATTTAGCTTGCGATAAGCTAAATTGATTGTTTGATTATGTATATATGTGTTGTGAGATTGATTTGGATATGTTAATTGTATGGTTTAGGTTGGATTCCTGGAAAATTGGATTTTTGATCGGGTTATGCCCGAGTTTTTCAGATTCGTCCGATTTAGCGATTTTGGATAAATTGATTATACAATATGTTTTTAAATGTATCTAATTTCATGTCGGAGCCGTCAATTTGAGAAATTTATGCAGAATTTATCGGAATTTGATTTCTAGGTCAAAATTCGTGTATGATAAAATTGGGTCGCATAATTGAGTCGTTTCACTCAATCAATTTTACAATATTGTTTCAAATGTATTTAATTTCATATCGGAAGCGTTGATTTGGGAAAATTGTGCGTAATTAATCAAAATTGGATTTTTAGGTCAAAACTCTTACGGGTCCAAATTAGATTGTGTAATCGGGTCGTTTTATTCAATTGACTATATGATTTACATTAGAATACATTTAATTACATTTCCGAACCGTCGATTTATATATTTTAGCAAGAATTGATCGGATTTGTGTTCCGGGCTCAAAAAACCTAATTGTGCTAAATTGGGTATTTCTTTTATTGGTTTTGATCAATTGATTATTTGATATGTTATAAAATGTGTTTAATTGCAATTCTAAACATTCAATTTGATTAAATTAATAGAATTCAACCGAATTGTATTTTCGGGTCTAAACCCTAGATTTCAAGTGAAATTATGAAATTGATCATATGTATAATTGTTTTTCTAAAATTAAATTTATAGAAATAGTTGAAATGATTCTAATTGCATTTTAATGCCTTTAATTGGAATCAATTGATTTGAATTACCGGAGTTTGTGTCGTGGACTTTAAAACCCTAATTTTGAAAATGGATAGTCTTAAATTGGCTACTAGGAAGATTGTTTTGAGGAAATTAATTATCTAGACTTATCTAAATTTTGTTTAATTTTATTTTAAAACTATTAATGTGAGGTAATCGAAGTGATTTGGTCGATTCGTAGTTTAGGGATTAAAAACCCTAATCCTTGGGGACTGTTTTATAAAATTTATTTTTGCTATGCGTCTTTTATCTAATCGATTTCTGTCTTTGGGTTTTTAAATTATGTTTTAATCTAATCGGTTTGGATTCGGTTCTATGTAAATGGTTGGTTTACCTATTTAGTTGTAAAACCTAATGAATAAGTTATTTTCGATAAATTAACTTATAATCGATTATCCTTCTCGAGCTTTCCAAATTAATTTGAAATATCCCAAGTGGCATTTGTATTAATCTGTTTTGATTTATATTTAATCTTAAATCTTAATAGAGCTACGCTTTTGAGTCCTAAGTTTTGGACACGTTTTCCAAGAAAGATCGTTGTATTTGTTTGTGTTTGTTTAATTATAATATGTGAATTATTAATTGATAAGATAGTTTCTAACCTAGTTTCGATTTCAATCAGCGATCTAGGAAAGCTTTATTGTGGATCCTCGAGCTAGTAATCTTCTCTCTCCCTCTTATCTCGCTTAGCTAGCTTCGGACTTAGGTAAGTCTGTACTTACCTCCACTTATGGGTGTTTCGTAAGGACGTAACTAAGGCCGCTTGTGTGTTACGTGTTTTACTTGCCCTGGGATTCCTTGTACGATTTATATGTTGTGTCCTATATGTTATCTGTTTTTATTGTGTAGCGCAGCTTGGAACCGAGGTATGTTCTCGTGCTCTTGTCTGATATGTGCTAATATGGGTATGCTGCAAGTTATGTTGGATTTCGTGTGGCCTTTTAGGACGTGCATGTTAAGGGTAAAATTCTGTTGAATAAGATACGATAAAATACTATTCATGTAAAGTGGAAGAGTACTGAGCCGGGTCCAGCCAATCCACCGGTAAGGAATAGTGGTGTGGACTATTGTCCCGCAAGTGACCGATCCACCGGCGAATAATAGTAGTGTGGACATCGTCCCACAAGTGACCGGCCCACCGGCAATAATAGTGGGGGATCCCGAGCTCAGTAAACCAAACCCTAATTTGTTAATACACGTAAAAGATACTAAGTACTTAAAGTGGAACACCATGAGAGTCGGGGCCAGTCCGATCCACCGGCATAAAATAGTGGTTAGGTGCGTTCTGCCCTATAAGTGACCGATCAACCGGCTATAATAGTGGTTAGGTGCGTTTTGCCCTATAAGTGACCGATCCACCGGCTATAATAGTGGGGTTTCCGCACTTGCATGGATTAATAAAGATTATGATGTGAATCAATCATATTTACCAGAGATCTAAAAGAATAAGTCTACCCGGACCATAGCCGGCTTTTATTATCTGTATTACTACATGCTGCTTATGTGAGTATGCCAAGTAATGAGTTTTCAATAATATGGATTATTCCTACCTGAGGCGCATGAGATACTTTACATTTCGGTCATACCGCACTCATATGTTTAAATAAGATGTTACATACGTTTCACATGTTATTATATGTGTATGGTAGGACTTGTGATGTGGGTTTTGAGTATGCGTAATATTGTATCAACGTATTGTACCATGATTTAATATGCACTTGATGTTATAGTTTACGTCTCTCCCATGAGATAGGGTAGTGGGATTTACTCAGTATTGGACCCGTACTGATACTACCTTGTTTGCATGAGTCCTATGATGATCCACTGATGGTGGGGAGCAGACCTCTTATGCAGGTTTGAGATCGGATACTGTTTTGGGGTGGAAGGCTTGACTTGAGTGAGTAGCCAATCCGGAATTTGATATGTCAGGTTTTATCTTATTTAACTGTATTCCTCTTTGGAAATTACAAGTGTTGTATTTGAAATTTCAAGGGTATTGTAATTAACTTTCAATTTCTCGTACTCTAATAAGCTTTTAAAATTCGGATTTATTTCACAGGTTCTGCTGATTAATTCAGCGATGATTTTGTTTAGTGAATTTATTCACTTGCCATCTGCCTATGGATATCTCCTTGTGGGAGTTTATCCTTACGGCATAGATGTTTGAAATTGTTTGACAGGTTTTAGCCTTACGTCTAGCATGAGATAGATGGTGGACATTTATCTTGTATTAGATGTGGCGGTAACATTCCCCAAATTCTATTCTAGCTTCCACTTTATTCCTTCAAAAAAAATTTCAGGAGTGAATTTTGGGGGTGTTACAACAGAGCATTAGCATGTTGTATGATTGGAGACGATAATGATTGGGTTTGAATCTATATGGATTTTTACCAGGAGATTTAGTCACGACATCAGCTTTATTAGAGTGTATTTCAATATATGACTATGGATCAACTCCTTCATAATATTGCTCACTAGGAAGGTTATGCTCCATAGGAACATTGGATGGAAATATCGGGCATTGGTTGTGTAATTGTCACTCAATATAATGTACTACTTGTATTCTTATCTCAAGCTAGCACTTCATTTCTTCCATTAGCGAAACAACATGATACATATGACCCTGAAAGTGAAGTTAGCATATGTTTCTTGATAGAACATGCACATTACATAATGGTATATATTTAGTTATGTCTTATTCCAATGTTATTATCAATGTATCGCAATTTATTATAACAATTTATTATGTACGTACCACTCTTAAAATATTTTTCACTACCACCTATGAATGTGATGTGGAAATTATTCCATGATATTAGTATCTTAGGTAGGGATGTAAATGGGGCGGATAATACCTGAAATTCGACGAATTTTACCTGATGGATATGGATATGGGTAATGATAAACGAATACAGATACAGATATGGGTAGGGGTTAAATATATCCGACGGGTTCCAGTACGGATACGAATAAGGGGTATCCATACCCACATCCGTACCGATATCCGTATCCGTTTATTCGTTATATATTTACTATTTTACCCTTAACTTTTTATATAAGAATAGTTTACAATTAGGAATATAAACGGGTAACGGGTAACGGGTAATGAGTTTACCCGTTGGATAACGAATTATTTGTTGGTTATTTATAATTTATCAGGGAAATGGGTTATCCATCAGGTAACGGATATCCGTCGGGTACGGATATGGGTATATTAGTGAATATCCATTCAGATATGGGTATGGATTTTTTAATTGGGTTCAGGTATGGATATAGGGTACCCGATCCAAACCTGCCCCATTTACATCCCTAATCTCGGGATGGATGACACCATATCAATCAAGATAGGAACTATGGTTAAGGTTAAATAATAAAGATGCACATTGGACGGAACCAATTTCTTTAACTTTAGATGGGAAGTAATGATAATTTGAATGATTTGATGTTCCCTTAGATCATTATATTTTTATCTTATTTGTATTTGAATTTTAAAATATGTAATCAAAACATACATCAATGTTTGGAGTGGTTTACATGCATCAATGTTTGAAAATAGGATAAACGGGTTTCATATATATGTGAAATACTATTAAACTAAAAACAAAACAAAAAAAAATCAAGTGTTATTACCATAACCCCGCAACACCCATGCACATGCGCTCTTACAATAACTTATAAATGGCAAAAATGGTATTAATACAAGTTTATTGTTGCTCATAATATGGGTGTGGTTCACCCCTCTAGTACATATGATAGATAGTTGTTGCTACATCAATAAGACGCCTGTCAACTGTAATTTCATCACCCACATTATGTTGAGTCAACATATGTTGCTTTGTCATATGTAACATATGCCTATGAGTCATACTTGCATACCACTATTGTAACACCCCAGTTTTTACGAACATAAATATATTTTTTTTGAGCGAAAGCATATTATCAAATAACTAGGTGTTACCGTCATAATTGATGTAAGTCTGGCTTACCATATGAACCTTACATCGATCACATGAAAAAAAAAGTAAAACATGATAAATAGAACTTGAGGAAACTTTCATAAACATAGACAAAATTTTAAAGATTTACTCCGAGTATAATAATCCAAAATATAAAAAGGGATAACATGGATCTAAGATTCCATAAAGGTATTCGGTTAGAACAAACATTCGGATAATATAAATCTACGCCCATAACCCTAATACCAAAGTCACTCCTCCACATATAACCCGTCCAATGGGTTAGCCTCTACCTACACAAAGACATATGGGTCGTCTACTCGTGAGAATGGGCAGCACTCATAAAACGGATGATTAGTATGCTACGTATTGAGTGAGGTAACAATACAACTAAATTAGGATTACACATAATACATGAATTCACATTAGAGAGTAAGCATACGTAAGATAATATAAACGGTGCTAGGTAAATAATAATTTCAAGTCTCGCTATATAAATATATCATATTCCAATATTTTATTTACTTTGAGTTTAGGGACCCCACTATCCTTAAATTGGTGGAAAGATCTAATACACCTCTCAGGGACAAAACACCTAAGTCACTATTATTATCCAGTAGAACAGACCCAACACCTCTTAGAGCAAAAATTCTCATGAGCTATTATTCTTAAATCGATGGAACGGTCTAAAGCACCTCTTAGGGACAACACACCTGAGCCACTATTATTATCTAGTGGAACGGACTCAATACCTCGATCCTAACTCACATAGTCTTTCACTTTAAATACTTAGTATATTTTTTATTAATAATTTATCTCTTAATTGTATATTTATTCAAGTTGAGTATGGGACCCTACTATTCTTAATTTGGTGGAATGGACTGATGCACCTCTCAGGGATAACACACCTGAGCCATTGTTACACATATAAACACAGCGGTCTGACTCATGTGATCTTTAACTTTAAATTATTAGTATATTATTATAGTTGATTGTGTATTCAAGATTATCATACATAACACACATAATTATATAAGAAATAAATTTAATAATATAATTACGACCATACAATTATCCTCAAATGACCATATAACACTTAGGTAATTAAAATGTTCATAATCTCCCAAGTCTTTATAAATCTCAATAGCAATACATATAAATCTCCAATATCCATTCAGAAAATAAATCTTCAATTATTTGTATAAATACCCTATCCAAAATTATACCAAAAGCATACTTCCACAATCTCATTACTCAAGATATCTTATCATATAACATGTCCAATATAATAGCACATACACATACACATAAAAGTAAAGTCCTAGCTATGACATATATCCTTATAAACAAAGACATTGGGCTCTATGCACGTAAATCCTAAACCTCCTCCTCCGAGATCTTTAAAAAACCACCTACAAAAAATAAGATAATATACGATTAGTCTTGAAGATTATGATTGAGGAAAAAGTTAAGGCAAATGAGAGTAAAAATGGAAATAAATAGAGTCAAAGGGAAGCTCAAGTTGTGTGGAAATGTGGTGGAAGGTATGGTGGTGATATGGTATAATTTTGGTGGTGTCTGGGTAAGGTTTGGATGTAAAAAAGAGGGTGCATGACTGAAAAGAGGGGGTTGTATAGGTATGCGGCAGATGGTGCACACCCAGGTCAAGAGCTAGGATCCTACACAGGCGGGCGATGCAAAGAGGCACGGTCGTGCTCGAGAAACAAATTACATAAGTAATAACAAACAGGGATGCACCTGTGCGGAGGCAGTACACAAGCCATGTGATAGATACAAGAAAAGAAGAGGAGAAAATGGTGATGATCGATGGCAACGATCGGCAATGACGAGGGGGTGATGGAGTGGTCTTGATGGTTGATCCACCAAGCACAAGGTAGGGCTTGGTGGTCAATGTGGGAGGTGTTTTAGTTGTAAAAAATAGAGCAGGGGTAGCCAATGAAGAAGAAGAAGAAGAAGAAGAAGATGCTTGGGTTGGCTTGGAAGAAATTTTAGGCAATAAATTAGGTAAACAAAATGAGGGAGAAATAGATATAAAAGGAGTATATATGTGTGTATGCATAAAGGCATGCGAATGGGAGGTACAGGGGGTGATGGCATCAACAACAATAGAGGAACAAGGGAGTGGAGAAAAATTCAATGGAGAGGATGGTTGATAGTGATGGTGGGGTAAAGAAAAAATGGCAGGGGAAGCTGCAACACGAGGATGAAGATGGCAGCAACATGAGATGGTGATGGTTGTGGGATCATGGTAGCAACAGCAATGGAAGAGTGACAAAGGTTCTGATGATCATGGCAGCAGCAGGGGGAGTGAGGGTGATGGTTGTGTGTTACAAGTGGAAAGAATAAAATCAAAGTCAAGCAGTACGACGTAGGAAGGAGGTAGGAGAAAGGAGAAATAAAACTAAAAAGGGAAAAGGATTTAAGGTTAGTTTGAGATAAAAAAATTTATTAGCTAAAATAAGTAAGATTAGTGATATAAATCTACCGAAATTAAGATTGGGTTACTAAATATAATTTATCCAGGTCAAAGATTTAGATTAGATTAAGATTTTAGGATTAAAAAATTTATGTAAAGCTAACATAAAAAAATTAAATTATAATTAGATTAAGGTATTAATGATATAAGATTAGGTTTAGTAAAATTTTGGGGTATTACAACACTATATAAGTAGTATCAGTATCCTACGGGTTCACTACTGAAGCTCTGAAAATATGTGGGCCAAGTAGGTGTTCATGTCACATGATCCATTGGGCAAGCATGTGATGATAATGAACTTTATATTTCCTTGTGTTGGGTCCTCTATATATATTTTCTTTCCTATCAACCTAATAGCGTTGTGGGGGATCAACTATATAAACATGAACTAATGAGTAACTCGCTCTAGCATGTACAATTCTACAACACTCATACAATGTATATCACCGTGTAAAAATTCCATATGACAATCACCCCTGAAATTTGTTACCTTTAATGGATCCCATATCACCTATAATAAAAGGATTATACTAACTATACTATAATTATAATACCACATTTTTATAAACCTTAATTATAAAATAATAATTATGTGTAATTAATTATAATAGTCATTTGAGGGTGTTTTGTATTAAACTTATTATTATTATGTGTATTATTATAAAATATTAGATATAAATTTAATTAGGTTAAATTTTGATAGAATTTGGATTATTAAAATCAATCCTAGTTTAGACCCTAACTGATATCGGGCAACTCTAATCCCTATAATTGGATGTTGTTACCCTATATAATCTTCCTAAATTATTAACCCTACTCTATATTATATTATGGCCTTACCCTATTCCCTCTGCCCTAATAAAAATCATGCTCCATACTATACCTCATGCGCGTCTCCCTCTCCCCCATGTCTTGCTTGACTCTCCCCTTTATGCTACCATCCATTTAAGTGTTCCTCCTCTAAATTTTGTGTCATGTATTAACCCAAAAACAAAGCATGCACTTCCTCTCCTTCCTTTCGAGCTCCCTCAAGCAAAAAACCCTATCGTTCTCCATGGTTGCTCTAGTCATCCACCTTCATTTTCACCATTTTTATCTACAATACACACCACCACCGCCCCTTCTCCTCTATCTTAGGCCACTTCCACCGCTCCCTCCCCCTCACCATTGACATAATTTGCTAAAGTCACCCCCAACCAATGCACAAACCCACTAAAGCTCCCACCCCCTTCAGCCAAGAGCACAAATCACCCCTTCACCTTTGGCCAAAGCTACTAAACCCCTCCACCTTACTGCATCCTCCTCCACCAAAATCCTTCCCCTTGCACTAATCTCCCTACCGGTTACACCCCTTAGCATAGGTTTAAGGTGCCATTGCTCAAATACTTTATTTGACTCCTTCCATGGGTTGTCTCCTTCCCTTGGTTTATGAGTTATGTTCTTGTTCCTTGCTACTTTTTTTTCCCAATTACTTGCTAACTCTTTCCCTGAATAGTTTTAATTAATTTTGGTTTTTTATGTTAAATTAAATGCTAATATATGTGGTTGGGTGTTTATTTATTAGGTAATCTTTAAGGATCTTGGATAATACGGTTTTTGTATTTTTTTGTGTAAGTTTGGATTTAGGTAAATCTAATCGCTCATGAGATGGCAGAAATTATGTACAAGCATGTTAAGATTTATATTTTTTTAAATATTGTTACATGCATGATAAGATGATAATTAAAGATTAGGTTTCTTAGGTGTGCAAGTTATTATGTCATATTGTGCATCAGTATGACAAATTGTTGTTATTCCTCTAGGTTGGATGGTTGGGAGGGCACTGTATTGCTTTGTGCATCAATATGACCGCTGTACTTTTATGTCTTTGGATTATTATTGTATCCACCTTGAGTAATTAAAAATTGAAGTAATGATTGTGCAAGAATAATAAATGGATTTTTTTGGGTGATTGTTTTGGTAGCTGCCATTATGTACTACTCAATTTGGTAATTGTCTTAGCACCTTTCCTTTGGTATTTGAAATTGATTTAGATATGTTGATTTGGTAGTTGCCTTGGTGCCCTAACTTGGTATATGGATTCGATTTGAAATTTTTGATTAGGTAGTTGCCTCAATGCCCTACCTTGGTATTTGGCATTGATTTGATTTGATTAGTCAGTTATGGCCATCGATTTTTATATGGTTATTCTGTACTTTGAGATGATGCAAATTGGTTAAGTATGATTAGATTCTGATCATGAGAGCACAACATTGTGTGTGTGTGTGTGTGTGTGTATGGTTTACTCAATAAAAAGAATTCGTACCAATAATACTTTCACAAATGATTAGGTGAAGGGTATGGAGTGGTTCGAGGCGTGTAATAGTGTTAATAATAAGTGGAGCCTTAAAAAGGGGTTTCATTCACGGAATGGGAATTCAAGTCTAAGAGTTTGGGCAAACTAGTGTTATACCTTCTTGTACTAGCTTTTGTGGTACTCGATTTTCCTTTGGACTATTATGCCCCATGTTGTATTTTCATTACCGTTGTTGTACGGAGAGTATTATCCATAACTTGTATCTATATATTGTGTAACACCCCCAAATTTTGAACCATAAAATTTTATTTTAAAGACAATGTAGAAGTATTTGTAAAAGCAAAATCGAGGAATGTTACTGCTACATCAACCATAAGAAAGGTGTAATCATCACCTAACTCATGCCTAATTCAAGACAAAATGGAACAATATAAAAAAAAAATGCTCATTAACAATCATACAATTCTATAATACTAATGGCGAGAATGGTATTATAGATAAAAGAGAGAACTTACAAATCCGAATATGAGAATCAAACCCAAGAGTTTATATCACAAGAAAGAACAAAAATCATCCCAAGGGTAAAATTACATCTAACCGATTAGTCTAACTCTTAACTACACAAGAAAGTAACTTTTGAATTCATAAGCAATGGCCAACTACTAGCCTGAGGTATCATCCTCAACATACTCTAGCTAGAATCATACCTGTACAAATCGTCTTCTGCTCACCGAACTAGAAGCTGGATCATCACAGTAATCATAAAAATATAGTATCAGTATGGTGAAGTATTAATAAAAAAGACTACCCAAAACATGGTAAGGGATCATGCAGCACATTGAAGTCACATAATAGTATGGTGATAAGCATGCTAACATAAAATAACACTCAGGATCATGGTAGTATATAACAAGGAATGCTAACATGGAGATCATGGAAGAATAATAATACAGTAAATGCATTATAACCACACAATAATTATAAATTTTCCTTTAATTATCATAAAATTTTCATTTATTAAGATAATATGTTCAACTACACCCATTTCTGCACGATGAAAAAAATTTATAGTAGCATACACACACCATAGGATACGACACCCATCACACAGGTTAGGATACATCGAATGGGCTCTTCTCCTAGGATACCACACCCACCACACATTGAGTGCACCTTCCGTGAGGGATAACATATTATAGGATACCTCATCCACCACGTGGTCAAAGTACTTCAAAGGGATTATACATGGAAACCTCATCCACTACACCTTGAATGTCTTCGCCCTGAGGGCTAAAAAGTTAGAAAACCACCAGCCCAAGCAATGGATAATACGAAGTGCCAAGGAAAATGTATAGGGATACCTCACCCACCTGAACTAGACATTGATGCCACATCAGCCTACCGCAATATGATCCTATACTTCAAAGATATGTGTATACCTCTACTAATCAACCCGGTGGAGAAGGAAATAGGTACTGAGTCAAAATATAAAAACATAGGATGACTCACCCACTAACTCTCGATTAGCTACCCTGAGAGTTCGATTAAAAGGCTCAAACAAAATCTTAATTCATTAATTATTAATTACCAAGTGATATCACAAATCACAAATTAATTCCATTATTATCTAAATTGGATGTTTCCAAGTGATAACACCAAACACGTCACAAGACATACAAGCTACCAATTAGGTGTTTAGAGATGACATCAAACTTAACTAATTCAAGGCCCAAATATCATCATTTTGATTCAAATTAATTTTAAGGTAAACATGGTTAGATTCATGATTAAAATGTTTTAATTATATAAAAACATTAATATAAAAGACCTAATGAAAGGATATTAAGTAATAAATGAATCTAGAAAAAATAGGTTGTCTGGTATATTGGTCCCGAAGACCAGTTAACTAGTATGTCTGTACCAAACCTACATAGAAAAATAAGCAAGCAAACCAGTTGACTACTTGGTTCCACTGATCAAATGTTCATGGGAAACCAATTGATGACTTTGACCAAATAAATCAATGGGTCTAAACAAAGACTATACCACTCTAATCACAAGGTAATCAGTCAATAGGTCTAGCAAACAAATCAACTACTCATAGGAACTAATAGACTTGTTCATCGAACCAATTGACCGATCTCACAACCAACCGTCAAAATTCCTAAATTGAGCGACATTTCACACAACCACTCGATCCACATACCAAAATTTTACCTAACTAGCCATATTAATCCTAGCATGCTTTAATATCATCATTATCAAACATATAAAGAGATATGTTGCACACATAGAATCACAAGAATACATGGTAATACTAACATTAAATAAAATAATGCTCGAAGCTACCAAAATCATGCATAATATCATGGGATCCAAAATATGCTTGAATTTCAAGAAGAAACTCTACCACATGCTCGAATCCTAGAATATAATTAACTCATGCTCAAAATAGAAATGAACCAAAAACATGAAACCATAATAAGAACAAAAGACCTTATTCATATTAAAGATAAGAATGTATTACCTTTAAGCAATTTTCTAGCACAAAACTCATAACTTGATGGTTATCTACAAGGATCTCGATTCCTAGGAGAATCAAGAATCAAAATCATTAAAAATCCTTTCTAGAACTTAATAAAAAATTAAATCATAAGAAGAAGGAGAAGAAAAATGACAAAATACAACATTTTTCTAAAAATTGAAACCCAAAACCAAAATCCAAGTTCTTCAACATTTCTCAAAACTTTAGCCATTCCTTAATTAAGAGAAAAAAGGTAGAGCTAATGCTAAGATTAGGAGAAGAAAGAAGAGACAATAATTTCTATCAAAGGATAGGAAACAAGAGGCAATCCTCTATTTTTCCAGCAAAGAAGAAAAGAGAGTAAAGTAGAGAATGGCAAACACTTAGAAAATTTTTACTAGGGAAAAGGGAGAGAATTAGCAAATGTAGATGATATGGAGTGAATTGAATAAAAAATGGAATGTATAGAAGGGAATGCTAGTTAACATACCCAAGTAGGAGAGGGGAAGTCTAACTTAGGTTGAGTATGGGTAGCCCAAAGTGTAAGGTGATCACAAGTTAAGGTAAGGGAGGTAAGGTGTGAGCAGGATGAGC
This sequence comes from Tamarix chinensis, assembly GCA_030549775.1. NCBI lineage: Eukaryota > Viridiplantae > Streptophyta > Magnoliopsida > Caryophyllales > Tamaricaceae > Tamarix > Tamarix chinensis. The sequence goes on along the minus strand of CM060179.1, from coordinate 8,062,925 downwards.
AATGACGGAGGTTTAGTAGGTTAGGGGAGTGGTGTTGAAGGTAAAAATATATAATAATAAAAACCCTCAGTCATGGATTCAAGAAAAGAGAGAAAAGTGAGGGAGAATAGAAAACATAAGATATGCCTCAATAAGTACTTTTGAAAGTATTTAGCTAAATAAAAATCATATAGTGATATAAATAATATAAAAATAATTCTAAATCACCAAAATATGTTTATTAGCAAAAATAGATTATGATTAGAAGTATTCATAAACATGGGAAAGAGATTTGAATTAAATTTAGAAAATGATATAAAATCACAGTATAACCAGTCGATCAGTTAGACAAATCTATCGATCGATGCACCTAAAATTCACCATTTGATTAAAATTTCAAGCCCTTTCTAAAACCAAAACTCATTTATTCAACCAACATGATTTTAAATGTGATTTGAAGAACTTTAAGAAAGGATAATACATGTTATCTCTTATTTCAGTTGTTTTATTTTGGGATATGACTTATTTTTAGCCTTAACACTTAGTATAAGAATGGTAGAGGAAGCTGGACTTATACTAAGTATGGCAAAAACACCCATTATTTCTGTAATTAATGCTTCTACAATATAAAAAATTTAAGTAGTAAAAATGGGGGTGTTACAATAATAGCTATAATAAAAATTAAAGAATATTTTAATTTGAATGAGTATACATTTCTCACATGTATAGAATCTATCACCCTTCTATTATATCCAAGCATGGAAGGGTTCTTGTCTAAGGATCGATCACACACCATCTTTGACAATGGGGTGGGTGAGAGTCCCAGTTACACCTAAAACGACCAAAATTTGGGAAATGTTCATATATCCAAGTATGTTAGGACACACGTGTTATAAATAAAAGTAGATGATCAACAAATGTATTATATAGATGGTAGTTATAGAATTACTTGCAAGAGAGTTATACATTCAGATATTTGAGAAGCATTTGATCTAGATGCTATACTGAGCTATCAATATAATAGAGTGAGTACAACCATTCCTCGTGCATAGTCTTTTACAACTGTGAGATCCTAGATAAATGGAAGCTAATATGGGATGACTCAATTGGACGACTTATTCACAAATAATGACATGCCAAGCAAACACAATAGGTACATAGTAACTTTACTATCCCTTGGTAACAAGTTTGATGTGTATAAGGCACGAGTCATTGAGAATCTATTTCACCCCTTTTAAGTATCACCTTCACATCCTCTTCATCTATACCAATTAGGCTAGCCAATACATGTATTACTTGCAAATAAGTGTCATCTATATCACTTACATATAATGGATGACTGTCAACATTTAGTCCTAATATATACTACACATCTAAAAGGGTATCGATCATCTCATCCCACGGCGTATGAAAGCTATTAGCTTCTGACTGTCATCTCTCTACAATGGAAGATATGAGACCTAGTCCACATATGGAAAAAATGCATACCACTAGATGCTCCAATCTACTACCACAAATTTGGGTGAACTGATCATCATCAATAATATTCATCCAATTACTAAACTACTCCAACATAATTTGAACCCTCAAAACTTCGTGATCCTAAACAACAAAATAGACAGATATAAGAAATACATGATTGTTAACAAAGGAAAAGTGTGAACAAAGCAATATATTTTGTAACTTACATTTTCAAACCATATATCCAATGCAATATAACCCCCAAAGCTTAGGATCAAACTAGGGTTCCTTAGATTTAGAACATGGTCCAACTAAGTACCAACCATCCCTTAAGCATATGCCTCATTCATCTAATATTACATCATTATCCTCGTTATCATTACCACCATCGTCTCTTTCATCTTCATTTATAGGTGGCAGACAATATACATGGGTCGAGGAGGATGGTTCAACACTAAAGAATGATTAACCAACTAATGATGAATGTCCCCTATCAACCCATGATGATGGAATAATTGCATTGGTGGTACACAATGATCGACTTGCATAGTCCGCAAATGTCGGTTTTGTAGGCATCTCATAATTAGGATTAGCTTGTATCTGAGCTTCATATTAGACGTTGTAACAGTCCCAAGATTTGGAACTAAAATTTTTCATTTGAATAATTAATTATGGAATCTAAAATAGTAAAATGTAGGGTGCTACTACTACACTTGAAACAAGACCAGTTTCCTCTACCATTTTTATACCAAGTGCTAATGCTAAAAACATTACTCTACTTATTTTAATAACATAATTATAAGATTCAAACTATAGAACAAAATAGCTTAATATCATTTTAAATAAAGCAAATGTCGGTAGATTCAGTAAAAAGAAATACATAAGAGTATAAGAGTACAGAATCATCCAGATCAAAAGATATTATGTAAAATATTGGATAGCCCTAACTATTAACCCAAAATATTAGTCTTTAACTGATCTCACAAGCTAACCTGTAAATATCACTACCCATTGAATAAGCAGGAGTCCATAAAAAGGAACTCTTCAATATAATGGTATTGAGGAACCTATTATACAAAACTAATATAAAAAGCCCATATAGAACACATAAAAATCAATAAATAGTATAAAACATTGAAACATACAAGCAATGATTAAAATACAATCTCACATCAGATAAACAATAATCACCAAAACCACATACTACTCATACTTGTTTATTTAGAATATAATAAAACTTACCAAATAAGCATACAAGCGATGTTATCTGAAATAATGATTAGAATCAACCTCACCATAATAACTATAACCTTCACAATATATCTCATATCTCAATATCAAACCAATAATATCCATAATATCAATGGTAGGGCTCAAAGGCACAATACCAATCAGATTCATAACATCACAGGTAGGGTTCAAAGGCATAATACTAATAACATCCATAACATCACATGTAGGGCTCAAAGACACAATACCAAATATAAGTAGGCACGAAGGTTACTACCGAACCACATGTAGGCACAAAGGCTACTACCAAACTATAGGTAGGCATGAATGCTACTGCCAACCAATCCAATAATAATTTCAATCTAATAATATTCATCTATTATTACTTACTCAAGGGAGATCATATCAAACCCGGAGGCCCTAAGGTACTTCGGTCATACCAGTGCACTAAATTATTATAATATCCTACCTACTATCAACCTAAGGACACTAAGGTACCCTACTCATATTGGTAGATGAAGTTAGTAAAGTACCCTGCCAACAACAACACATAATATATAAGTCTGCATACCCTTTATAAGTCAGCACAACTAAATAAAGTAAGATATAAGACCTCGTTGGAGCACTAAGGCACACCAACAATGATCCATAATCAATTATGGGTTAAACCATGTCTTTAGGATAACTACCCCTAAAGATTCACCATTTCCTATATCGAAGTCTTTCACTTTAAATATTAGTATTTTATGATGGTGACCACGAGATCACAAATCAATCACATAAATCTAATTTTCATACTTAATTATTTTTACGCATTTTCAAATATCCAAGACAACCATAATCAAGGTCAATACCGAGGTCAGCATTAGAAATCTAATAGGGTCGTCCTAGGTTCAAATATGTACATGTAGGCAATTTAGGATAAAAATGACCAAAATATCCTTAGGGCCAAAATATCCACATTGTCATCCATTTCAAGTACTAATTCTAGTTTATAGATTAACTTGTCATGAAAATATTAAAATACAATGATTAAGTTATATAACATGCAAATAAATTACCATATATATTAAATGACCATTTTGCCCTTATTTATGATTTTGAATGTAAAACCCTAGCATGCGCGTCTAAAACATCAAATCACATTTACCCATACTCAACAATACATAATAAATTTTAGGATCCTTATCAAAAAAATTATTATAATACACTTAAAATGACCAAAATGATCATGATTGTACTGAAACATGTATTTCTAAAAAATCAAATCACATATATCCATACTTAACAATAATTAAGACATATAAGAAATTCTTATTGAATAAAATATCATGATATACTTAAATGACCAAGTTAACCCTAAGGCACATGATAATGATATTTATGTTAAAAGTATGTCTAAGGATGCTCGTCCTATCATATTAGACATACATGACATATATAATTTATTTTATCATGTAAATTATTTTAATATACTTTCGTACACATAATAATTTACACAAGTTAACATGCTCTATTTCACCAAAATTCATGCTAACACTTTCATGCAAATAATTATAATGTAATGAACATACTTAATACAATTTATACATCAAAATCCTAATGTCCTATCACGTGATATCTGAATATTTTAATAGAGTATAAGAATTATCTAATTTTTAATAAAAATATAAATTTATCAGTAACCTACTAAAATTATTAGGCTCCTATAATTAAAATTTTATACCTAAAAATAATACCAATTTAACCAAATTAATATTTAACCAATAAAATAATATTTTTTTTAAAATATTTATTAAAGGAGAAATTACCAAAATGTCCTTAATGTGAAAATGGGTAAAAATTAAAAGGCACGACGTCACACGTGCTAGTGTAGTGTGAGTGGACAAAGGCAAAGAGCTTTGATTGGAGTTGGTTGGCTGGAGGTTACGGTCAAGGGTGCACAGTGGGTAAAGGAGGCGATAGTGATGAGGGAGGCAACAGTGGTGCTGGAGGCGGCAGACAGGGCTAGAAAAGTTGGTGGTAGTTGGGTGAAGCTTCAGTGGAAGAAGAAATGGGGCACGAGTAGTGGGTGGAAAGGAAACTACGGGTAGGGAGGTGGCAAGGGCAACTTGACTGGGTTGTAGATGGTTGTGGCTTAGGATGGTGGTGTTGGCGTCAAGGGTAGGTTGCCGAGGATTGGCTAGGGAGTTGGTGGTGTGTGAGTTGTAAGTAGAGTAAAAAGGTTGCACATGATACAAAGGAAAAGTGGATGGAGAGTGAGGTAGGTGGTGTTGGAGAGGTCAACGACGAATGGTGGTGGTGAGGGAAAAGAAAATAAAGGTAAGGGAATGGAGAAGGAGAAAGGAGAAGAAAGGTAGGCAAGACTCGAGGGTGTGCGATGGTGGTTGATGGTTTTACTAGAGGTGGAAATTGGATGGAAAATGGGAGAGGGGAGAAGGAGAAGCAGTAAAGAGGAGAAAAAAGAGAAGGCAGCGATCGAGTTTTCGAATGAAATAAGGGAAATGGGTGTGTGTATGTATGTATATGCATAGGTGAGGGTTGGGCAGTTTGGGGCTATGGCTGGGATGATAGAGTTGGGTTTATAGAAGTATGTAATGGCTGGGGAAGGGCAATGCAAGATGACATAGATGCAAGGTTGGTGGCAAAGGTAGTGTAGAAAAGGAGGTGACGAGGGGGAAATATAGTGGTTGTTTGAGCTTGAAAAGGAAAGGGGGAATATTGGTGCATGGGCATTGCAAAGGCATGTCAGGTTGTGTTTAATGGGACACTAGGTGTGTGTTGCAAGGGTTGTTTGGACAATGGGTTGGGAAAGTGAGAAGGAGAAATAAGAAAGAAAAGAAAACGGGTGTTGGGTTAGGTTAGGTAAGTGGAGGAGAGAGAAAAAAAGGGAAGAAGTGGGTTGGGTCGGGTAGGACAAGGAGAGAAAGAAAAAGAAAAGTGGGCTAGGTTGAGTGCAAGGAGGAGGAAAAGAAATAAGAAAAGGAGAAAAGAAATAAAAAAAGGAGAAAAAAAAGGAGAAAAGGAAATAAATTTAATGCTAGAATTAGAATTATGTTAGATTTAGGATTAAGATAAACTTAATTTATCCAAATTTAGGGTATCCGATAAAAAATAAATTGGTTAAACTATGGGTTTAAATAAAAGTAAAAAAATAATTAGGATAATTTATCAAATAATTTATTTGGGGTTGGCGGGTTAAAGGCTAACAAAAAAAAGAGGTAAGATTTAAGGATTAAGTTTTCAGATAAAAGGTTATACATTTAAAATTAATGTTACAAAATTTTAAGGTGTTATAGACTCGGTCTAGAGTTTGTTCATGTGACAATCTACCATATTTTTTTGTTGTGTCGTAGTATGCTAATAAAATATTTTATAATACTTGTTAAACTCATCAAAGTATATTATAGTGCTTGTTTAGCTTTATTTCTACAATGTGTCGAAGTGGTGCAACCACGACTCTTAGTTATATCAGATGTATTTCCTTGTTTGCGGTCCATATAAATTTTAATAACAAAAACACTTCAATCACAATTATGATTATATCAATATATGCATGTACATAAATATACTCATTTTTCTGCATGTATAGATTTATCAATCTCCAAGCTTTATTATCTATTATTTTTATACACTGAATATTCCTAGATCTATATGGTCTAACAAATTCAATCTCCAATTTTTACCCTATTAACTATATATAATTATAGATGTATCAATTTCTAATATTTATACATAGATTTATCCATCTCCAAGATCTATATGACTAACCTGAGTTGCACGAGGTTGTCACACTCTCCGACTTAGCTTGCACGAGGAGCCCACATTGCTTAGAATGGCCTACGTGAGAAGCTCGTGCTATGCGGCATGACATGCCCACTACGCCAAGTAAACAACTAGATAATAGCGTGAAAAGAGCATGATGAACTTACCTTCATTCAATGCTAAACGTTGTTGAGTGTTGGCTAAGGGGTTGTTGAGTGTTGGATGGTAGCTCCGAAGAAGAAGTAGGAGGATGAGCAGGAGGAGATGGGTGAGGGAGTTTAGATTTGATAGGGTTTATAAGGAGGTGATAGATGAGGAAAAAAGGTTGGACATAGATAACAAGAATAAGGATCATAATTGGAGGGTATTATGGTAAGTTTACAAAAAAAATCAAATATTAATGGAATCAGATTATATAAAACTCCTTCGTATATTATTAATAACATATGAAAATTTTATTAACTTAATGTTTGTTGCTCCAAAAATATTTTCTTCATTCTTGCTTTCACGTCCTTACTTTCCCAAAATACACAATGGAAATTACTATCATATTCCTCCCATTTATCCATGCTCTCTTCCCATACAACACTATTGTTAATTCATTGAGTAACTAGCAACTACCATAACGATGCCCTTCTATGAATCTAAACACTAATAAAACAAGAACAAGCAATAAAATTACAGTTACGATTGCGATTGCAGTGTCATAATATTGGAACATCACAAACGATATTTTATATATCACGATTATCACATCACATTTTTTAAAAATTTCTTTCGCAACGAATATTAGCAATTATTGATAAATGTCAGCAAATATTAATAAATATCGATAAATATTCGCTGATAATCAATACATCATCAATAAACACATAATACATCATCAATAAACACATAAAACTCTAAAACCATAACGTATCTCGAATTTTATGTATTAACTGATCTACAATTTAATAAATATCAATTAATATTGTACATTGAGAATTTGTATGATTTGAAGTCTATAAGGATTCAAATTTGCCTGCCCAAGCTCTGCCAATGGCAAACTTACTCGCCAAGGAATCGCTAAAACTTTTTCTTGGAAAATTGAAAACTATTCCCTAAGAAAACTGAGATTGATTTTTGTGGGGGGGGGGGCGGATGGGTGGTCGATAAGTTCAGGAACAAAATTTTAGCATCCAGCCTCAAGCTAAACTGGGGTGGGCCATGAACAGGAAAACACCAAACACAGAGAGAGCAGAGCGGAATATAACCAGAAATCCTGAATGTAATAATACCCACAAAACAACCATATAATCGGAAAGAAGAGCTTAAATAATACCACATCCAGAAGTAATGGCAGATGTGTACAGGGAACAACTCCACATCCGAAAATCCTAGCTTTCCTACTTAAGGTCGGCTGGAATGCTGAATAATTCCTACTAAATTACAAATCTATAGACGAAAAAGAATACATACTTCCGGAGGTCAAGGTCGTACTGCATCTCATCCAGAGATCCATACATTAAGCTTCATCTTGTAAACATTTCCAAACTCTACAATGCGTATAATAGTAGGCCCAAAACCTTTGGCTAGAGTCTCTTGTGATGTACGACGAACAGACACGAGGGATTAAATCCTCTCAGCTAACAGCCAGCAATTGTTCACTAGCATCCCAGTCCAGCACAGCACCAAAAGTGCACGGTATCAGGTACTTTGATCATGGAGAGGACGCCACCACGAATGGGTCTACCCACAGGATAGCGGAGGAAGAAAAACTCAACCTTTTCTTTTTGACCTCACATTTCCTCGTCAGATTTATCCTCGTTCCCCCTCGTCTTGATATCACGTTCTAGGTATTCCTCTTCTATTGTTTCCTTAAGGATGAAAAGCCTTTGGATAACAACAGGTCGAGTCATTTGCTTAGCCTCCCTAATGTCAGTTTCTTCTGTATTCAGATGGTATGCGTCAAGCATGATCTTCGTCCACTTGTGCAGCTCCTTGGGCGTCCTGCTCTTTCCATCCACATAAAAATACATAATTAGTCACATCCTGCATTCTCAAAGAAGAAATAAGTTTCGATAGCTTTATATAAAGAAATCCCAAGAAAAAAGAAGGCATAACAACTGCTATGCTGCCTCACGTGTATAGAGCTTTGGGGTCCTTGGCTTCATGATCATCACCAGGGGAAAAAGCAGTAGCTAAAGCTGAGAACCTTTCTTCTGGATCAGTGATATTCAACAAGTGCTTAAGGAGTTTGATTTCCTTAGGAGAAATGCTTCTAAGACTGCTCTTTGTTGTTTTGTATATGCAGTACATGATTTCTTTAACCTGAAATCAGCCTCTCTGTAACTACTAATACTACACATTTGACCAACAAACTTGATAATAATATCAGCAACTAACAGTTACGTGACTGCCATTGACATACCTCATTCTTCATTGTTGTTGACTCCTTTGCGGAGGCCCAAGCACTATTGATGAGTAATATCAACGATGAGTCTAGTTCCTTAGCCCTAGCTAGGCTTTTTATCTTCTCACATGCTGCGTCCAGTGAAGGTGAGTTCAGGATGTCATTGAACTTGGATTGTGCGGTGTCAAAGGTGTCTACAATTCCTATTGTATTATCATATGCAGAGACTGCAGCCAAGCATCTAGCACCAAGTCTGGCCATCCCTGCTTGTTTTTTTTTTTTTTTCAAACAAATGACATAAAAATGAGTGATGCAGTCAACTTTGTCTCAAAACGTATGCACAAGTGCTTCAAGTTTATTGTCAACAAGTAATCAGGCAATGGATTGGGTTGAAGCTCCAAGCAACAAATATTATCCATGAATACTCCACAAGAAACAATATGTAGCGATCGCTGATCGTGTCTTATTAGCATGCTCTCTCTCACACATACGCACACATTTATTCCCACACAGTAAGAGTTGTACAAAGAATACATAATCAGTTACCGTCACGGTCCTCCAAACCGTCATAGGTTTCTGCAAGAAGATTGAGGTGGCGGAAAAATTCTCCAGAGAAATCTCTTCGCCGCTTTGCAACAATAGCATTGATATCCGTAGGACTGTCTTGTAGCAGCTTCACGAGTTCCGTATGTCTTTCCATCTCCTCATCAATCTACAATTCAGCGATCCCCACTCCTGGTCAGACCGCATAATCCAGACATCTGAAACAGGTGATAGAGCTAAAATCCTATACAAGTGTAAACTAACTTCCGCAGCAAGGGAGCAAGTAACACCAACACATAGGATCTAAACGACGCAAAGCCCTTGGCATTACCTTCTTTACTTTCTTGCCCAATGTCCTCAATTTTTGCTTCAGAACAGGATCATTCTCGGTATCAGCCCGAGCCTGACATCGATTATAGAACCCATCCCTATATTTCTTCCACTCCTCCCGAAAGACCAAATATTTCCTCCATTCCTTTGACCTAGGCTTCTCATTCAAGAACAAATCTATCATCTTATCACAAAATTGAGCAATTGTAAAGCCCTCAGCAACTTCAACATCTAGTCGCTCTTCTTCCACGTGTGAATAACTTACTCCAGTCGCTTTAAAATCTATAATACAGCATATTTCACCATGCCCGTCAAAATTGACAATCATAATTAAACAATACAACAAATGCCCTCAACCGATCTTAACAGTAAAATTCATCGACGACCCAGTATATAATATAAGACATGAATTACGAGATATTAATTGAAGGAGAGCATAAATTAGAACAATATATGAAAAAAGTATTTAATAAACAAATGTCCAGAGAATAGTAAAGTTGGTTCATAAAAGGCACGAAATTTGATAATTAAATATATTGTGTACTTACTGGCAGTAAAGGTAGTGCTCGATTTGAATGTTCGACGGTTTGCCGAGGGATGAAGAGATTGAATATGAGTAGGGTAGTCGAGAGCCCACGAGATTATCGAAGGTGGGATTGAGAGGGCTGAAGACAAACATAAAAGGGTATTTCTGGCAATAGGGGGTTCAATTGAAGTTGGGACTACTTGCATAGCCATGAGACTGCTGCTGCAGCTGCTAGTGCTCTGTCTCATACCGGAAATCGGATTCTTCCTGCTTTCGCTCTTCACACTTCAGTGTAGTAACTTCGGTCTCTGGCTTCTCGCTGCTTAATCCAAATTTGACGAATGACGACGGCAAAGGGATTAGTGTAGCTTTTGGTACCTAAAATAAAGGAAGAAATATTATGTTCGTTGCTTCTTTTTCTAATTATTTAGTTCTTCTATTTATTTATCTTCAAAATTTATCATTTTTTTTTCTAATTATTTAGTTGTATTTTTAAATCACATGATAATGATTAAAATAGATAAAATTAAGAAAACACACACTTAAAATATGATTAATTCAAAATTATATGACTAACTTGAGGAAAAATTGCAATGGTCAGTTCAAAATAATATAAAAAGTAAAATGACATTTATCTCTAAAATAAATAGGTATATATTCTACTCGTGATAAATAAGCTCTTTCTCTTTTGAAAAATAGGTATAAAATCATTTGGTCTGATTTTATAAAAATATCATGATACTTCTAATTTTATTACTTGCTCGATGTTCTTTGTAATTTATGTCTTTGATTTTTAACCAAAATAGATTTTATAATTTTACAAAGTTAGGACTAGATCTACTATTTTTTTTTTGAAATAAAGAAGTAATTCATTAATGTAAGAAGTTAATTACAACATCATTAGATTTGTGTACATAAATGTCATAGTATGTTTAATAAGGCTTTTAGCAACCTTATTTGCACTGGGTAGTATAAATCAAACAAGATAATTGTTATGTGATATAAGTAATTCTCATCATTGCTTCGTGATGTGTGCAGCAATCTAGGAAAGTATCTCGGCATGATTCGTGAGTATAGTAGCCCTGGTCTTTAAGTCGATCTCTAATATAACATACTCTAAGCCTTTTCTCAAAGCCTGTATAAATCCAATATAGCATATTTTTACATTAATCAAAGTTGTTAGAATTGAAATTTTTACTTATGATTGATTTGAAGGCTTAATATTGAATTGTAAGATTCGACAAAAACTATAAGAATATGAAACTTATATACTTTTATGCTATAAAATAGTATGTTTAAAGTGAAAAGAACAAAAATTACACTATCAAGTTATCATATAGTCATTGATTCAATTATAACAAATTATACATTTTGAAGTCATTGTACATATTACGAAATATATTCAAATCCACGAATTTGACTCGAACATTTTGGTATGTTTTCGGTGCATGTGAAACTCTTATAAGCAAGATCAACTACAAAGGTTTGTTATGTAACAATGCTTGGTCATGTGATGCATCCTTCAATTAGTAGATAATAATAATAATAATAATAATAATAATAATATATTTAATAAATAAAATAACAATACTTATGGTACTTATATAAATAATATTAATATAAATAACCATATTGTTATTATTTATAATAGTATTTTAATTAATAATAAAACAATAATTATATGATATTATATTATTAATATTGTTATAAATATAATCACTATTATTATTTCATGTATTATTTATCAAAATAATAATATTATTTTATATTATTATTATTATTTTATAATAGTTATATCTAATTATTATTGTTGTTATTACATAAAATGATACTATTATTATTTTGATTATAATATGAATAAAAATAAAATATTATTATTATTATTTTGATATTATTCTTATAAATTAATATAAATTATCATTATTATTATTATAATTATAAAAAGTATGATGGTATTTATAATTATATTTATATTTATAATAATTACTATTATAATAATAAATATTATAATAATAATAGTATATAATTAAAATAGTTAGTATAAAAATTATTATTTGCATATATTAAATAACAATGGTGATATGATAAATATATACATATGTATGTGTGTGTGTGTGTGTGTGTGTGTGTGTGTGTGATGACATTTTTATTGCTAATTTTGGGTATTATATGTATAAATATGAAATAATAATAATAATCACTGCTTATAATATTAATTAGAATCATCAATACTATTGTATTAATGATAATGATATTAGTAATGAATATTATTATCATTAAAATAATTATATTAATAATTAGAATTATAATAATAATACTTATTATTATTATTATTACTAAAATAACATTACTATTGTTAATATTATCATAATTAACATTATTATTAGTGCTATAACTCTGATTATAATTTTAGCAATGGTTATAATAATAGTAGTAGTAGTAGTAATTCAGTTAAAATTATATTAGATCACATAAGAAAAACTCATATGAGAGGAAGTCGCAATTGTTCAAGTAGGTACTCGTCTTTGATGTTAAGTAGGAGACACATGTTCGATGCCCACTGATGACACATGAGTGATCTCCTTCCCTTTTTTACCCACCCCATGTATGTAACATCTATAAAAATAATGAAAAAAAATAAGCCATTTTATTACCAAATTGTTCAGTTTAACATTAGATTGAATACTACTTTTTTTTTTAGATCAGACAAGGGGGAGTGAAAGCTAAAAGGACACCCTACAAAGGGTTCATACAACAACAACAGGTGATGTCCCTAATTTCATCAAACATTAAGAACGAGGAAAAATCTAATGGGGAGAGTCATAATCAAAAAATCTCGAGGGCAAATTTTGACCCATGTTAACTAAGCAATCAACAACTATATTAGCCTCTTGATAGGTGTGGGTGATACAACCGATCTCAAACTTATTAATGAGAGTATCACAGACATCTAAGATGTGAGAAAGAGATGATAAGATGAGTGTATAATATTGATTAAGAGCACAACCCTCAATGAGTCACTAGCGATTTATATGTAACGATAGTACTTTACCCACACCTCTTGTGGCCCATAAAAATTGCCCACTACTTTGCACATAGAATATGGTTAAATCTAGTGTTGGCTAAAAATCTATATAACCAACACCCGAGATAGTCTTGGGAAGCATCACCAATATAGAGTATTCCAGAGTTCTCCAACACGCTACCATCAACATTGATCTTGATAATACCTTCTTTTGGATAAGACCATCCTATATTCTTATCAAAGTATTGTTAGCTTAGATTTTAGGCTTCATTTAGCTTTGACTAATTCTTATCAGAGTATTGTTGGAATAGATTGGCTTAATTTAGCTCTGACCAAGCAAAAAAATTACCTTTATCTAGGTAATGGATCACCTATGAAAACACATGTGGTTCTAATTATCCACTATATAAAATCCATTTGTTTCTACTGTGCCAAAACTTCCACACAACAAGGGTGAAGGTTGACAACCTACTCTCAACTACCTCAAATAGATTAATTTAAAATATGCAGATCCAATAAAATCAAATACTAATTTATTAGATGATGATGATAATAATAATAATAATAATAATAATAATAATAGTAATAGTAATAATAATGCAAAAGCGTACCTAAATTCATAACACGGAAATGAGCGATGGATTTGGGATAATAATTGTACTGGTCGTACTTTGGTCTTCTAGATCAGATACATGTTTTTTAGCCTTTATTGAGTGATGGAAATTAAATAGGATGAAGTATGTGTAACCCAGGGACCACGATCCTATATATAGACAACTAACCTATTATCTATTGGGTTATTCTAGTTTTGTCTATCAATAATCTAGAATACCCAAAGTCTCTATATATACGGGTCCATAACTAATTAGATATATTAAGTCCAATAATTTATATGTAAATATTATCACTTATGAACGGACTTAATTTATACGATAACCAACAATTCGTATCATTCACATGTAAAGCCCAACATTGGATAAAAAGTCTAACAATATCCCACATAGGTTATGTATGTGACCTTATAATTACGAATTGAAAAATAATCAAATGAGTTCAATATTTTTGTTATTATGAAATGTATCTTTAGCCATTCAATTCCATTAGTCACACCAACATCGGATCACTGCATCTTTTATCACATTTTTTCGTAACTATACCTTCAATGGTCACATATGCAGATATAACCAAATGACATAGATCAAGATATGGATATACAACATGAAAATTTTATGTAATGTGATATTAACATGCCTATTTTAAACTCGTCTGCCTTAAAACTTTAATGAGATCAAATCAAAAATAAATTAGAAAGGAAACGAACTAAAACTTTATTTTGGTAGAAAATATATGGCCAAAATTGTCCATGAGAAAAAATAAAGTGTCTATACATAGAGAAAATGAAGTAACACACTGCCACTAAAACTAAACATCATCGGCCAACGTAACACACCTTACGAGAAACATGATCGAGAAACTATTTGGGCGGTAAAGCCTTAGTAAGTGGTTTTGCTATCATGGAGTCTATATTGATGTGCTTTATAGACAACTCTCCTTTATATACTTTATCTTTAACAACCAATTATCTAATATCAATACTTTTTTATTTTGTAGAACTTAGGTTGTTATTGGAATACTAAACTACAACCTTATTGTCACATAACTTCATGAGCGGTCTTTTAATACCATTAATATATACAACCCCTTGATAAAATTTTGCAGCCATATACCACAAGTGTAAGCCATATAGCACGCTATACTTTGCGCTATCATAGTGGAAGATGCCACAATTGTCTTCTTAGCACTCTTACAAGAAAAAAAACCTCCAATCATCAAGGA
Organism: Tamarix chinensis; assembly: GCA_030549775.1. NCBI lineage: Eukaryota > Viridiplantae > Streptophyta > Magnoliopsida > Caryophyllales > Tamaricaceae > Tamarix > Tamarix chinensis. The sequence continues at coordinate 8,047,838 of CM060179.1, read as the reverse complement.
AACAAAACCTAATGTAGACTTTATGTTATCTTAGCATCTAGCAAAATCAGAGTCAAAAGATCCTACGATCTCAAACTTGTCTAACCTCCAATATGTGAGAATGTAATATTTTGTTTTTATAAGTATCGCGTGACTAATTTGTTTGTTGTCCAATGGCCAAGTCCCACATTACTCTAATATATCCCAAGCATATTAGTGATATATATAATATCCAGACGTGTACACACTTGATCATGCATTAGACTTTCCATTGTTGAAGCATAGGTAACACTTTTCATGCACTTTATTTTAAATTCATTCTTAGGGAAGTAACCAAGACTAAATATATCTCCTTTAGCAATAGGGTTGTTTCCTTATTTGTTGTTCTACATGTCATGCTGCTTGAGAATCCTTTTAATATAAGACTTTTGTGATAACCCTAGAAAACCTCGAGAATGATCCAAATGTATCTCTATATCCAATACAAAAGAGGCATTACCAATATCTTTCAACTCAAAGTTCTTAACCAGAAATTTTTTGGTCTCACGAAACAAACATATGCCATTACATGCCAATAATACATCATCAACATACAAAACCAAAAGAAACGTATTTACTCCCACAAAAATTATGGTATACACATTCATCCTCCAAATTCATCTCAAAACTAAAAGAGGTGATAACTTGATGAAATTTCAAATATCATTGTAGAGACGCTTGATTGATTCCATAGATGGATTTCTTAATTTTGCTAACTATATTATTTGGGTATCCTAACACAAAGTTATCTAGTTGCACCATATAGATTATTTCCTCAATGTCGCCATAAAGAAAAGTGGTCTTAACATCCATTTGATATAACTTAAGATTAAAATATGCCATTAATACTCTCCTTCTCTTTATTTCCATAGCCCTTGGCAACAAGATATGTCTTACATCTCACTACACTACCCTTTAAATCCTTTTTTATCTTAAATATCTATTTGCAACCAATGGTTTACTTTCCTTCAGGTGATGGGACAAGATCCCATACATCATTATCCATTAGGTACTTTATTTCCTCATTTATGAAATCAATCTATCTTTAAGAATTCAAACTCTCTGTGACATGACATAAATTAGTTGGATCATCTTCCATCACCCTAATCTGTACCTCATGTTCCAGGAAAAATACAATGTAATTATCCAAAACAACACTTCTTGTTTATCTAGTGGATCTTCTTATCTCTTGGGGTTGTTGATCTTATTATAATGAAGCAATCACCTCTTTCTCAACAGGTAGTTATTCAACACTATCTTATAGAAGCTCTTGATTTTTCTCCTAATCAATGGTAGGTTTAGAGACTTACACATCATCAGAGGCAACATTCAGAATTACAATCAATCCATCCTTAAAGATAATGTCCCTAATATTATTTCTCCTCATAATCTCAACATCTTCAAATAATGCGGTAGTTCCTGTCTCGGAAATCAACTCGAGTGTCGGATTATAGAACTTATAACCCCTTGATCTCTTAGACTAACCAGTAAAATAGCTACTAATTGTTTTGGAGTCTAATGTCTTTTCATGAGACCTATATGGCATTGCCTCAGCTGGACATCCCCAAATACAAAGATGCTTCATATTAGGCCTTTGCCTGTCTAAAGCCCATAAAAGGTTTTAGTAGCCACTTTTGTTAGTACTGTATTCAGAATATACATTAGTATCTTTAGTGCTTCTCCCTATAGTGACTCTGGTAAAGTCAAATGACTAATCATACTCCTTACCATAACCTTAAGAGTTTGGTTTCATCTTTTAGCTACATCATTTATGTTAGGAGATCCTAGCATGTAGATTGTGGAAAGATTCCACACTCTTCTAGAAAGATAATTTTCCGTAACAAATGAATTAAACCATGAGCACTTGAAGATTCAAGGCTCTGATACCAAATGATGAAACCTGGACAGGTTTCACAAGTTTTCACCGGATCGAAAAATCGAGCGCGGGGTTCGATTTGCCAAGATAATCAGCCTAAGGGTTTTAATCCAAAGGAAGATTAGAAAACTCATAGCACAGTTGAATCAATGGCTGTTGAAGTTGTAGAACAAAAAATATCGAGAAGAAGATCAAGAAAGAAAACCGGGAAGAAGAAGAAGATGCGAACGAGGAGGTCGCGAGAGAGAGAAAAGTCGAGAGAGAATTCCAGAAAAATCAATCAGCAATGTATTTCGACAGAAAAGTGAGTGTACAACCAGTGTATACGCCTTTTATATGGCGTATATAATACAAATGATACAATGTATACGGACGATGGGCTCACACTTATTTTACAACAGATCAGCCCAAACACAGCCCAAAATCAGTCGACAAATATACACATCAGGGATCGAAGAGTTGGGTAAAGAAACAACCCAACTTTAACAAAATAATTACAATGGATAATAATCCAAATTAATGGATTTACAATTAACTCCCATCAGCTAAAATATGCTAGCTAATCATGGTTACCAAGGGTTGAGTAATCCACATTCCAACTAACCCAATAAATATGGGTCGGGTGGTAGATTACACAGCAAGCTTAATTCCCATTAGCCAAGTATGCCACCGAATGCATCACATGGGATATTCACAAATTAATACAACACATTTTCTATAACAGCACCCAGCAGCAGCTACAGCAATCACCTTGATCCACTCCCATGTTCTGAGTTAATTTCCTAAATAATCACACAATAAGAAAAGTAATTATATGTGTAACATAATTTATAACAATTAATAGAATTATTTAAGTACAAATTTTGGAGATATATATCATTCCCCTCTTCTTGGTGAGGTTTCATCTCTGGAACCTGATTAATACCCACAAAAGGACTGAGATCAGAAACATTAAAAGAATCATTAACATTACCAAATTTAGCAGGTAAATCAATTTTATAAGCATTATCATTAATTCTTTCTAATACAGTAAAAGGTCCATATCCCCTAGGATCTAATTTTGATTTTCTAAGATTTGGAAAATGTTATTTCCTAAGGTGTACCCAAACTAAATCTTTTGGTTGAAAAACCATTTTCTTTCTCTTTTTATTAGCATTATCAGCCATTTGTTGAACCCTTTTAGCAATTTGTTGACTCACAGATTCATGTAATTTCTTTATGTTTATAGCACGGGATTCAGCATCAAAATTGTGCAACTCAGAATTAGGCAAAGGGCTCAAATCAAGGGGAGTCAAAAGATTAAAGCCATAAACAACCTCAAATGGGGTCTTTTTAGTTGTAGAGTGTAATGTTCTATTATAAGCAAATTCTACCTAAGGTAATACATTTTCCCATTGTTTAAGATTTTTTCCAAGGACAGCTCTCAACATATTACCTAATGTTCTATTTACTACCTCTATTTGTCCATCTATTTGAGGGTGACATGTGGTTGAAAATAACAGTTTAGTTCCCAATTTACTCCACAAAACCTTCCAAAAATGACTCAGAAAATTAACATCCCTATCTGACACTATTGTTTTAGGTATTCCATGCAATTTAACTATATGAGAAAAGAATAATTCAGCTACAGTCACAACATCATTAGTTTTATTGCAAGGTACAAAATGGGTCATCTTACTAAACCTATCTACTACAACCATTATTGAATCTTTGGCTCTATTGGTCCTAGGCAAGCCTAAAATGAAATCCAAGGAAACATCAGTCCAAGGCTGATTAGGAACAGGCAGTGGAGTATACAATCCAAAAGGTTTTGATGTGGACTTAGCCTGTCTACAAGCTATACAATTAACACAATATTTTAACACATCTTTTTTCATATGAGGCCAATAGAAATGATCAATTAGTATATCTAAAGTCTTTTGAAATCCTAAATGTGCCATTAGTCCACCATTATGGGCTTCTTGAATTAATAGTCCTCTATATGAGCAATCAGGAATACAAAGTCTATTTTCTCTAAATAAGTAACCCACAGATATATAATATTTCCCTTGTGTAGAATTTTCACAATTTTTATATATTTCCTTAAAATCATGATCCTCCAAGTATAAAAGTTTGATACAAGAAAATCCCAACAAAGTGGTATCTACAACATTCAACAAAGCATGTCTCCTAGATAAAGTGTCTACCACTAAATTATCATCTCCCTTTTTATATTTAATTATATAAGGAAAACTTTCAATAAATTCAATCCACCTACCTTGTCTTCTATTTAATTTTGACTGACTTTTTAAATATTTGATAGCTTCCTGATCAGTGTTTATAATAAACTCTCCAGGCCATAAATAATGTTGCCAAAGTTCTAATGCTCTTACTAATGCAAATAATTCTTTTTCATAAGTAGAGTAATTTAAAGTACTACCATTTAATTTTTCACTAAAATAAGCTATAGGTATACCTTCTTGAGAAAGTACATCCCCCCTATTCCCAACCCTGAAGCATCACAATCTAATTCAAACATCTTTTCAAAGTTAGGAAGAGTTAATACAGGCGCTTGGGTTAGTTTAGCTTTAAGAGTTTTAAAAGATTTTTGTTGTTCTAAGCCCCATTGAAAACCATTTTCCTTTTTTGTTATTGTTGTTAAGGGAGCAGGTATAGTACTAAAATTCCAAACAAATCTATGATAAAAAGAACACAAACCATGGAAACTTCTAACTTCAGTCACAATTTTTGGTACAGGCCACTCCTGAATAGCTTTAATCTTTTCTTTATCAACAGATATGCCATCCTTACACACAACAAATCGTAGGAATACTACACTTTCTAAACAAAACCTAGACTTAGCTAAATTAGCATACAACTGCTCTGTTTTAAACACATCCAGAATAATTCTTAAATGTCTCAAATGCTCTTCTAAAGATTTGTTGTAAATAAGTATGTCCTCAAAATAAACAACTGTAAATTTTCCAATAAAATTTCTAAGCACATGATTCATAAGCCTCCTAAAGGTACTGGGAGCATTGGATAACCCAAATGGCATAAATAACCATTCATATAACCCAAAGTTTGTTTTGAAGGCTGTCTTCCATTCATCTCCTAGTTTCATCCTAATTTGATGATATCCACTCTTTAAGTCTATTTTTGAAAAAATCACAGCACCATGGAGAAGATCTAACATTTCATCTAATCTTGGTATAGGATATCTATACTTAATGGTTATTTTGTTTACTGCCCTACTATCTATGCAAATCCTCCAACTTCAATCTTTCTTAGGTACTAATAGTACTGGGACTGCACAGGGACTCATTGATTCTTTAATATAGCCCTTACTCAATAACTCAGAAACTGGGACTGCTCTGATACCAAATGATGAAACCTGCGTCTTTAACTTCTTAACTTCTTCAGGATTAGCTCTATAAGCAGGCCTATTTGGGATAACAGCTCCTGGCACAAAGTCTATTTGATGTTCTATCCCCCTTAATGGAGGTAATCCATGGGGAATTTCCTTAGGAAATAATTCACTATATTCCTCTAACAATTTCCTAACATCAACAGACACTTCCTCACTTAACTCCAATTGACATTCATAGCACTCCTTATAAACCATCAAATATACACTTGCTTGTCGTCTAATAGCCTTTTCAACATCTCCACTCTTAGCATAAAACCCAGATGATCTCTTAACTTCCTTTGAACTAGTTTCAGTCTCAACACTCTGTTTGGATAATTCCTTATAATCAGACTTTATTTTAATTTGATCATCGAAGATTTCTTTTGGAGTCATAGGTGCTAAAATAATTTTCTTATCATCCTTATGTACAGTATATCTATTTTTATACCCATCATGTGTTACTCTCCTATCATATTGCCAAGGTCTTCCTAATAATAAATGAGCAGCATGCATTGGAACAATATCACACAAAATAGAATCTTCATACTTACCTAATTTTAAATTTATTAGAACCTGTTGACTAACCTTAACATCCCCTAACTCATTTAACCACTGTAATCTATAAGGTTTTGGATATCTAGTAGTTGGTAAGTCTAATTTAGATACTAATAAGGTACTAGCAGTATTGATACAACTACCACTATCTATTGCGATGTTAAAACACTTATCATCAATCAAACATCGAGTATGAAATATGTTTTCTCTCTGAATTGCATTTGAATTAGGTAATTTATTACTATTTAATGCCCTACGTACCACAAAAAGATCTCTACTTATTGGAAGTTCTATCTCTTCTTCTGATTCACTAATATCATCCCTAATCAAGTTAACCTCCAATTCTTCCTCTTTAGATTCAGATTCAGATTCTATATCTCCAGAATCTCTAATCAAGATGTTCCTCTTATTAGGACACTCAGAAGCTATGTGACCTAATCCCCCACACTTACAGCATTTTATGTCTCTAGTTCTGTTGGGACCACTAGTAGGATTAGCTGTTATAGTCCTCCCCTTATCAGTCATGTTTCCTACTTTAACCTCATTACTCTTACTTCTAGATTCAAACCTCCCATTATTCTTCCAGTTTCTAGAATTAGGTCCTCCAAAATTCCTTTTTAGGGTACTCCCAATCCCAATTCCAGGGGGTTTATACTGCCTAGTTCTCCTTATTTGACTCTCTATCTTGGTAGCTATATTAACCATTTCACTCAAGGTACCACAATGATATAACTCTACCTTATCAACTACCTCAGAGTTTAATTCACTTAAGAATCTAGCCATTGTAGCATTGTAACACCCCCAAAATTCACTACTGAAAAATTTTGTTTAATTAAAAGAAAATTAGCGGAAGCAAATTAATAAACCGTGAACTTTGGGAGTATTACCGCCACACTTAGTACCAGACCGGCTCACTCATACCGTTCCGGTACCAAGTGCTAAGGCTAAAGGAGTGAAATCAAAATTTCCAAGAAACTTAAGCATAAATTAACCAGAGTAGCGCGGTAAATGATTTATCAGAGTAAAATCCACCAGTGGTGGTTACAAATGACAATATATTGAGTTTATAAATTTTAAAGAGGCAAATTAAAAACTTAACAAGTCCGGATAGTTCCTTACGCTCATTCCCGAGACCCACTTGAAAGCATCGAACATGACCTGCAAGGGGCACTGCCCATTGAATAGGCAGGGGCCCCACGAAGGGAACCCTTCAGTACTGCGGTACTGAGTAACCCTTTAAAAACGCGCTTAAAGATAGGCACGCAATGACACACATGATATACTAGGATAACCGTACATAATGACATATGTAACTATAACACTCAGATCCATACATTCACGTATTCAACATGTCAATCAAATATTAATGGTGTATACATGACATTCATCTTTGTCCAATCACATACTTAACAAGTTAACTGAATATCACTAGGCCATAATGAATAATCGATACTTTAGGGCCTTAAGGCCATTAATCCATCATTAATCAATCATCTCAAATTTTATATGTCCATGTGAGTGCGGGAACCCCACTATTATAGCCGGTGGACCGAAAATATATACAGGGCAAAACGCTCCTGGCCACTATTATTCGCCGGTGGGTCGGTCTCCAGGGCAGAACGCTCCTGGCCACTATTATTCGCCGGTGGACCGGTCTGGCCCCGACTCACAAGGTCTTCCACTATAAGTGATTAGTATTTTTCCCATATCTTATCGATTTTACGTTTGGTTTGCTGAGCACGGCAACCCCCACTATTATAGCCGGTGGACCGGAAATATACAGGGCAAAACGCTCCCGACCACTATTGTTCGCCGGTGGTTCGGTCTCCAGGGCACCCCGGCTCCTGGCCACTATTATTCGCCGGTGGACCGGTCTGGGCCCGGCTCAGCATCTTCCTCTTTAAGTGATTAGTGTTTTAAACGTATCTTATTCGGAATTGTTCCACCCTTGACATGCATGGCTAACTATATCCACACTTATCCTCCTAGGAGGGCCCGTCCCATATCTTGAGACGTCTGCACCTCCTAACTCGGTTTTCTCCAAAACCCTAACTCGGGCCTATGTGGCCCATCCTTCTCTGTCGTACACATCCCGACTATTTCAACACCCCACACGTCACGACCCTTAGATCCAACCCTCACTTTCTCCCCCACTCATTCTCTTTTACTTTTATTATTTTCTTTTTCTTTTTCGACCTTCTCACATTAGGGTTTCTTCCTAAACCCTAGTTTGGTCTCCTACGCACCCTTATACCGTCCCACGTACTATTTTTCGCCCGAAGCTCCCAGACACCCAAATGACACTTTTGTTACCTTCCTCACATCCCGAGGTAGCTTTCCATACGTAAAGTCTGCCCCCATGCGGACTCTAACCAACCCATGCAAATCCTAGTTTCTCCCGTACCTACATTAGCCAACTTACTTCCCTTTGGTCATCTTTATCTCTCATTACTCTTTTTCATGCCTCCATACCCGACTACCACAATAATTATCCTAGCATGCATGTCCCTAAGGGCCACATCACATCATATCATAACACATAGCATATCCATATCAGCACATACCAAAAAGAGCACATGAACACACCTTGGTTCCAAGCCATACCACACATGAGACAATTAAAATAGCAACATATAGGTCTCGACATAAAAATTATACAAGGCATTCAAGGCACGTAGGACATATAGCACACATTTGACTTTAGCTACACCCTTACTCGGTTTAGGTTACCGAGCTATCTTTCACATAAATTAGGCCCCTAGACGTCCTTTATAACCGTTACATTTAATATATTCTCCATTTAGTTTGTTAGATTATCAATTTACCCATTTCCTTTATTATAATTAACAAATCACCCATTAGTTGGTCAAATTACCAATTTACCCCCGTTCATTATCCTAATTACCAAATTACCCCTCTAGTTGGTTAAATTACCAAATTACCCCTCACATTTGTCATATTTACGATTTTACCCTTCTCCATTATTAAGTCATCAAATTACCCTTTAATTATTTAAATTATTATTTTTACCCTTCTCAATTATTATAGTTACCAATTTACTCCTTTCCAATTTCCACTTTTACCCCCTTTGATTTACAAATTACAATTTTACCCATTCACCTTCAACTTACCATTTTACCCGCTTAACTTCCAAAAATTACCATATCGCCCTTTTACTTATTAAACTTCCATTTATCCTTAATTATGAAATTACTATCTTATCTCTTTTAATTCTCAAATTACCATTCTACCCGTTATCCCAAAATTACTATTTTACCCTCTAATTATAAAATTACAATCTTACCCTTTTATTACAAAATTACCAATTATCCTTGTTATTACAATTTACCAAATTACCCCTTTCATTACAATTTTACCAAATTGCCCTTTTATGATAAAATGTCCATTTTACCCTTTTATTACAAAATTACAACTTTAACCTTTTATTATAAATTACCATTTTGCCCTCTTCTTACAAAATTACAATTTAATCACAAATTACTATCTTACCCTTCTATTTCAAAATTACCAATTTATCCTTTCACTTACAAAATTACCGACTTGTCCCTTTTTATTATAAAGTTTCAAAATTGCCCTTTTATTATAAATCACCAAATTTCCCCTTTTGTTACAAGATTACCAATTTATCCTCCCACTTACAAATTTACCATCTTACCCCTTATCACTCCCCTTGTATTAAATTATTATTATTCCTACATAAAATATTAACTTAAATCCCTCATCTTCAAATCTTATAATTAATGTAGCATTATTAACACCCATATATATTCTAGGCCATAATCGTGTACAAGATACATTAACAAAATTCACAAAGGCTCACAAAATACTAATCATGCAATAAAGATCACAATACCATAATAAAACGTGGATAATACTTAACATTTTCATTAATAACTAACTTCTACCTTAAACAATATCTCCAAATATCGCACATAATATATAATACTTCCTTTTCATCAACCAACTCAAGAAAACATATATAATATACTAGACAACATATATTAAACATAATACACATCAAAAATGCCTAATGTGCTAACATACGTTAATCCATATATTTAAGCGGAATTTAACGGTTACCTCGATTTCGCAAAACGAACCTTACGGGTATTCCGGTTAAAGGTCCAAGCCTTGATTATAAAAACCAATACCTAAGAATAATATAAAGATTTATTACATTAGAAAAGGTAAAAACCAAATCATAAGGCTTATAACACTTAATTACTCAAATAATTAAACTAAAATATTTTTATACCTTAAAAATATTAAACAAGTAAACCAAATAGGGCAGCAGCTCATACTGCTCATGCAGCATGAGCTGCATGCAGAGAAAGAATAAAAAGAGGGGCTCGAAGGTGGTGGAAGTAGGGAAAATGGGTATTTTCGGGTTGGTAGTTTGGGGCTAGAAAAGAAGGTGGTTGGGGGCGGATTTGGGGCAGGGAATGGTGCAGAAGTGGAGAGGGGGTGTAGTTGGTTGTCGGGGATGGGTTGAAGGTGGCTAAGGGCAGCAAGGCTGCGAAGGTGGCGGCCGAGGAGGGAGGTCGAGATGGGGCTGGCGAGGAAGGAAAATGAGGAGGAAAAATGGAGGCTCTCGGGTGACGGTTTCGACCAAAGGAGAATTGGGGATGGTAGAGGGGGTTGCAGAGAGTAATAAGGTGGCTCAGGTGGCAGCGGAAGCGGCGGGACGGCGGCGGCGTAATGAGGCGTTGCAAAGCGGTTGCCGAGAAGGGGTGGTGAACGGGAGAGAAAAGAAGAGAGGGGAAGGATGGGGCTGCGGGGTGGCTCAACGGGAACTGTGATGGTTTGAGGGTGAGGCAGAGGGTGGCAGGAGGTGGTGCAAGTGGTGTTTGAGGCGGCGGGAGCGGCGGAGAGGGGCGGCGAAACAGAAACAGGGGAGAGAAGGGAGGAGAAGAAAGGGAGAAAGGAGAGGCTCGGGAGCATGGGGGAGGCTCGAAAAAAAATGCAGAAAGGGCAGGGAAGGAGGATTAAATAGAAGAGGAAGAGAAGGGGAGGATAGGGCGGCTCGAGGGGTGTCGGTAGGGTGGTAGGGGAATGGAGTTGCAGGGAGAGGGAAGGGTTATGGCAATGGTAGGGAGAGGGAGAGGGAGACAGGAATGGGCAGAGAAAACGACGCGAGGGAGAGCGAGAGAGAGGGAGAGAGACAGGCGATTCAACGGGGGAGAGGGAGCTGCAGATCCGGCGGCGTAAATCTTGCCGGAGATGAGGGAGGAAGAAGAGGAAGGAAGAAGAAGGGAGTGTCGGGGGCTGGGGGCTGTGTGCGACGGGCGGACCGGCCGAAGAAAGAATGAGCCGGCCCGGTCGAAGAAGAAATAAGAGAAGGAGGAGGGCGGCCGGCTCGTGCGAAGAAAGGAGGCACGGGAACTGGGCCAGCCCAGTCGCGCAGGAGGGAAAGAGGGAGAGGGCAGGCCGGCTGGCTGGCGGCCCAAGGAAGGAAAAAAAAGAAAAAGAAAGAAAAGGGAGAAGAAGGAAAAAGGGAAAAAGGGAAAAAGGGAAAGGAAAATTATTTTAATTAAAATAATTTAATTTATAAATGGTAAGGTAAAATATTTTTGGATAATAAGTTTATTTAACAATTTAATTGAAATATAAGGATTTAAAGGGATAATTTTCGTAAAATAATAATTTGGAAAATTATTTAAATAATGAGAGTATGATAAAATAACAAAATATTTATTTTAATTTATTAAAATATTTATACCAACTTTCAAACACTCAAAAATCCATAAAACAATTAAATTAAAAATATTTAAAAGCTAATTTATCCAAAATAAAATTTATTTACTAAAATATAGGGTTTTAAAAATCCGGGGTATTACAAGCATCCTCATCCTCAACAATTCTTGTTTTAATCACTAATACCTCTAGTTACTTAAAGTACTCATCCACAGACCTATTCCCCTAATTTAATGTCTGCAACTTTTTACGTAATTCCCTATAATATAACTTGGAACAAACCTTTTTCTCATCAAAATATTAAATTCATCCCATGTTTGTATAGGTGGCTCTCCACTCCTACGCCTAGTTAAGACAAGATTATGATACCAAGAAGATGCATAGTCTATGAATTCTACTACTGCTACTTTAATTTTCTGCTCATCAGAATAATTATTGTAATCCCCCGAAAATTTTAAAAGCCTACAATTTATTAAATTACTTTTATTAGGAATAATTTAACTCTTAAACTTATTTAATTTAATTACGTTAAGGATTTTGCCTTTTAAATTTATTTAACTTAATTATTTTGTGGGTTTTAAGCATACCAAATTAGATGTGGGTGTTTAATAAATTAAAATAAATAAATTGTTATTTTACCATACTCATTTTTATTTAAATAGGTTCAAACCATTATTTTCTAAAAGCTACCTCCTTAAACTAATCTAATAAGATAAATTACTAAAAATTTTATTCTCTAACAAAAATACTATGACTCACCCCATAATTCATTTTAATTATTTTCTTCCCTAATTATCTTCCTTAATTCTTTTTTTTTCTTTCTTTTCTCTCCCCCTCTCCTCTTTCTTCCTTCTTTCCCCCGTTTCCCCCGAATGGGCCAGCCCACTGGCCCAGGTCAGTTTTCTTTCCCCCCGTCTCGCACGCAGGCCGCCCTGCTTCTCCTTCGCCCGAACCGCCCGGCCGGTCGCCCTTCCTTTTTCTTTTCTCCCCTGGACCGACCGGTCCAGCCCCTTTCCCCTCTTCTTCTTCCCCACGCCCCGCTGCAAAATCACTGACCAGCCTTCTGCGCCGCCTGCACACCTTCTTCCTCTCTTTTGCACCGCTTGTTTGTCCCTCCTCGACCGACCGACCACCCCCACACCTCACATAGGCCTGCTCCCGCCCCCTTCCTTTTTCCCGACCGAACCACAGGTCTGCCATGGTAGACCAGCGTCCGCCTGCCACCGACGGCCGGCGTGCCAAATTTCCGCCTACTCGAACCTCCCTCTACCCCCTCTCTCGATCCTCCCCCATTTTTGAGCTTATAAATACCTCCACGAGCCCAGCATCGGGCTCTTTTGAAACCCCAGCCCAGAAACCACCCTTGCGCCATCCCCGTTTCAGACAGCCACCCCGTCGCCGCCGCCCTATCCACCCATGAAATTCTTCCTTGCACCACCCTCGACCAACCTAGGCCTCCCTCACCCCTTGGTTTGCTCTACACGAGCCACCCCAGCCGTGCAAAGAGCTCTTCCCGAGCAGCCTTGCTTCGAGCCCCGCCGCCCTTCTCACCACCACCCACCGTCGGTGCCGCCACTTCCAGCACCCCCTCTGCCTTCTAAAACCACCAGGGGAGCTTCATCTACCTCCCCATATATTCTTTTTCCCCTGCCAGCCTCTCCTCTTCCTTTCTCCTCCCTCCACCATTTCTCCACCACTCTTCTCCCCCATCACCGCCGCCGTCGTGCGCCGTGCGCCGCCACCTGTGCCACCAGAACCCCTAGGTGGTTCTCTGAACTCCCCAGCCCCTAAACCCCCTTATACTAATACTAATTATTTTAGTAGTATTATTAGTATTATGCTTAATGTTATTATTATTGTTATTATTATTATTATTTATTATTTATTATTATTATCTATGCTATTTAACCTAAATTTAGAATATTTATAACTGTTATTATCATTATTAATGGCCTATAACTTTAATATCTCTATTTTAACATCATTATTGTTATTATTACTAGTCTTACTATTATCATTATTATTATGGTTATTATTATTATTATTATTATTATTATTATTAGTTCCTTATCACTTTTATTAGTATTTCATATATCACTAACCTTACTATCATCATTATTAGTAACATTGAAACTTTTACCGTTAATAATAAATATTATTATAATTACTTTAAACTATTATAGCTATTAAGACCTACTTTTTATTAGTAGTAGCTTGATTAGCTACCTTAGGAATAATAACCCTACTTTTACTTATAAAATTAATATTATTATTGTTAGCCCTAATGGTAAGTTGTGATAAGGGAAAGGTAGAAATAATGGTGCGTTGGTTAGAGGGAAGTTAATCCATAGTTTTCCCTCTTATAGGCGAATCAAGTCAAAACCCGGAGGAGGCGTAGGAACGTGCTCCAAGACCGGTGCCATATTAGGTAAGGATGTGGCTAAGGTTCCTACGTTTTATGTGACTTGTATGCCTTGAATGCCTTGTATATATATCATGTCCTGTTGTGTATCACATGATTGTCCTTAACGTATTTTATGCGTAGCGCAGCTTGGAGTTAAGGTATGTGGTATGTGTTTTTCTTGTGACATGAATGTGATATCCCTACGTGGTGATTATGATGTGATGTGACATGATGTAACCCTCTAGGACATGCATGTTAGGGTGATTATTATTATTGCATGAGGTTGACCAAATTGAATAAGGGATGAGAACGATGCATGAAAAATTCTAGGGTTGTATGGGAACTTCGAGAGTTTGCATGGGTGGAATAAAATTGGCATGCGGTTGACCAAATTGAATAAGGGATGAGAACAATGCATGGAAAATTCTAGGGTTGCATGGGAACTTCGAGAGTTTGCATGGGTGGAATAAAACTAGTATGAGGTTGACCAAAATGAATAAGAGATGAGAACTATGCATGGGAATTCTAGGGTTTGCATGGGAACTTCGAGAGTTTGCATGAGTTGGATAAAACTTGCATGAGGATGATCGTTACATGAGAAAAGTTGTATTAAAGTGTAAATAAGCTAAGGGGAGAGTTGTGGAGCGTTTGGAGACTTGGGATGAAAAATAATACGTAGGTTGGTGTAAGGGTGTATAAGGGACCCGATTAGGGTTTTAGGAGAAAGTAGTAATCTGGGAAATGTGGAAGTGAAAATGATTAAGGGAGAGTGGAGTATGGGTTAAGAGTGGAAATTGTTGTATAAGGGGTGATTATGGGTGTCATGGGAGAGAAGAGATATTGGGTGAAAAAGAGAGGGGTTACTTGTGGGAGAAGAAAGGTGCTAGGGTTGAAGTGGCCAACTAGGGTTTTTCGGTCACATGTGGAATCGAGGGGTAAAGCGATATGATTTGGATGTCACGAGGTGTTGGGCCTTAACCCACACCCTTAAGAGTTGATTTTCATTATGTGTAAGAGTAAAGGGGAGTAGATATCGAGGTGTGATAAGGGGCGCAAGTGTCCCAGGATATGGGACGGGCCCTCCTGGGAGGATAAGTGTGGATATAGTTAGCCGTGCATGTCAAGGGTAAAATAATTTCAAATAAGATATGTTAAGACACTAATCACTTAAAGAGAAAGATGTTGAGCCGGACCCAGACCGGTCCACCGGCGAATAATAGTGGTTAGGGCCGGGGTGCCCTACATGACCGGTCCACCGGCTATAATAGTGGCCAGGTGCGTTTTGTCCTGCATGATTTCCGGTCCATCGGCTATAATAGCGGGGGATTCCGTGCTCAACAAACCGAACATAATAATGATAAGACATGGGAAAGAAACGAAGTAATTACAGTGAAACATCATGTGAGTTGGGGCGAGACCGGTCCACCGGCGAATAATAGTGGCCAAGAGCGTTTTGCCCTGCATGACAGATCCACCGGCTATAATAGTGGCCAGGCACGTTTTACCCTGCATGACCGGTCCACCGGCTATAATAGTGGGTTTCCGCACTCACATGAATTGATAAAGACTATGATGTGAATCGACTATATTTACTAGAGATCTAAAGAATAAGTTTATCCGGACTGTAGCTAGCCTTTATCATCTTTTTACTACATGTTGCTCACGTGATTATGCCATGTATACTGTGTTGGGTGTTTTGTATGCCGGCCTTAGCGCACCTGCTACCTTACTCAGTATCGGACCCGTACTGATACTACCTTGGTTGAATGGGTCCTGTGATGATCCACTGATGGTGGGGAGCAGACCTCCTGTGCAGGTTTACGCTCGGATACTATTTTGGGGTAGAAGGCTTGACTCGAGAGAGTAGGCAATCCAGATATTGATCCTTCGGGATTTATTTTGTTTAGCTGTATTTTGTATTACGTTTCCCGTTTTGAAGAATGTAATCTGGGGTTGAAATCCTAAACCGTATTCTAACTTCTGTTTGACTTATATCTTATTAATGATTTATGTTAAATGTCATCTTATGTTTTATGATACTTCGTACTTAATGTTGATCGGATTTATCCTTAGCACTTAGTACTGGAATGGTAGGAGTGAACCGGCCTGGTACTAAGTGTGGCGGTAACGTCCCCGAGTTTACAATTTTATCCTTCGCTTCCGCTAAACCTTTGATTTAAATGAAATTTTTCAGTAGTAAATTTGGGGGTGTTACAATTATGGCATTCAAACACTAATTCTATCTTTCTTTCCCACTCAAAGTAATAATCAGGGTCATTTCTCCCATTGAATCCAGGTATATTAAACTTAAGGTTACTTAGATTCCTATCAACTAGATCTAACTCTCTTTATTGCCTATTATTTTTTCTGGGCCTCCTATTACTATTATTGGATATTTGATCTTCTAGTTCTTCTAAATTATTTAAGGATGGAATCCTAGTTCTAGGGTCCATGGGAGCCCTTCCTAATACCCCAGCATGTTGGTTATCTATTATGTTATTCTGCAATTCATTGATTCTCATTTCTTGTTCTCCTATCCTCTGTTCTAGGTTAGCAGATAAAACAGCTAGTTGAGCAGTCATTTGTTCTTGAAAAGTTCTAAGAGTCTCTAATAAATCATTGCTAGATACCGATACAGATTGATTCACAGATTGGCCGTTATTAGACATTATAAATCCTATCAAGGTTTAATTTATTAAGCACAACATAAGGGCACAGATAACAATCAATCTATAGCCAAGATCACACCTTACTATCAATCCAATCAGAACAGCAATTTGATCACAATTATATAAAAGGGATCGTAGCACAATCACAAGATTAAAGAGTCTACTAGAACAACACAGAACAACACAATAATTTTAAACAGTTGTTGAACCGAACAAGACGGAGAATTTTCAAGAAAGGAACAAGATTACCGCAATAGCAAATTGTGAAATTATGCAAATTAATGAGATAGGACCCCTCTTCTTGGAGTCCTTACCCCTTTCTAGAACCAAGGGTTTACCAGAACTTAACCACTTCCTGCGCACTCTTTCAATTGTAAGCAGAGTATCAACTCGTAATAAGAATGTTAAGTTGACGTCTAATAATTGCAGTAATTAGCAAAAGTAAGGCTCGAGTTTACCGATCGAGAAGTATTTCTCGAATATTGTCAAGATTTAAGAATCTTGACCAAACCCTAACTACGAATTCGTGTCAACAGTTATTTAGGGTTTCCCAAATAGTTCCGCCTCCGTCAGAACAACTTTCTTTGTTGCCGGCTTAATCGCGACCCTAGAATCAACACTTCCAAACCACGGGTTAGCGAACTCAAGAATTAAGAACAGAATAATAATTTTCAGTAATAAATGAATTAAACCACGAGCACTCGAAGATTCAAGGCTCTGATACCAAATGATGAAACCTGGACAGGTTTCACAAGTTTTCACCAGATCGAAAAATCGAGTGCGGGGTTCGATTCACCAAGATAATTAGCCTAAGGGTTTTAATCCAAAGGAAGATTAGAAAACTCAGAGCACAGTTGAATCAACAGCTGCTGAAGTTGTAGAACAAAAAAGATCGAGAAGAAGATCAAGAAAGAATATTGGGAAGAAGAAGAAGATGCGAACGAGGAGGTCGCAAGAGAGAGAGAAGTCGAGAGAGAATTCCAGAAAAATCAATCAGCAATGTATTTCGACCGAAAAATGAGTGTACAACCAGCGTATACGCCTTTTATATGGCATATATAATACAAATGATACAACATATATGGATGATGGGCTCACGCTTATTTTACAACAGATCAACCCAAACACAACCCAAAATCAGCCGACAAATATACACATCAGGGATCGAAGAGTTGGGCAAAGAAACATCCCAACTTTAACAAAATAATTACAATGGATAATAATCCAAATTAATGGATTTACAATTAATTCCCATCAGCTAAAATCTGCTAGCTAATCATGGTTACCAAGGGTTGAGTAATCCACATTCCAACTAACCCAATAAATATGGGCCGGGGTGGTAGATTACACAGCCGGCTTAATTCCCATTAGCCAAGTATGCCAGCGAATGCATCACATGGGATATTCACAAATTAATACAACACATTTTCTGTAACAGCACCTAGCAGCAGCTACAACAATCACCTTGATCCACTCCCATGTTCTGAGTTAATTTCCTAAATAATCACACAATAAGAAAAGTAATTATATGTGCAACATAATTTATAACAATTAATAGAATTATTTAAGTACAAATTTTGGAGATATATATCAGATAGACTCACCAACACAAACCAATAACAACACATATCATCATAGGTAGGCATAAAGGATGCTATCGAACTATAGGCAAGCAAAAAGGATGTTGTTGAACCATAGGTATCCAATAGTCATTTCAAATCAAATATCAATGGTAGATCAAATCAACCTTGAGACATTAAGGTACTATGGTCATACCCACGCACGAGGAAAGTGCGGTATCTTATCGAATATTAACCCAGGGATGTAAAAGTACCCATTACATGAAGGTACACAGTACCCTACTAACAATGACACCTAATTCATAAGTATGTATATCCATAAATTAGGACTGTAGAGTTAAATAAAGTAAGATATAGGGTCTAGTTGGGGCACTAAGGCACACCTGCAAAATCCATAACTAATCTTGAGCTAAACCAGACCTTTAGGGTAGCAACCCCTAAAGAGCCACCATTCCAATTTCGATATCTTTCACTTTAAGTATTAGTGCTTTATAGCGATGACCACGAAAGCACATATTAATCACATAGATCCAATTTTTCATACTTAACTATTTTTACTCATTTCTAAACATTATGAGATAACCATAATCAAGATCATTACCAATGTCAACATCATAAATCTACTATGGACATCCTAGGCTCAATTGTTCATACTTAGGCACTTTAGGTCAAAATAACCATAATACCCCTAAGGCTAAAGTTACCACTTTCCCATCCATTTTCATTACAGATTCTATTTTATCTATCAACTTGTCATAAAAAGGATAACATCTCATAATTAAATTATTTATCATGTAACCAAATTACCAGAGACGACAAATGATAATTTTTCCTTATACACAATTATGCACTAAAACCCTAACATATATTTCTAAAATATCAAAACACATATTATCATGTTTAACAACCAATAATACATATCATATATGTTTATTAAAATAATCATCATGATACGTTCAAAATTAACAAAATACTCCTAAGCCATGTAATAATAATAATAATAATAATAATAATAATAATAATAATAATAATAATAATAATAATAATAATAATCATCATCATCATCATCATATTGAAACATGTGTTTTTGAAATAGAAAAACACTTATTCTCATGCTTAAAAACAAATAATACATATCATGAATGCTTCTTAGAATAATAATCATGGTACACTCCAAATCACCAAAATACCCGTAGGCCACATAATAGTAATAATTATAATAAAACATGTGTTTCTAAAATAGTAAAACACCTACCACCATACTTAACCATAATTAGAACATGTTAGGAATTCTTATTTAAATTAATTATCATGGTGTGCTTAAATGACCAAATTGCCCTATGGCACATGAATAGTAATAATAATCATGCTACAAGTATATCTAAACATGCTTAACATAACATATTCACCTATATATACTATACAAACTCTCTTCTCCACATTAGATATATTTTAATCACACTTTTGTACACATGATATTATATATAGGATAACATATTTTCTTTTCAAATTTTCATGGTAACAATAATTAGCACATAATTATTTGTAACAAATCATGACTAACACAAATTACATGTTAAATCTCTAATGTGTTATCATACGATATCCAAATATTTTTGTGGAGTATAAACGTTACCCGATTTCCAACAAAAACACAATTACCAGTAAATTCCTAAAAATTATTAGGCTCTACTAATAAAAATTTTATACCTAAAAATAATATCATAAATATCATATTAATATTTAATCAATTAAAAATAATTTTTATTAAAAATATTAATTAAATATGAAAACTGCCTATATATATTAAATATTACCAAAATAATTTAAAAATTAAGAACAAAACTTACGATGCATGTGCAACGTGAGCCATGCATGAAGATAGGGCTATGGTGGCTAGCTATTTGACGGTTATAGGTGATGGTTGGGTGGTGTTGGTCCAGCCGATGGGTGTTGGGCTATCATGAGAGGTGGAGATGGTAATGTTTGGGTGGGTTGGTGTAGGAGGGTCAAAGGTTGTGATGGGTGGTGCAAGATTGTGGGAAGGAGATGATGTAGATGAGGGAAACAAAAAGAAGAAAAGGAGAGGATAAGAGGGGAGTTGGCAACGGGGTGGCTACATAGTGATGGTGTAGATGAGTTAGTGGTAGTTGTGGCTAGAGGTAGGCTAGTTGGGAGGATTTGTAAGGTTAGAGAAAATGGAGCCAGGATAAGGTTGCAAAGAGGGTGTGGAGGTAGTGGTGGTGTCGAAGTGGAGGGGTAAAATGAAAGGGACAGAGGTGGGTGGAGACTGGTTGTGCAAAAAGGTTGCAAGGGTAGAGGAAATGGTGGTATCAAATAAAGAGGATTACAGTGGCAAAACTATATTTACCCAGGGTATGGTTGTAGGAAATGAGGTCGATGCTAGGGGTAGGGATTGGCAGAAGTTATCAAGGTATAGGGAGGAAGGAAAATAGGGTGGCAGGGGAGAAGAGAAAAGAAGGTGGTCAACAGTGGATGCTAGGCTGGTGGTGGTAGGGTAGTGGTGTATTGGCTTCAGCAGTGGGGAGGAAGAAGAAAGCTAGAGGTAGAGGAGAAGGAGAAGGAGAAAGAAAGGAAGAAGGTTGAGGAACAAGATGATGGGTTTGAGGGAGTGGGAAGAAGAGAAGAAGAATAAGAAGAAGAGGAGGAGGAGGAGGAGGAGGAGGAGGTAAGGGACTTGGTATAACACCCCCAAAATTCACTACTGAAAAATTTCGCTTTATTAAAAGGCACAATGGGAGCAAGGAAAATAAAACTGTGAATTTCAGGAATATTACCATCGTGATCAGTACAAGCCCGTCCCCCAGCCAGTCTCGTACTAACCACAAGGCAAAAGAAAAATTACCATCAATCATTAGTCAAACTTAAATCAATAATTTATAAAAGCACTGAAACGTTCATAATATAGAAATCAAAGTACGCGTAAAAGAGTTTACAATCCAAGAGTGCATAATTAAAGTTTCCAAAAGAGATAAAAGTTACAATACGATAAAACAAGTTTGAAGTAAACTAATACAAGATAAATGAACAGTAAAAAGAAAATCTGACCAAGTCATTCTCGGTCCCTAGGCCAAGTCCAATCTCAACTCTCAGCCTTGCCTGATGCCTCATAAGCATCAAAGGCATTAAAATTGCATCTCCTACCTACACAAACTCAACAGGGTCCTCTGCTTGTGGGAATGAGCAGCACCCATGAAACAGGTGGTCGGTCCTCTACTTACTGAGTAAGGTAACCATGCATCTAAGGCCAAGCATACAAAAACATATAACACAAGCATGATCATATAGACAACATACAAACAATACAGATAATAAAGGTCGAGCTATAGTCCAGATCAACTGATTCTTTAAATCTCTGATCATTTCTCGTTTCACACCATACTTATTATCAATCCATGCGAGTGCGAGAACCCCACTATTATAGCCGGTGGATCATAAACAAACAGAGCATAAAGCACTTGACCACTATTATACCGGTGGATGTGTATGGCCCCGACTCTCATGGTGTTTCACTATAAGTACTTAGTATATTTTTCGTGTCTTATCATAACTTATAGTTTGGTTTATTGAGCTTGGGATCCCCCACTATTATAGCTGATGGATCAAAAACGCATAGGGAAGAACGCATCTAACCACTATTATATGTCGGTTGATCGATCTCTAGGGCACCCCAGTGGCTGACCACTATTATGCCTGTGGATCGGTCTGGGCCCAGCTCAATAATCTTCTGCTTTAAATTGTTAGTGTCTTATTGTGTCTTATTCAGTAATTTTTTACCCTAAACATGCATGTAACAATCTATCTACTCCTATTCTCCCAAGAGGGTCCATCCTATACCTTGATACTTTTGCACCTCCTAACACACCCCGACATATTTTCCTTCTTCCACTTATTCACACCGGAAGCCCAACTCCTAAGTGTGTGAGTTAAGGCCCACTACCTTATGCCATCCAATAATTCCAATTCCACTCACTATCTTCCCCTATGGTTTTCCCTTGAAACCCTAATTGAGCCTATGTGACCCATTCTTCTCTATCTCACGCAACTAAAGCTTCTTTACCACCCCACACATCACCTCACTTAGATTCAACCTCTATCATTTCACTTTACTCCCCAAATACACATGTGACCATGAAACCCTAGTTGGTCATTCCAAACCCTAGCACCTTTCTTTCCCATATGTCACTTCTCCATTTCTCACCAGCCATCCTTTCTTTCCATGACACCCATACTCACCCTACACATGATATTCTTCCACTCTCATCCCATATTCCACTCACCCTCAGTTATTTTTACTTTTACAACCACCTCCAATTAGGGTTTTCCTTCCAAACCCTAACCAGGTTTCCTATGCACCCTTATACTAACCTACATATTATTTTTTACCCAAAGTCTCCAATGACTCCCAACAACTCTTCCCTTACCTTACTTACACCCCAAGATAACTTTTCTCACGTAAAGATCATCTCCATGCAGACTCCATCCACCCCATGCAAACCATAGAAACTCATATGCTAACCGTAGAGATTCCCATGCAAACTCCTTCAATCCCATGTAAGGTTCACCTCACTCTTTTATTTTGTTCATAATTACCTTTTATTTCTCCCTCATGGATTAGGAGATAATTAGGTCAATCCCATATCCCTTTTTCCAACTCACTTTCCTATTTTTTCCTTTTTATCCTTTCATCCTGTATCATATGATTAAACACCCTAGCATGCATGTTCTAAAGGGTTACATCATATAACATCATAAGTACAACATACGTATCATTATACGCATGCCATAAGAAAGTCACATAAGCATACCTCAACTCTAAGTTGCGCTATACGTAAACAATAATTGTAATATCCCAAAATCCTAATTTTCGAAATTATGGCCAAATAAGGAATTATTAGGAAAATTAATTATTAAAATTTATTTACTTAAAATGTAGAGAGTTAATTGAGATAGATTAAGAGGAAAATAATAAAGAATTTAATTGGAAGAAAATTTGGGTATTTCTCTAATTAGCATGGAGGTTAAGGAAATTTATCCAAAATAGCCTAACTAATTTAAAAATGGATTTAATTATTATAATTAAAATAATTATTATTAAAATTATATGTATAAATTAATTATATAAATAAATAGATACCCAAATACCTCCAACCCAACCATTTTATCATTTCTCCATTTTTCCATTTTCCTTTTTTTTCCTTTTTCTCCTTTCTTTTCTTTTTCTTTCTTCCTCCTTTATTTTTTTTTCTTTCTTTTTCTTCCCCCGGTTTGGGCCAGCCGTCAGCCCAAATCTCCTTTCTCCCCCCCGTCTCGCGCGCCCGGCCTGCGCAGCCCAGGCCCCCCGCCTCTCCTTCCTTCTTCTCGCCCGCGGCCCAGCGCTGTGCGACGCCGACCCCCGTGCGCCTGTGCGCTGCGTTTTGCCCTCAGTACAGTCGAAACACCGCGTCACGCTAAACGACCTTATGACTGTTGCCAGCCTTCGACGCGACGCGATGTTTTCCTCCCACAATCCTCAAAACGCTGCGTGTTGTTTTAGAACTTTATAATGTCGGCCGAACCGCCCCCTCTCTCCTTTCTTTCTTTTCCCTGGACCGATCGGTCCACCCCGCCCTGTCTTCTTCCCCGACCTGCACGCCGACCTGCAACTCGACTTGCAGCCCGAAACTCGCCGGCAGCCACCAGCTCAGCGCCGACCGTCCTTCCCTACCTCTCTCCCGTCGTTTTCTTTCTCTTTTCGACCCCGACCAAGTCCCTCTCTCCCTTTCCCGCGTGCCCACCTCTTTCCCTTTTCCTCTCCCCTTCCCCGACCCAGCCTGCCATGGCAGGACCTGCACCACCTGCCACCGGCCGGCCACCTGCACACCTGCCTCGCACGCCTCCTTCTCCCCTTGTCGTCTTCCCCTTCCAATTGCCTATAAATACCCTATTGGCAGCCCCGATCAGCTCCCTTTTCATTTTTTTTGCCCCGAAACCCTGCCTCTCCGCCGCCTCAAACAGACGGGCTTTTCGCCGTCACCGGAGACAGCCGCCGCCACCTCTGGCCACCGTCACCATCCCTGCACCTCCCTCGAAAAAACCAAGCCACCACCACCCTCCGCCTTGCCCTGCACGTGCCACCTTCGTCGTGCAAAGTTCCTATCCCGAAAACCACCACTTCCAGCCCGTCGCCGCCTTGCGCCACCTCCTGCCGCCTCCTCCGCCGCTACCAGCCACCCTTCCACCCTCCAAAATGCCCAGCAGACCTCCCTCTACCTTTCCCTGCCTTCAACTTTCCCTGCCTCCCTCTCCTCCTTCCTCCCTCATCTTCCACCTCTCTCCACCACCCTCGGCCGCCGCCGTCGCCGCCGCGCGCCGCCGCCCCTTGCCACGCCACCACCCTCACTCCACTCCCCTTACCTGCTCTTTCTTTCCCCACCTCAAACTCCTCCTTTTCCCCTCCCATCTAACCGCCACCTCCATCTTTCCCCCTCTTCTCCTCCTCCACCGCCGCCGTCGTCGCCGCCACGTGCCGCCGTCGGACCACCACCAACCCTAGGTGGTTCTCCACCCATCCAAACCCTAACCCCCTTTTTATAGAGCTGCTACTATTTTCTACTAATATTAATATTAATATACTTATTATTATTATTATCATCATTATTATTATTACTTTTATTATTGTTATTACTATTATTATTATTATTATTATTATTATTGTTATCATTATTACCATTATTATTGTCTTTATTATTAATGTTCTTATTTTCTTACTAATACTAACATCCCTTTTAAACCCTAACCTATATTATACTTAACTTTGGTCTTATTTTTATAATTATTAGTATTAACATTTTTATTATTATTATTTCTATTATCCTTACTATGGTTATTATTATTATTGCTTAACCTTACTTGGTTGTACTATTGTTATTATTATTATTATTATTACTATTTTTACTATTATTAGTATTATTATTATTACTATTATTATTATTATTATTGTTATGGTTATTATTATTATACTTAACACATTTGTCACCATTGTTAATAATAATACTACCTTGTCTTACCCATGTTACTTAACTCAAGCTAGTAAATATCATTTGGTTGTTAACTAAGAAGAGTACTTGAACCTTATTACCATACCATTTAACATTAACCCTAACCTCATTACTATGACACTATTATTAACTATTACTATTATTACTACTATCACTACCTATTGTTGTAATCAAAAGCATTTGAACCCTTTTATTATTCAAGAATATACAACTATTATCGTTATCACCCTTAGGAATAGTTACTTGTAATATTGTGACCTTATAATAATATTATTTCGAATATGACACCATTAGTAGACTTAGCCTTAAAAATGCTAGGGTTTCTCTCACTATAAACATTAGTGTCACTAGTATTAGTTTTATTATTATTATTATCACTATTTTTCTATAGTTAGCATGAACATTATTATGATAAGAATAGGGCTAACGGGTCTACTAATATAAGTGTAACAATAAGTATTAAAAATAAACATATTTTGACTACTAATATTTAGTATACTAATTCTAAAGTAAAAACCCTAGTTTTTGTATAAAACCCTTTTTAGTAATAAATACCCTAACCTTAAACTAGAATGAGGATTGATAGTAATTATAAGGGAAACTAATACTTAGCATTTTCCCCTTTTATAGGTAACCCCGACCAAAGCCCTAAGGAGTTAGAGGAGCATGCTCCAAGCCCGGCGTCGCCTTAGGTAAGGATGAAGCTAATGGCCTTGTGCTACGTGTGACGTGGATGTGTTGAATGTTGTGTATGCCATGCTATGCCATGTATTATATGATTTGTGGATAACTTGTCTTATGTGTAGCGCAGCTTGGAGATTGAGGTATGTTGTATGTGCTTCCGTGACATGAGCATGACATTTATATGTATGATGTTTATGATGTATTATGTTATGGCCCTCTAGGACTTGCATGTTAGGATAAATGGTAATATGAGTTGGGAATATAAGGATGACAGGAAATAAATGAGAAGTGAGACCACTAAGGGGGATATGAGGTTGACCTAAGTACCTCATGATCTATGAGAGAATATTTAAGTGGGAGAAATGTCCGAAATAAATGAGAGTTGGGACCCAGGCATGGGAGTCTTAAAGTTTGCATGGTGGTATTTGGGTTGTATGGTGGTATTTATAATTTTATGGAGGTATTAATGTTGTATGATGGTATTAATGTTCTAGGGCGATACTAATGGTTCGTGTGGTGGTATTTAGGATTTTATGGAAGTATTAATGTTGTATGGTGGTAATTATGATTTTATGGAAGTATTAATGTTGTATGGTGGTAACTATGATTTTATGGAAGTATTAATGTTGTATGGTGGTAATTATGATTTTATGAAAGTATTAATGTTGTATGGTGGTAACTATGATTTTATGGAAGTATTAATGTTGTATGGTGGTATTAAGGTTTGTATGGTGGTATGAATGTTCGTATGGGGGTATTAATGATTGCATAGTGGTTTTAATAGCTTATGGTGGTATTAGGGTTTGTATGGTGGTATAAATGTTCATATGGTGGTATTAATGATTGCATGGTGGTATTAATGGCTTATGGTGGTATTTGGGTTGTATGGTGGCATTTATGATTTTATGGAGGCATTAATGTTTGTATGGTGGTATTAATGATTGCATGGTGGAGTAGGGGGTTGAGAGTGAGGACTCACTTATATAAAAGATGAGCGGGGGTTTCTAAATGAGAGAAGAGATTTTGGGGTGAAAGAGGGAGGTTACTTGTTGAAGAAGTAAAGTGCTAGGGTTTGGTGCGGCCAACTAGGGTTGGCGTGGTCAGATAGGGTTTTGAATGGCCAACTAGGGTTTTGTCGGTCACACGTGAACTTGGGAGATAAAGTAACACATTTGGGGAATTTCCTAATAAAAGAATGAGGTGCGAGATAGAGAATAAAGTAACGTTTGGGTAAGTAAGAAAGAGTAGGGCCACATAGGTCCGATTAGGGTCTCCGAGGAGGAACCCTAGAGGGAGGAGGACATGCGGAGTCGACATCATATGTAATGGGATGGCCTATATTCTTGGAGATTTTGTCTTACTATATGCCACTATGCCTAAGTCTACGGGAATGGATGTTGGGTGTGAGAAGAGGTACGAGTCTCAAAATATGGGACGGGCCCTCTTGAGAGAGCGGTGGTAGAACATTGATGACATGCATGTCAAGGGTGGAATGATATCTAATAAAACACGGATAAGACACTAATCATGTAAAGTGAAAGATTGTTGAGCCGAGCCCAGACCGGTCCACCGGTAAATAATAGTGGCCAGGAGCCGGGGTGCCCTGGAGACCGGTCCACCGGCAAATAATAGTGGTCAGGAGCGTTCTGCCCTGAGTGTATACTTTCCGGTCCACCGGCTATAATAGTGGGAGATTTCGTGCTCGACAAACCAAATTAAGTAAGTTAAACCATGGGAAATATACTAAGTACTTACAGCGGAACATCATGTGAGTCGGGGCCAGACCGGTCCACCGGCAAATAATAGTGGCCAGGAGCATTTTGCCCTGGAGACCGGTCCACCGGCAAATAATAGTGGTCAGGAGCGTTCTGTCCTGAGTGTATACTTTTCGGTCCACCGGCTATAATAGTGGGGTTCCCGCACTCACATGGATTATTAAAGAATATGTGTGAAATGGACATATTATTAACGAGGATAAAGAATAAGTCATCGGAAAGTGCTCAGGCCTTATCTTGTGTGTTATCGCATGTTACTGATATGATTGTGCTATGTGTACTATGTGGTATGATTGTATGCTTGGCCTAAGCGCACCTGCGCCCTTACTCAGTATTGGACCCGTACTGATACTACATTGATTGAATGGGTCCTATGATGATCCACCAATGGTGGGGAGCAGACCTCCTATGTAGGTTTGATCGGTTACTATTTTGGGGTGGAAGGCTTGACTTGAGTGAGTAGGCGATCCGGATACTGATCCTTTTTGGGGATTTTTTTGTTAGCTATATTTTGTATTACGTTTCCCGTTTTTAAAGAAAGAAAAAGTATTATGGGGTTGTAATCCTGAATTGTATTCAAACTTCTGTTTGACTTATATCTTATTTATGATTTATGCTAAATGTCGTCTTGCATTTTATGATACTTCGTACTTATTGATGATCGGTTTTAGCCTTAGCACTTAGTGCCGGAACGGTAGATGAACCGGTCTGGTACTAAGTGTGGCGGTAATACCCCCAGTTTACGGTTTTAATTCTTTTGCTTCCGCTAAACCTTTTGATTTAAACGAAATTTTTCAGAGTGAAATTTGGGGGTGTTACAATAATAATAACCATAAAGTACATAACATAACATAGCATATGACGTACAAGGCACATAATACACACATAGTTAGTCTTAGCTACATCCTTACCTACCACGACACTGGTCTTGGAACACGCTCCTACACCTCCTTAGGATTTTGATTGGATTCACCTATAAGAGGGAAAAACTAAGGGTCAACTTCCCTCTTATCAAAATTACTATTATTTCCTACCTTACCCTTATCATAGTCTAATAGTAGTTTTATAAGTAAAAGTAGGGTTTTTATTCTCAAGGTAGCTAACTATGTTATTACTAGTCAAAATAGGTCTTAAGAGGTACATAGGTTCATGTTAAGTTATTTATAGCCATATTTATAT
The DNA here is from genome assembly GCA_030549775.1 of Tamarix chinensis. Taxonomy (NCBI): domain Eukaryota; kingdom Viridiplantae; phylum Streptophyta; class Magnoliopsida; order Caryophyllales; family Tamaricaceae; genus Tamarix; species Tamarix chinensis. Next base: position 8,018,934 of record CM060179.1, on the reverse strand, counting down.
TATTAAAGATAGCAGCTTTAATATTACTAATAACAACAACAACAATAATAATAATAGTTATAGCAATAATAATAATAATAATAGTTCTAATCTTAAGAATAATACTTGAAAGGGTCCTAATAATCATAATAATAGTATCCTTAGTGATAATAAGGTCAAGGTTAATAATAGTGATAGTGATAATAATAATAATAATAACTACGATAACAATAATAACAAAAGTGTTAATAATAATACTCGAATGATAAATAAAAATATTAGGGTTCGAATATTTATAATAGCAATAAAAGTGATAATATGCCAAAGTTATCATTAATAATAATAATGATGATAATAATAATAATGATGATGATGATATTAAAGATAATAAAAATAATGATAATCATAATAATAATAAAAATAAGGTTTCAGCCCCTTTATAATAATAATAGTATTAATATTCCAAAGTTATATTTAATAATAATGATAAGAGTAATAATAATGATGACATAATAATAATAATAATAAGAGAAATAACATTAATACAAATAAAAGAGATAACATTTGCATAAATAGGGTTTTAAGGGTTGGGGTACCATCTAGGGATGGTGGTGACCAGGCGACACCTGCGGCAGCGGTGGAGGAAGAAGAGAGGGTAGAAAGGTGGCTGCTTAGGATATAAGAGGGGGAATGATAGGGTAATTGAGGTGGCTGAGGATGCCCTAGGTTGAGGGGGCTAGAATGGTGGTGGTGGTGCAGCCAAAGGGGTGGCACAGGCGGTGGCAGGTGTGATGGCTGAAGGTGGTGGAGAGGAAGGAATGGAGAAGAAGAGGAAGGTAGGGGAGGTAGAGGAGGTTCTACCGGTGGTTTTGTTGGGTAGGGGGAGTGGTGGTTGCAGCGGGAACTACGGTGGATGGAGGCATGAAGGGCGATAGTGGATGAAAAGAGGTTGATCGAGGAGCTAACTTTACATGGCCAAGGCAGCTTGTGCAGGGAGAATTGAGGGTGGTGAGTAGTGTAGTTTGGTGGAGGGTGGACAGGAGTGTTTTGGAAGGTGGTTCAGGTGGCAATGCTGGGCATCGTCGAAGGGGTGGACGATTGAACAGGCGACGAAGTAACAAAAGGGAGGAAATTCTGGGCAGTGAAAAAAGATCAAATTGGGGGCAGTTAAAAGGTATTTATAAGCCATTGAAGGGGAAAATGACAGAGGGGAAGAGGGGAGGAGGATGGCACGCGTGGCATGTCATTAGCTGGCGGCACACAACTGGGGCAGGCTTGCAAAGTTGTAGTTCCTATCAGCTTGGGGATGGAAAAAGGAAGGGGGAGAGGGGCACAGGTGAGGAGAGAGAGACGGTGATTAGGTCGAGAAGAGAGATGGATCGATGGGGAAGAGAGGGGAGGTGGTGAGCCAGTATATGGTGTTGTAGAGGTTGTGTGCCTACACAGGAAAGAGTGGGGAAGACGAAGGGTCAGGGAAGAAGGAGGGTCGGGGAAGAAAGAAGAAGAAAGGGTTGGACCGGCTGGCCCAGGGGAAAAAAACAAAGAAAAAAAAGAGGGGGAGTCGGGCGGGTCGCGAGGGAGAAGAAAGGGAGGCGGCCTTAGGCCGCGCGGGGAGGAAGAAGTCTGGACTGCGAGGGGGTTGGCCTAGATTGGGGAGGAAGGAAACAAAGATAAGGAGAAAGGAGAGGAAGGAAATAAAAAAAAAAAAGGAAAGAAGGGAAAAAAAAGAAAAAAAGGAAAAATAGATGGATTGGGTCATTTAGAACATTTTGTTATTTTTGAATATTTAAAAATAATAATATTTTAATAAAATAATAACTAAATTTTATTTTTAGATTAATTTAGATTAACAAAACACCCTAATTTTTCTTAACTAAATTATTTATTATTTTCCTTTTGATTTTGCCTTAATTACTTCCTCTTATTTTAAATAAAATAATTCATTTAATTAATTTCCTTAATAAATTCTTATTTTGCCATAACTCCCTAAATTAGGATTTTGGGATATTTCACTTAAGCACACAACAGGTAAGTGTAAAGTTGCAAGGGAAATGATGCAGATAGGGAAGATGTTGCGGGGTTGACGGGGATGGCAAGCGACAGGGTGCAGAGAGCTCTGTGTAGACTGAGGGAGGTGTTGCAGGGGGCAGAAATGGAAGGGAGAAAATAGCATGTGAGGGAGAAAGGGCAGGGTTCTTAGCTAAGAAAAGAACAGGGTAGGTTGGGGTGTAGGCATACATAGCAAAGGCACGCTGAGTACGAGAGGGCATGTTTAGGGAGGTAGCCAAACAGGGGTGTAGATCAAGAGAGGGAGAAGAAGAAAAGGGAAGGTGGGATAGGCTGTTGGGGTGTGGAGGAAATAAAAAAAAAGGGAAGAAGAGAGCTATGTCGACGTAGGAAGGAAGAAAAGAAAGGAAGGAGATGGGTTGGGTCAGAGAAGAAGAAGAAAGAGGGGGTGTTAGGCCGACACAAGAAGAAAGAAAAGAAGGGAAGGAGAAGCGGGCTGGCACGAGGAAATAGAGAAAAAGAAAGGTGAAAAAAGGAAAGAGCAAAGAAAGAACAGGGAAAAAGGAAAAAGAAGAAAAAGGAGAAATAAAATTAATTTAGGGTTAGAATTAAAATTAGATTAAATTTAGATTTTTAAGATAATATTAATTTATCCAAATTTAGGGTATCAAATTAAGAAAAATAAATCGGAAAAAATTATTGAATTAGGGTTAATTTAAATACAAAGGTTAATATAAAATGACTATAATAATTTATTAAATACTTTATTTAGATTTTCAGGTCAAAGGTTAACAAAAAATAATTAATTTAATATTTAAAGGTTAAAATTTTTAGATAAAAGGCTAAATGTTCTAAAATAGGGTTACAAAAATTTAGGGTATTACAAGAGTAATCCCACTTCTCAAAGTTCCTTTTCTCATTAGATCAACTTTTAGCTATTAGATCAGTGGGTTTTGATAACCAAAGTGTATAGTCTAGATGAATGCAGATAAGGATAAGTAAAATGTTGTTATTCCATTCCTTAAAATTATTCTCATTCATCATGAGAATGGAACTTAAGTTGTCATATATAATAGTAGCAGACATAGTTGTATAGAAAATATAATAATAACATAAATATACATGCTTACAAAATTATGCACAATAAACAATCAATAAATTTAAATCATCACAAGAAATTGATACAATATTAATATCATGTCTTAGGATAGTAATATTAACTACAAGTGGTGTTCTTGTTATAGTGATCAAACACTGGTAATAAAGTTCATCAAATAATGATATCATCTTATAATTAACTCATTAGCCATATGGTATCCAAATAATTACAACATTTATCACTACACAGACATATATATATATATATATATATATATGATTATGTCAAATATTCACCTTCCTTTGGGTCAACAAACTATCCACATGAATACACACACACACACAAAAACATCTTATAATTTTGATAAATTAATTTTCACAAAAGATGTTACTTTGGCAACATATTTTGTCAATTAGCCTATCTACTAATATCGGACAAACAATAATTTTAATAAATCAAATCCTCAATTTTATTCATAAAATTAGAGCTATAATATTATGACCAATGTATTTAAACTTAATATTCATAAAAATATTAAATCTAACCTTATTAGCATTACGATAAAATTAATGCCAAAAAACACACGTAAAAAGGCCCATACAATAATTGATTAGATTAGAATAAAATAAATATATAATTAAAGTAATCAGGCCAACTATATTTAATTAATAATAATATTTAAATAATAAAAATTTAATAAGTGTTAAATAAATAGCCCAAAAGTACTAAAATAACATAAAGATTGGCTATGCAACCAAAAGGCTAAAAACGAGCCAAGCGTCCCAATACAATAACTAACCCAAACGATGCTAAAGAGGGGCACATGCCTGAAAAAAATGAAATGAAAGGGATATACACAAGTTACAGCTAAATATATTATCAAAGTTGGTCCGGAGCAGTTAAAATAGTTGGTCTGATCCCGGGTTCAAAACTAGAGCTCAACCAAACTCTCCCCTTTTTTTATTAACTTCCTAAATTAACCTAATTAATTAAACCTAAAATATCCCTAATCTCTTTCTAATCTATCTATTTCCTCATGATATCTGCAACTACCACCCCCTACAGCCCGCCACTATCATTAGCAACTACTTATCAATTGAGAGCTAAAGCTATCCAGACACTAGCTAACCAAAGGATTAATGACAAATAAAACTATATGAATCAAAAATATCTGAAGCCAAATGAATTGAAATTGGCAATCGACAAGCAAAGGAAAAATAGATCTGGACAAATGATGAGGAGACAGAGGAAGAAGCAAAAGAAATGAGATCAAACAGTTAATTATATGAATCCAAAAGAATGAACATTTGAGGAGATTAAGTCTATTACAACTACCAATGTAGTTTTAATTAAATGAAAAAAAAGGCCAAATAGAATAAAAATTAGGGTAACAGTAGAGATAACAATGTGAAGCAACAAATAATACCAAATTTATTTTATTAATCTTGATAAATTAAGCAAAAGGTTATGATGCCAATTGATAGATTAATTTATAATCCCTAGATATGACAAGATAAAATTCTAATTCATAATAATAATAATAATAATATGAAAGCATATCTAAATCTACAACATAGGAATAACAGATGGATTTGAGACAATAACTGTACTAGCAGTACCGTAGTCTTCTAGATCATGAACATGGTCGTCGATCTCTATTAACTAATGAGAATCAAATAGGATGAAGTGTGTGTGACCCAGGAACCACAACTGTAATACCCCAAAAGTTTGCTTAGCCTAATCCCATGTCGTTAATGCCCTAATTTGATTTTAATCTCAAGAAATTTTATTTTTATCCTTAACCTAATTTCTTAATCCCGAAACTTTAACCGAAACCTAAACTTTGACTTGGATAAACCGTAATTCGTAAACTAAAATTAAAACCAACTAAAATTTTCAATAATCCTAACTATCTTGGCTAATCCCGAAATCACCTAATTTGATCTTACCCCTAACCTCTTCTTCCCTTGTCTTTTCTTTTCTTTTTCCTTCTTCTTTTGTGCCATTTTTTCCCTATGGTATGAAGGAGTTTGGCTCCTCTGCACCATGGCACCATCACCTTGTCTCCCACATGTATCCTCTCACCATCATCCTGCCACCCTCACTAACCATCATCATTATCCCTCATGCCTATCTTCTTCCTTCTTCTCATCCCATCTCTATCAATTTGCACCACCATCATCTTACCATCACACTCCACTTCTTCCTGCTGTTGCTATGTTTTGCCTGTCATCACCATCACCTTCCCCTCTTTTATCTTCAGGGTACATCTCCTTCGTGCAAAACCCTCACTAAAGTCATCACCATCTCCCTCTACTTCTTCCCTTGCTGCCTTCATCACCCTTGTGCACTACCATCATCTCCATCATCCTCTACAAATTTTTTCCCATTCACATGCCACCACTCCTCTACCATTTTTTTCCTCCATGGCATGCCACCATACTCGTATATATAACCCTCCATCCCTTTATTTTATTGTCATCCATCACCTCCCCGACCTTCTTCTCTTCTTCCTTCTTCTTTCTTCTTCTTCCTCCTTGTTGTTGCCCTGTTTCAGCTTGCACACCACCGTGTACCACCTCGGCCACCACTCGCTACCCATTGGCCGGTGGACTGTACATCGCCTGCTACACGACCATACAACACTTAAATCTCTTGTTGCACAGCCTTGCAACTTTTGCACCGCTTGGTGCTGCTTCTTTTCTCCTCTCGACCTGTTGTGCACCATTGCTACACAACCGTGTACCTTTTGCACCACCCAGTCATGTGTCATAATTCCTCTCAACTTATTATTGCACAATCGTGTAACTTTTGTACCGCCTGGCTATGCACCTTATTTTTCTCTCAACCAGAAGTTGCACCGCATGCTACACGGCAGTGCAACTTCCCATTTTGGCCATGCACCCCTATTTTCAACCCCAAACCTGGTCCAAACCCCACCAAAATTTAACCATGACTCCAGCACACATTCCTCTACACTTCCATACAATTCAAGCTTCTATTTGACTCTGGCTAATTCCATTTTTATCCCCCTATACCTTAACTTTCCTATTAATTTTAATATTTAATCCTAATCATATTTTTATCTTATTTTTTGTAGGTGATCTTCTAATGATCTCAGAGGAGGTATAAGATTTGTGTGCGTAGAGCCTGATTTCCTTATTAGTAAGGATACATATCATAGCTAGGAATTTATATGATATATGTATTTTTATATGTGCTTTGGTGTTGAGTATGGTGTGTTGAATAATTTAATGATGGAAATGATATGAAATGTTATTCTTGAGAGTAATGAAATTATGTAAATATATATTTGAGTATAATGTTGGATACAGGATATCTATGGAAAACTGAGGATATATACTTTGGATAATGATTGGAAATCTATATATGTTGGGTTTTATAAGGCTTTAGGAGAATATGATTGTCTTACTTTTCCTGAGGATATTATGATCATTTAAGGATAATTATGTGGTCGTACTTATGTTGTTCAGTTGTATGTCTTGTGCATTTATACGAGTTCAGCATGATAATATAAAATCAACTCTGAATAAGATACTAATCATTTAAAGTGAAAAATCACATGAGTCGGCTTGAGGTGTTTATAAGGGTCCGTTCCACCGGATAATAATAGCGGGCGGGTGTGTTGTCCCCAGAGGTGTATCAATCCGTTCCACCAGATTAAGAATAGTGAGGCCCCATACTCAATGTGAATGAAAATACAATTAAGAGATAAATTATAAATGGAAAGATAATAATTATGTAAAGTGGAAGACTTCATGAGTCAGGACCAAGGTATTGAGTTTTTTCCACTGGATAATAATAGTGGCTCGGGTGTGTTGTCCCCGATAGGTGCTTCAGACCGTTTCACCTGTTTAATAATAATGGCTCAGGAGTATTTTATTCTGAGAGGTGTTAACTCCGTTCCATCAGATAATAACAGTGGCTCGGGTGTGGTGTGCCCAAGAGGTGTTTCAGACCATTCCACTAGTTTAAGAATAGTGGAGTCCCTGAACTCAACATAAATAAAATATTAGAATATGGTATATCTAATGAAAGACTTGGAATCAGTAATTATTTGGCATTCTTTGATTTATGCACGTATGATTTGCTTATAAGAATTATTGTATCATGTGTAACCCTGCTTAATTATACACTTACCTTACTTAGTACATAGCGTATTGATCATTCGTTTCATAGGTACTACTCAATCCAATGAGTAGACAACCTATATGTGTATGTGCAGGCTGATGATGACCAGGTAGATGAATTCGCAGCCTTTGATGCTATATATATGGAGTGATTTATTTGTATCAAGGTTTGGGTGTAGAGTCATGTTATCTGGATGATAGTTTTACCCGGATACCTTTTTGGACTCTTAGTCCCATGGGATATCTTTTATTCTATTTTGATATTACAACCAGAGTTGATTTCCAAACACTTATTTGATGTTATTAAAAGTTGTCTAGCTTCTTACTATCATGTTTTTAATTTTCTAATCATTTTGCCCTATGATTGACGTAAGGATGGTGGGGTAAGCTAGATTTATATCAATTACGGCAGTAACACCTAACTATTTAATTGTACGCTTCCACTTAAAAACAAAATTTTTTAATATTAAATTTTGGAATGTTACAACAACCCTATATATAAACAATTAACCTATTATCTATCAAGTTATTCTAGTTCAGTCCATCAATAATTTAGAATATCCAAAGTCTCTACACATACATGTTCACATCTATTTAGATACATTAAGCACAAATAATTTATAAATAATTATGATCACTTATATACGAACTTAATTTATACGACAACCCACAATTTGTATTGTTCATACATAAGTCCAACGTTATATAGAAGCCTAATAGCCTCTGCTTGGCCACATTCAAACTAATCTAATCATAAAGGTTTTGGTTAAAAAAAACGTGAGTCCAAAAGGGGAAGAAAATTACTCTAAAAAGTCTTGATATATTGACAATCTTGAAGAGCATGCAACAACACGTCTTCCTCTCCAAATAGGTTGCAAGCATCATTATTCTTCATATGTCCATGTTTAAGAAAATGTTTAATCATTAAGTAATTGTGTGTCACTAGCCATAGGAATGTTTTAACTTGGTGTCGCACTTGAACTTTCCAAATCTTTTTCTACCATAAGGAAAGAAAACCAGTTTCATCTTGTAGCATCTTATAGGTTAACCTGAAGTAAAATTACCATGACTCTTTTCACCCCAATAGGGGATGTGTAGCTCGTTGTTCCCTAGTTGGACACATAGACTTACAAACTCGGCCACAAAGGGTGATATCAAACTACCGATAGGTATAAATACTACTATCGACCAATTTAATGATCCAATAATAATCATTTTTATTTTTATTTACTTAAAGGGAGATCAAATTAACATGAAGGTACTAAGATACTCTGGTCATACTAATGCCCAAGGCAAGATAGTGTCCTACCAATATCAATCTAATGACACATAAGTACCCTTGTTATACTAGTACACGAAGGCAACACAATACTCTATCGACAAGGACATCTAATCTATAAGTATGCATACCTTCTATCTATCCACATAGCTAAACCAGAGTGAGATATAGGGTATGAATGGGGTACTAAGGCACACAAAAATTTAGAATCAACTATCGGATTAACCACATTTTTAGGGTAGCAACTTACAACCCCAAAAGAGCTACCACTTCCAATCTTAAGGTCTTTCATTTTAAATATTAATATTTTATTAAGTTGACCACAAAATCACAATCAAACACATATATCATGTTTCCATACTTAACCATTTGTACTCATTTTCCATTTATTCAAGATAGTTATAAAAAATATCATTACTAAGTTCAATCATAAAAATATACTAAGGTCATCCTGGGCTCAATTATTTACATTTGGGCTCATTAGGTCAAAAATGACTAAAATGTTCCTGAGATCCAATCCTTTCTAAATAATAAATCCATTTTATTTATTAATTTGTCATAAAAGGCTAAAACATAACAATGAAAGTGTTTATCATGCAATTAAATTATCATAAACGTCAAATGACCATTTTATTCTTAATCATGATTCTGTACATAAAATCCTAGCATGCACTTTTATTTCATCCAAAATCAGATATCCCATGATCAGCGATATATATAATACACATTATATATGATTCTTAATATAAATATCATAAGATACATAAAATGACCAAATTACCCCTAGGGCACACTAATAATAATAATTATGCCACAATTATGGCTATTCATGATCAACCTATTACACACACATGTGTGATTCCCATCATCTAAACCTTTTTAGCATACTTTCATACATATGAAAAATTACGTAAGATAACATACTCGTTTTTTCTAATTTTCATACTAACAATAATACGCACATAATTATAATGTAACAGACCATGTTTCACATATTTCTTACACAAAAACTCTAACATGATATCATGAAATATCTATCATTTTAGTAGAGTATAAGAGCTACTTGTTTTCCAACAAAACACAAATGATCGGGATCCTACTAAAATTATAAGGCCCTGCTAATCAAACTTTTATATCTAAAAATAATACCACAATTATCAAGTTAATGTTTAATGGATAAAATAACAATTATAATATTAAAATATTTAGTATCTAAAACTAGCAAAATAAATTTACTTATTAAAATGGGTACCAAAAATATTATAAGGAAAAACTTCCTCAAGTTGCCATGCAACATGAGTTTGGGCCACACAAAGGGAGGTGGATGACAGGGGAATGGGCTCGGTTGAGGAGGAAAGGTGAGGTAGTGGTGGTGATGGTTGGTGCTGGTTTGGGCAGTGAAAGTTTGAGCGACCATGGGTGGCATGGTGGGACGAGGGTAGTGAAGAGGGAGGATATGATGGTAGATGGTGGTGTTGAGATTGATGAGGCAACATAGGAAGGAGGGAAGGGAAGACAGGAAGGAAGGGTGGTGTTGGGTGGCTTGGTTAGCTGCGAAGTGGTGAGGCATATGTTAGGTGGTGTTGAGGTTAAAGGAGCTAAAGCAAAGGGCAGAGCAACAACAATATTTATTGTTGCCTAAGGGTATGTAAAGGAGGGTTCAGCCAGTGCTAAGGAGTTGTTGTTAGCACTGGCGTTGACATGGAGAGGATGAAGGATGAGGTTGTGGTTGTGGTGTCTTTGGGTTGGTGTGAGCAGAAGGAAACTAGGGCAGGGAAGTGGTGGTGTAAGAGGCTGGAACAAGGAGGAAGGATGAAGTTGGTGTGTGGTTGTATGGAGGATGGTTTGGTTTTGATGGGGTTACGGAATGGAGTAAGGGGAAAAGCAATGATAAGTAGTGCCATTGCCTTGTGGGAGGTAGCAAGCAAGAATGTCGAAAGAAGTGGTTGGCTTTTGTGATCCTAGGCGAAGGTGGTTAGTGGGTTGTAGTAGGATGTACCAAAGCAAATGTAGAGCAATGGAAGGAAGAGGAGGAGGATAAGAATAAGAAGAAGAGTAGGGTTGGCGATGGGCTACAAGGAGGAGATGTGCTTGCTAGTGTGGTGCAGGAAGGGATTGATCAGTGGCCATGATGTGCATCGTACTGGGATGATTAGGTGATGGTTCAAAAGGAAGTGACCCAAATGGAGCCGAGAGAAAGGGATCAAGGGAAGGGCGGCGTAGGTTAGGGAGGAAGCAAACATGCATATGTATATGTGCATGTAGATGGTGGTGATGGAGGATTTTACGAAACCAAAAAAAGTTGAGGAGTGGCTAGGGTTGAGTTGGAAATGAAGGAGTGTATGAAAGTATGTATGTATATGTAAAGAAGGGGTGAAGGAGGTTGGTTTGATAGAGGGTGAGGTGATGGTGATGGAGCAGTGGATTTAACAGGAAGGTATAGTGATAGGGATGGCGTAGTGAGTTCGACAGAGGGGGATATGGGCAGTTGAGTGAGGTAAGGAGTGAGACGAGGAGAGTTTCATAAAGAAGGGGAATTTGCACGGTAAGGATTATGTAAGGGAGAGGTGTTGGAAAGGATAGGATAGTCATTAATTTATTTAATTTTAGGTTTAGTTTGGGTAGGTTAGGGTACTAGGTAGGAAAAATATATTGAAAAAAATAATTAGGTTTAGGATAGGTTCAATAATACAAAAAGAGGTAAAATAATCAGGAAAAAGTTTTAAAAATTATTTGGGTCATAGGTCAAGGTCAATAATAAAATAATTATGTCAATGTTTATGGGTTAATTTTGAATAAAAGGCTAAACATCCAAAAGCAAAGGTAACAAAATTTTGAGGTATTATATTTTTCTTCTCCTCACCACCATCGTCATCATCCTAGTACAACCACCTTTGTCGTCCCTGGTGCGGCCGTAACTGGCAGACAATTTAAACCCTTGTGAGGGTTTCACAGATGTTATACCCACAAAATCACACATAAAAAGAAAAAGATAAATAATAAAACCACACCTAATACCTTGAACTATTATTGTCTCATAAATTTTTAATTTCATATGTCAAGATTAGCAATCAACTAACATTCAACATTGGGAGATTTAAGGGATCAGTTTTAATATATGGTTCACACATAAATATAATAGGTATGAACAGATAAATATTATAAATAAAGATCTACCACGCCTTAGTCACATCAAGATCCATCCTCACTATGGATACCCTCTATTTTTTTCTCTCTCCCTTAGATTCATGGCTACAAATGAATAGAAACACTTAGGTATGTGAGATAAGATGATAAAGATAAAAAAAATGACTCACAAATATAAACAAAAAAGGTTCATATTCTTGTCGATAAAACCTCATGAAAGATATCAAATACCTGCCAAATGAACCAAACCATACACTTAACTCTTGTGACTAATCTCCATCAAATCAAAGGCTGCTCATCTCAAGAATCAAATAGGACTGACTTATTGATTGTAACGGATTAAGGTATAGAAGGGTACGAACTATTCTAGGATTGTGGAGCTAAAAAGGTCAAGAGCTAGTGGAACTCTAATAATCAAGCGAAATATAAGCATTAACTCCATGTCAATAATCACATCTCCACCTTCACATCAAAATAGAACATGAAGAAAATTTTCTCAACATCATCTCCATATCCCCCTCTCTTCCTTAAATTGTATCATTTTCTTCTTTTCAATTTTTTCTACCTTTTTTTTTTCATTTTTTAAATCACTTTTTTAAAATTATTTTTCATTCATCATTTTTTAATCATATTTTTTTAAGAATGATGACAATATAATGAATATATAAGCTATATATCCTCCACCAAACATAACCAATTCTTTTCTTAACATACATACATATATTTCTTTCACATACATTCACATACGCAACCACTCTATATCCATAATGAATTAATTCCTTTCCACTAGCTTTAAAAAAGGGTAGGGATAAGGTCCAAAGGTTATTCAATGTAGGAAGTAAAGAAAAATATATGTTTAATGTATAGGCTCAAAGGACTTCTATGGGGTGTATATCATGCATAAACAAATTAGGGTTAAGCTATTTGGTCATGTAGTGGAAAATTCCTAAGCTCCCTTTATCATTTTCTCAATCAGAGCATGTTTTGACTATATGCTTCGGATAGCACAAAAGTAAGTTCTGGTAATCTCCAAAGTCCATTACAAGCTATGGCAAGAAATTTGATCGAAGCAATGAAACATATATGAGGTTTGCATATAAATTTTAAATCCAAGACAAGTAGATAATTTCATATAAATTCTCTAAAAAAAAGGTATATATGGTTCAAAAGCTCAATGCGATGAATCTCAACATGCCATGTCGGTGGTTAGAAAATCATACATGTTCTTTCTCCATTCACACCTAGACATGTAGATATGTGTTACCTATATTGAAATTAGCACAAAAAATCTCCACTTGCTTTTATCTCAAGTTGATGATCCTCTTTTCATAATATTTCAAATATATGCTCCTCATTAACTAGTTAAGGGCTCCTACGACTCTAAAAACACTAAACAAAATTTTACAATTTTTATGCAAACAAATAAAACACTCACAACCCCACACTTAAATCACACATTGTCCTCAATGTGTAAACAAATAAAGGAACATGTAATTTTAAATATGGAGAAAGAAATTTTTTAAATAAATAAAAACAACTCGAGGGTAGAAAACTCCCCTAACACATTAGGTTGCCTCCTAAGTAGCACTTGTTTTTATGTCAATAGCTTGACATGATCTCGGTTTTACTAGTTCAAGGTGGGTACGCCCACTTGAGAGATGCTTCACCAAATCCTTCCTCATGTAGATCACATGTATCCTACAAGGTAGAAAAGAACAAAATATTAGTTTTAATAAAAGATTTGACCTAGCAAGAACGTAACTTACCCATCATGGGATTTAAGTTTGTGTGTAAAGAGATAATGTTTTACCCTATGTTAGTGTATGGTAGTCTCTTTATCAAACGAGGAACATATTATACCATCTCAAAATCTTTTAGCACATCCTTCCAACATAACCTCTCATTTAGAGCATTAAGCTTCTTATTAGATGTATCCAAGATGATTTGACTACTCTATTCAATATTGGACCTATACAACCTGTTAAAAGATAAAAAACAAGGAGTATGGTTAGCATAATAGAAAACAAAGTGGTGAAAATGCTTACCTCGTGTTTCATGCTCATCTCTAAGCAAAATTGGGGAAAAAATGTTCAAAGATGGTCTATGGTAGATGAAAGTGATAGTCTTGTCATACGTATACTTCTCTCTGTTCACTTTATCCTTATTTTGATGAGATTCTTCTTCTACTTTTACAAGCTCTTCTTTCACTTGATCATGTTTTTCAATGTGCTCCATGGGAGCCTCCTTGACTAACTCATCCTTACATTCGGACATGGTATCATCATACTCATTACTTTCACTTGAATTTGGAACTAAAGTACTAGATAGCTCTTTTTGTGCTTGTAATTGATTGATCATATTGACCACATAACCCATTTGTTCCTCTAACACTGACATCCTTTCATTTTGTTTAATTTAACTTTGCATAAGTTGGTTTTTCCCATTTGTCAATGCTTCAAAAATCTTCTCTATTTTTTCGAAACTCGAGGGTTATAAAACTGAAGAAGAATCTTGTTGAGGATATTGATAATATTTTGAAGCTTCGTATTCGAGTTTGTAAGGGTATTGATATGACGATTGATAATAATCATTCATCTCCCATCCAAAGTTGGGGTGATGCCTCATTCTAGAATAGTATGTTCTTGTGTAGGGATCATGTCCTTGGAAACCATTGAAAGATTGAACACTAGGTTATATCCATCCTCCTCCTCTCATAGCTTGTAAATGGTAAGTATATGGATTTACTTGTGTATAACACACTCCGCTTGTATTCATAACTCTAGTAGTTGTGGCAACTTGAGAAACAAAAGTCGCGAGTTAGTTAAGTTTATTATCAATGCTACTTGAACTTACCTCATTTACTCTTACATTAAGGTTCATGCAAAGTTTTCCATACAACCTAAGGATCCTCTCATAGCCACCTGGAAGAACACCAACACTTCAAAGAAATTGGTTAAAAGTGAAACAAAACACACTAAAAAGCCTAAAAAAACTAAAAGGAAAAAGAAAACACTAAAAATAAATAAATGAAACACACGAACTACTAAAGTCCTTAAATGCCCACAAGTACTTTAAACTCTAAATAAAAGGATGACACAACAAACACAACACACTAAAAATACTATAAAAATAAAGGTGAAGTTTTCAATCCCTGGCAACGACATAAAAAATTGGTGTGGTCGTAGCTAACACGTAATTTAAACCCTCATATTGACAATTATAGTATTGGTAAATAAGGGTATCATTTTATGCTGGGGATTGAGAGGGCTCACCTCTATTTAACTAGCATAAAAAAACCCTTAATTACAATAAATAAATAAATATAAAAAATACTAATGGGGGTTTAAAAATAGAAAATAATAAAATAATAAAAGTAATAAATAAAATAAAATAATAATTAAAATAATGGGTAACTGCAACTGTGATAAATATGCTAGGAAAATCAAAATCCACCACTAGATTAGGTTAAAATATAATTATAATTTTTAAGTCAATATCTAATCACAAGAAAGAGATTGACCTTTGTACACTAAAAGCAAGTCCATACACCTTATATTACTTCCCTAAAATAATTAATATAAAAAAGCAACCATATTAATCCCATTAAATACTAGTAGTATAGTAGTAACAAGCGACTCTTATATTTAACTAGATTTAATGCATTAAGTATAATTGGAAGGACGTCAATCTAAGTAACCAAACTATTACACTAAGAAAGTCTAGTTATATTTCCCTTATTTAACCCACACGTATCTAAACGTTTTACTACTTTAGTTAGAATCACAATCTATTAGGTGAATTATTATCTAACCTTACTACAATTCATACATATAAATTCTAATATATTTATATGGCCACCTAGCAGATAAATAATTTTTACATACTATCACTATGAGGAAAATAGAACAAGGTATGCACCATATAAGAAAAATAAAATCATATCTCAAACCTTAATCTAGAGTTTCAATCTATTCCCTAACAATAAATAATTAGCCAGCCATAATTATTAAATTAGTTACACAGAAATATATATCCAAAATATAAATTAAAAAATGGAGAAATAAATAACCAAAATTAATTATGGATGAATGATCAATAATTTATTCAGATGAAAAATTAATTTCATCAAAAATAAATTCTATGGGTAAATTTTCCTCTACCTTCTTCTCACCTTTATTTCCGTGCAATTTCCCTTTTTTTCTTTTTTTTCTTTATCTTTGATGTACTACTTGCTTTCCATGCCTCCCCTAAAAGTTTCTTTATTTTTTCCCTTTGTTTTCCTCCACCTTTAGAGCCTTATGACTTATCTTTCCTCTCTCCTCCATCTCACTGATTCTTCTCTCTTTAATTTTCTTCCCTGCTGCACATCAGCCCTGGCTTTTTGCTCCTGTTTGGCTCGACCTCTCCTCTTTTATTTTGTGTTTTTTGTGTTTTTCTGGCCTCCTGGTGAATGATGGCTGCTTCTAGACTTCTGCCATCCTTCAACACGCGTCTGCGGCTCCCTTTTTATTTCTCTTTATCCGCCCTACCTCCAGCCACCTTATTTGCTATTTGTTTTTCTTATTTTTCAGCCTTTGGGTCGTTAGTCCAACTTCTTTTTTATTCTCTTATTTAAAACTTACATGCAAAATAAAATCAATAAAAATTAATAAATAATATTATACTTTAAATTTATGTAATTTATGTCATTTTAGCTCAAATAATAAAATTTATGCAATTATTATCACTTAAGCATAAAATCATAATTATTCACATATATTACTTCATTAAAATACCATAAAATCAAGATTATAAGAGTATAAAATATGTCAAAATATGAATTCATCAGCCCCCCTCACCTCCAACCGAGCCCCTTTCCCTTTATTCCTCCCCCTCCTTGCTAGTTGTTATTCATCCTAGCACCCCCACCTCTCTACCATACCCCATTTCATCTTCACCCATTCCCATCCAACCACCTGCCATCTTTCTCTATGCTTCATCGCCACTAACACCACCAGCATTATCAACTCCTTCCTTCCTTCTCCTCCTTCTTCCCTTCCTCACCTTCCTTTGCCTTGTCATTTACCACAACCCTCATCTCACCACCCACACCCTCTATTGTTTCCTCCCCTTGCCACATCGCCTTTTGCCATTCTCCCCTCCTTAGCAACACCACCCTCTACTATTGATCCCTCCATTAGCAATGGAATCAAGCTCCATTTCCCCCTCATTAACTATGCCACCTTATTCCATTTTCTCCCTCCTTAGATTTGAACATTATTTCCATTATCCCTCTCTAATTTGTGGTCATCCTTTCTATTTCCGCCCCCTTAGCTATGAAACTTAGTGTTGTTGCCCCCTTACTGCTGTAACAAATTCTACGTGGTTGGTTTGACCCTTGTAGTATTGGTTTGCATTTATTCTCATTCTATTCCACTATCCTTTGTCTTATTTTTTCCTAGTTAATTTCACTAAGGCTAATCTTGTGTATTTTGATTTCTAGGTAATATTTCGATGGTATTAGAGGAGGAATCATATGTCTTACATGTTTAAAGACTAAAAACACTTCGGTAAAGATACATGCCATAGTTAGGGTTTTTATGTTCAATATGTGTATATTGGTTTGTGATATCATGCTTAGATTATGAAAAATATTGTCATGATAATGGTATTATATGATATGTGGTGTTGTATGTTAAAGAAAAAGCAAGAAAATTCTGAAAGCATAAGTTTATGTATGTTGTTGGTTAAGATGAATTGAGATATGTGAAACATATATATAATTGTGGCTATTGATTTTAATTGTGATAGAATGTATGGGAGGTTAAAAAATCATTAATTTTCAGACTTGTAAGAATTTTGTGGGAAAATAGGTACTTTAGTTATCTTAGGAAAATTTTGGTCGTTATGGGTGTTAGGTATTTTAATGTGATAATTAGTTCAAAATAGGCTAAGTATATTACGTGGAATATTTTAAGTGAATATGAATGATCTAAGTCCAAAATGAGAAAAGCGGCTTTAGATGAGAATAGTAACCCTAGGGGTAAAATTATTATCACACGTGTGAAACGTTGGAGTTTGACCATAATTTATGGGTATGTTGTTAATATTGACATTTTAGGAATGCTTATTAAATTTAGGAGTCATATGAGTTTTATGAGAAAGTTTATGACTTATTTGTGAAACTAGAATTTTGTGGGAAATGTAAACAATAACTCGAAGGTAGGCTATTATCTTATATGTAAGATGTTAGAGTTAAACCTTAATTTTTTAGTATGCTACTAATAATAATATTTTAAGTATGGGTATTGAAATGATGATAAAATAATTATCGGGGGAGAAGTTATGCTTGACTTATGAAATTAAGGTTTTCTAGGGGAAATATGGCTTATCATTGGGAAAATATATTGGGTCATGTGTCTTATATGCCAGTATTTGTGTTGCATGATGTCCTTAAAGTAAATAATTTTAAATAAGGTATTAATTATTCATAGTGAAAGATCAAACGAGTTAAGACCAGTTATACATGGTTGTTCCACTAGACAAGAATAATGGCTAGGAGCATTTTATCCTAGGGTTGCACTTAATTATTCCACCAATTGTGAATAGTGGTCAGGCATTTTATGCTCTGGGGTTGTATATTATTGATACCACTCCACTAGATGAGAATGGTAAGGTTTGTGAACTTAAATTGAAATAAATAATCGGAACTATCACAATCATTGATAAGATATTAATCATTTAAATTAAAATACAATGTGAGTCGGCACCAGTTATACCTATCCATTCCATCAGACAATAATAGTGGTTAGGAGCTTTATCCCCTAAGGTTATATATTATTGATATTGTTCTACCAGTTGAGAATAGTGGTTAGGAGTTTTATGCCTTGGGGTTGTATATTAATGTTACCGCTCCATTGTTTAAGAATAGTAGAGTTTTTAAACTTAAAGTGAATAAGATTATGAATATTGATTTAGCCACTAATATTGTAAGACCTAAATTGATAAATAAGTTGGAACCATCATATGTTAATCTCTATATGTTATCCCTTGTTCTTGTACCTTATGACTTTGTGTAAATTTTCTATAACTATATTGTTACCTTACTCAATACGTAGTCTACTGATCATCCTTTTTTATGGGTGATGCTCATTCCTATGATCATATCTACCTTATTTTGTAGGTGATTGCTAATATCTACTTTTAATGTGCTTATCTTTGGTGAGCGCTAATCAAATTGATATAGGATTTGGTTATCTGAATATTTCTATCTCTCTATAGACTCTTAGTCCTCCATTTTCATTATACAAAATTCCTTCTATCTATTTTATATCCTATATCAAGGTGGAATCAAGTGCTTCTCACGTCTGATTATTTGGTATGATGTTACTTTTTCCTTGCATTCGACATAATCTAGGCATAGGGAGTGCCTCTTCCATTTTAGATGTTGTGGGCCACCTCTATGATTTGTGTTTTGTGCTTATGCATTTAACTCTTTTAAATTAAATGTTTAAGTTGAATTTTGGGGATGATATAAAAACATGGTCCAATCCCAACCATTTAAACCTATATAATCAACCATAATTTGTTTTAGGTTAACTGAATCTGGGTATATGATTACTCGATTAATTAGGGGGTCATCGTTAGACCACCAATCCAACCAAAAATGAATTCCCATCCCATTGTGAAATATCCATTTAATGAAAAATATAAATTTGTCAATTAAATTACAGATCTATCTCCAAATTAGTGAGCATTTAGGTTTAGAAGAGCCCTTAGTCATAGGTTAGCCCTTCAAATATTTCTCGGAGAGGATTTTGACCTAAAGATAATTTTTACGGCACAAAAAATCTCATCTAACTTTAGAAAACTAGCCTAATTAGTTTCCTCAAAATTATGCAACCCCAAACCACTATACTCTTTAGGTAAACACACAATATTCTAGAGAAGAAGGTAGGTACTGCATTGATTAACTGCTTTACCTGGAGGAATATTCTATTGATCTTGTCAATGTAGCTATTTATAGCTTTAGAAATCACATAGTATGAATATTATAGTATAGGATTGTAGACCTCACCAATTGAATAAGAGTCGCCTGCCCCACCAAAGAGAATAACTGAGGACCCCATGAGAATATTTTTTTCCACATAATCTATAACATGTTGGAATAATCCCCTAGACACCTTTACCATCACATAGTTGTACTCCCAAGTACTAACATAAATATTGGGCATAGTAAATCCCAATAATTGAGGAAATATGCCTAGCTAAACTATGAGTGATGTTGTTAAAGAAATAATAATTGATTTTCCCAACTGATTTTCTATCCAAATATAACACTAAAAGTCCACAGAATATCAATGGCATTCATAATTTGAGGAATAGAGGCTTGAACAGATAGTAATAAATCATCTAAAAAAATAAGTGGGAAAGTTTGCAACCTCCTATAAAGACCAAAAAGGGTCTGCGTCTGTGGGAAGTTATACTCTCTTGAATCATACGAGACAAACACTCCATACAAGTAATAAAAATATAAGGAGATAGAGTCACCCTATCAAATACCACTTGAAGGAGATAAGGCTTTTTTGATTTCAAAGTTCCATATTACTTCTATGGACATAAATGATATGAAATACATTATTAAATGGATAAAAGTTCTTGGTGCCCCTATACAATTGAGTGTATCCTCAATAAAACTCAAGAAAGGTAGCCATATGATTTTTACCAGTCAAATTTTAGTGTCATATAACTCTTTACACCTGTCTTGTGATGTATAGTGTGCAAGATTTATTGCACCCTAATAATATTAACTCTTTTTTGCCTCCTAGGATAAAAATGCTCTGGTGATGGTTGACAACATCATTTATGACAAATTTAAGGTGATTGCCTAACACCTTTGCAATCACTTTACATGCAACATTGCAGAGTTGTATCGATGTGAATTGTTTCACATAAATGAGACGCTTAACTTTCAGGATAAGACAAAGGAATGTTTCATTCAAGCAAGGGTAAAAAATACCCAAATTAAATTCTCCAACCACTAATCAAAAAATGTATTCCTTCACTATAGGCCAAAAATTATAAAAGAACATTGGTTGAAAATCACTCAATCCCAGACTTTTGTATGGTCTCGTAGAAAATTTTGTCATTTTAACTTCATCTTCGTTGGCCGAGCTAGTCAACATCTCACTATCAGTTTTTGAAATGTGAGGGAACCCAATTAAGCATATAATTTATTTTTTTTGTAAAATATATTACCAAATCTAATCTTATTCCAATGCTTTAAATTAGAGGCACAAAGGGACAATTTTTTGCTCAAATTTCTCTCCATACTCCAAAGGGATTCCTGACAAATCTATTAGCCAAGTTGCTTCAAAATGAAGTCTTTGTTGTCATTGTTGTGACTAGGTGTTTTACATGCTCAAAAGAATAGGGTGGTGATCCTTATGAGTTCTTACCACATGCGAAACCTAAGCATGAGGGTGATTAATTCACTAAATATCATTAGCAATAAATTGGTAAATACAAAAGTAAATACTACATAAATTTGGGATTCATAAAGCCCAAATCAGATAGTTGATAATATTGTAGCCTCTCATTAAAGTAAAAACAACTTTTTATATATTTAGAATTACCTCTTTTAGTCTCATCCAAATAACCAATGTCATTAAAGTCACCACCAACCACCCATGGTAGAGAAGTGGTATCTAGAATAATGCACATATTATCTCAAAACTCCTCTCCAAGAGATTCTAATGGGGATGTATAAATCTCAAAAAAGAGAAGCCCCTATTGCTGGTTAAGGTAAAATTTAGTATGGATGGGTTGTCTAGTAGCTCTTGGAACTAAATCATTAACAATATCATCATGCCAGAGTAGTCAAATCCCTCTATAGAAACCACATGCTTCTATACAGGCACTACCACATAAGCTTAAATGATGGACAACTGAATCATCACGATCCCCACTAATTCTAGTCTTGATTAATATAACTAGAGCAAGATTAACCTACTTCACCATCTACCAAAAACACCATGGGAATAGAAACACTCTTGGCACCATAGACATTCCAGAATATGAATATATGTATATATCAATAATGCACAAGAAGAAAAACTAAATAGCTTGCTTAATAAGGTGTGTACTTCCATCATCTTCATTGACAACACTATGAAATTTATTTATTTATGTAATTTGAGTCATTCTTGGTTAATAAAGATAGAGGCCAAAAATGTTGGTCTTGTCTACTTTGCCCCAAGTCTTTACCTTTCATCAGGGCCATTGGCTAAAAGTTTTTTCCCATTACGCTTAGTCTAAACTTGCTTTCAAAAATAAAATTTATTAATCTTATCAATAACTAGTGTAACACCCCCAAATTTACTACTTAAAAAATTCATTTTGCGGAAGCTCTAATTATAAAAACAATAGGTTTTACTACCATACTTTGTATAAGTCTCGCATCCTCTACCATTCTTATACTAAATGCTAAGGCTAAAACAATAATTTACTTACATTAAAGTTTTCAACATAAGAACAAGTTAGTGATTTCATTACAAATTAACCTTTTCATGAAAAATACAAAAAATACCAGACAAAAGAGTTATAATATAACAAAAGGAGAAATATGAAGGGATATAAGAGTCCAAGGAATATCCAAATCAAAAGATCCTGGAGCAAACATTAGATATTCCTAATTTTCAATCCTTAACATAAGCCGACAAGCCCAACCCTCAAAGTATTCCCGTAAGGTAAACACTACCCATTGAATAGACAGGGGACTGAGAACGAAACCCGTCAGTACTACAGTACTAAGTGAACTATTATACATTACTAATATATAAAGTCACATGAAACACATAGGTCATGACATGGCATAGATACATTAAGAAACTCATATGATACTGAAATAACTGACATAATCAAAACTATTCTAAATACCAAGGGTAGGGTACTAGTACAACTACCAAATCAATAAATCCAAAATAATTCCAATACCAAAGGTAGGACATTAAGGCAACTACCAAACTACATACCAACTTGGTTAATACACAATGACAACTACCAAAACAATACTCAGATCAATTTACTTACATTCTTGCACAATAGTTACTTTAAATTCTAATTACTTGAGGGAGGTACAATAATAATTCAGGGACATAAAAGTATACCGACACACAAGACATCACACTACCCTCCCAACTATTCAACCAAGAGGCATAACAACACTCCAATCATACTTAGATCAATCCATTTGCATTTTTTACATAATAGTTACTTCAAATTGTAATTACTCAAGAGAGATACAATAATAATCCGGAGATATAAAGGTATATTGATCATACCGACACATAAGGCATCGTTGTATCCTCTTAACCATCCAACCAAGAGGCATAAAACCTCTCTGGTCATACTGGTGCACAAGGTAACACAATTCCCTCCACACCTAGGACACTTAATCCTTACGTATCGATACATCTTATAGGGCTCGTAGGCCACCTATAGAGTAGACTAGTGCCTTATTGAGGCACACTGACACATTAGAGAGCCAAACAAATTGAGGGTTCCTACTTCATCTCTAGGGTAGCTAACCTAATATAGAAACCATTCCTAATCTCGAGGTTTTCTACTTTAATTATTAATATTTTATGAGGTAATCATAAATATCACATACAGTATAATCATTCCCTTAACCATTTCCCTTTATTTTCAATTATCAAGATAAAACCTAAGGTTATTTTTCTATGTTAGGTTCAAATCCAACACTAAGGCCATCCTATCAATGTCTAAGGCCATCCTATGTCTAGTTATTCACAAAAGATGCATTAGGTCAAAAAATAACCAAAATGCCCTCAAAACCCTAATTTCACCATTATTATTCAAATTTTGCACCAAACATTATTATTATGAGGATTTTTCATGAAAAGGATAAATGATAATACTTCGCAATATCTTAGTACATAGTTAATCTTTACAACTTATCAATTGACTATATTTTCCAATTTTTATGCATTTAGTGAGTTACGTCCACAAACCCTAATCACACATTTCTATCTTGCCATATATTTCATGGAGCAATGATGTACATATTTATAGCATGATACGACATTTATTAGGGTAATTTACATCGTAGTGTATGTTAGGAAATATTTCTAACCCTAAAGCATGCAAGTAACAATTATATTATCTCTAACCCTAATCATGTGTACAAGTTTTTATACTATTTATAACAACACTAGATACCATACAATGATAATCATGGTACACTTATCATGGAATTTACATCATAGTCTCAACAAGATCAAAATCCTAACAAAACTTCAGACGTGTATATGTTAATCATTCAACATAGTACACATGCACAAAGCTCATATTTAATGGTAAGTTAAACTTACATACCAACTATTTACTAGCATGTTAATATCTTTTCAAAGACCCATGCATAAATCATACCCTAAAAAACATAACGATTTTTACACACTACCACATGATCTCACATCTTAGTAGAAGGGTACGATTACCTTTTATCTAAGAAAAAGAAATAAAGTAATATCTATCAAACTAGTCCCTACTCAACCTCTTCAAAACCCTTACATCAATACAACCAACACATATATTAGCATTTTCATATAAACAACAACAAAATATATAACTAAAACTAAGGAAAAGAGGGTTAGAACATAACTAAGCAAGGGAAACTAACAAGTTTGCAAGGATTAGCAACACAAACTCATGAAACAAGGGAGGAAGGTAATCAATGTAGGGAGTCGAAGAAAAGAGATGAGAACCAATGGAAAATGATTAAGGGAGTAAGTGAGAAATGACAGTATGTTTCATTACCAGAGATGGAACTTTGGTGCTTTTAGATGAAGCCAATGAGAGGGGAACGGTACCTTTGGGTGTATAAAAGGTGGATCATAAGCTTTGGCCTAAGGAAAAGGTTGTGGCTTCAGTGGTTTAGTGCTCAAGTAGAGGAAAATGTAGTAAGGAGAGCTTCGATGAGAATGGATAAATGAAGGATGATGGATATGGGGGTTTTTTGTTAAAGGTAGGGGTAGGGAATGACAACTTTGGTCAATGGTAGGGGTGATATTTGGTAGCGATGGCTGATGGTTTGGTGGGGTATTTGACAATTTTAGCCAAGGTTATAGGGGGTGGAATGGAGGGGAGTGATGTATCTAGGAGGATGGTTTTAGTAGAAGTGGGTGTTGCTAGGTTGTGTTGTGGTTTTGGGGGGTGATTTTGGTGATGGCAAGAAGGAAGGAGAGGGAGGGAAGAAGATTGCATTTGGTGGTGTAGGTTTTGACAGAAAAATGAAGGGAAGAAAGAGGTTAGTTGGGGCATTAAATGCGTTATATATATACACACACATATACGGAGAGGAGGAGATGGAAGTGATGCATGATTGGGCAAGCCAGCCTATACACGTAAAAGATGGGAGTTGATAGGGTAGGGTGTAAGTGGTGGAGGCATGGAGAAAAGCACGTGTAAAAGAGATGGCAGGGAGAAAATGTGCTAGGGGAGGAGGATGGGGGATAATACCAAAATCTAGTATATGGTAGGGTTGCTATTTAGGAAAAGTTGAACCATAACGGAAATATCCACTTATCAGAATTTAGGATTACTCGGTGACATAGATACATATTAGGGTTCCGACTAGAGCTAAAATTAATAATACAAATTCTATAGAATTTTAACCTAAATAAATTTACATCTAAATCGTCATAATAATACACATAATAATAATGTTTAATACAAAACCTCCTAAAATAATTATTATAACTAACTACACATAAGTACCATTTTATAATTAAGGTTTCTAAAATGGGGTATTACAATTACTCCCTTATTAGTTTGATTGAATTAGAAAAGGTAACCAGTTTAGCAAAAGTTGACATCTTCAAAGCATGTTACACGCTCTCAACTTCAATTTCCTTACATGCATCTTAACAAATTAGCTTGTGACTCACCCTCAAGGAGGAAGGGTCACTTCTTTTAACACTACAATCGACATAGAGTGCGATCCTTCATAAGTTGTTATCTCTTCTTCCATGTTATGCAAAACATAAAATGAACTTGATAGGGTATGCTGATAAGGACCCCTGACAGAGTTTTTCCCATGGTTTCTATCTAGAGTCTTGGACTGCTTATGGATTCCACCTGAGGTGTAGGCTTTGTAGGATTTAGTTTTGCCACAATTCCTCCTACCTCTCCTTAACACCGTCATCTAAGGACCACAAAGGTGTATCCTCAGCTTCTCCTTTACTATAAGTGTCTTCTCTGGCATTTTCCTTAATAGTGGAAACAACAGCTTCCTCCTTTTTGGTTATGACTTCAAGACAAGTTGGGCAATCTAGTTGGGTATGTCCAACCCTCTCACCATGAAAGCATGTGGTGGATAATCCTTTATACTCTAAACTCTATAATTTAGTGCCAAGAAAGAGTTTTTAATACAAACCCGACTAGCCGGATCGTACTCGATCCGTTAAACGGGGGTCGGGGACGTACTCGTCTCCCGCTGAACCGGAGTAATCTCCGAATCAGGCGTTGATACTTCAACGGATTTGGTGCGAATTAGTAGGAAAACCCGAGAAATTTCATTCCAAAAACCTTCAACCTTTACAAGCAAACCCCGCCCAATATATATGACGGGAATCGAGCACCAAAAGGAAGGGGAGAGGGCAAAGGTGAGAAAAACAGTTGACCTAGGGCCTCAGATTTGGTGTCAGGGACAAGATCCGGGGCAGGCAAGGGTGGACGTGCGTCGATGGTGACCTGCAACGGTCATCGACAGGGCAAAAAGCGAAACGGGGTCGAGCCACCAAGAGAGGAACAAAAGAAGGCGATCGGCGCTCCCCGAAGGAGGAAGAGGACTTAAATAGGTGGGTAATTAGGGCACGACGGGTCACCCGCCGATTGGGCCAAAACTTGGGCCTGGGCTCAAGTTTTGGCTCAATCCAAACTTAGCTTAAAAGGAGGTTAACGCTGTTCTCCTATTTTCATTAGATTCAGGAGGCGATTATAACGGATAATACCGATCCTGAATCCAATGCAAATAGGGAAACACGACTAAGTTACCCATACTCATTTAGGCTCGAGGGCGGCCATTGATAACCAACTCCGCCTAACCCGAGACTATCAATGGGATTTCCAAAAATTGGGGTAAAATCATCATCGGCCACTAAACACACACACCCTACAAAAATATTAATGTTCCAACCATGATTACACATGTTACACATTCAAGCTTAATTAATTACAAAAATACAGTTCAAAAGCGCTTCCGCCCCGCTTGTTGCCTCCACTCCTCAATCTGGCTTCGGATCCCAACATACCCTGAAGATGGAAAATGTGGAATTATATGAGTGAGGAGACAACAGGGTTCGATTATCAAAAAGTAAAAGGAGAGGAGTAGTTGATGAAGTGCGGTCCGTATCAGTTTTAGTAGTAAAGGCTTACCAAAATCAATATCAACAACAGGTTAAATAAAACAACCCATTGCAATCTCCTTATTACGGGCATCATGCTTCACAAAACGACTTATCAAAAATTTAATATAGGCTAACTTATCCTTATTTTCAAATATCTTTATCGATATGTTAGAAATACACACCTACACTATGGCAGAAGTGATCAAAGTTTTTGATATGTCAAATTGTGGTGACCATTTCATTACCTCTAGGTAGTGTTGAAAGATTGTCCATAACCCACCACTAAAGATGTGCTCACAATCATATCACTTCTAAAAATAATGAGGAATAAGTTTGTAATACCCCAAAAATTATTACTATTTTTTTAGCAGAAACATTGACATAATTTAATGAGTGTTACCGTTACACTTATTAAAAGTTCAGTCTAGACCTTTTTTATACTAGATGCAAGTGTAAAATATTTGTGACAATTAAATCAAAATTTATGGAAATAAATAGGAATAACAAAAGACTTTAATAAATTAAACTTAATAATAGAGTACGGAGTACGTGTTCTAGATAATACAACATAGAGTAATAAAGAGAAATAAAGATAAAATGGATGAATTGTTCAAAATAAATATTCAAAATATAAGGCGTACCACACATGCAATCTCGGATAGTTATAACTCTCCACTTTAACCCTATTTATAAAACAAAATCACTTTGGCGGGGGGATTCCTCAAAATCTACAAGATCATCATCAAATACTTACATCGCAACGTCTACAAAGGTATAGTATTGTCATGCAACCTATATTAGATAACACAACTATATTATAGAGATATGCACACGACCCATGTGAAGAAAATGATATAGTATGCTATAATAGGACAATAACATGTTTCATATAGTATGATAATTATGAAGAAGTCAACTCAACAACTTATATAGAATAAAAAAATATGAAGCTCACAAATACATGAGAATCATTAATTATCATAGTCTATTATTGTGACCACAACCAATTGATTTTAACCACTAATATTGTACACAAATTGTACTAGCCTTAGGTGATTCATCTAGAAATGCAACCATACCATCAAATTAAAGGGCACATAATCACTTAAGCATGCGTACCCCCTTTAAGGCCAAAATATATTGAGACATCTATAGAGTGGAAGAGGGTCTCTTTAGACCTCATAAGGTACTCGAGATCATAGAAGAGAAAAATACCGAAATGGTACCAAGTCTAAATTGGATAACTACCTTAAGCAATAAGTCTCAACTAAATAAATTTTTCTTTAAGTGACGGACAATTTATTGAAGGATTTTGCCATGCAAAAATCAAGGCCCAAAAAATATTACTTATCCACTTCAATCAAACACATTCAAGTTCGTTTATTAAATTATGATATTATCCATGTGCTTGATCCATAGAGGTATCAAACCCTAGGCCAATTAGAGCATAAAGGCATAAAGTCCCGTATGGCATTAAAGTCCAAATCAATATAAGTGGCATAAAAGCTAATATTCCATGTCATTAAGGGCCAATTTAAATATACATGGCATTAAATCCAAGTTCCATATCATGAAGGCCCATTTAAATATAGATGTCAAAATCCATTAGTTTTAATTATTCATAGATGAAGGTTAATGATCTATGCCAAATTAAGCAATCAGCAATAATTAATAGTTAACTAAGGGTCAACATTTGACCACAAGTAAACCAAAGGTCAAAATCATTTAAGGGTTCATATAAAAGGCCAAAATGAGTTGAATAAATTGATAACACATAAATTGCCCAAAAACCCTTAATACCACTAAGTTAATTATTGGGACAGAAGAGATATATGTCTTGATTAAAGGCCCATTGTTAACCAATATGTTCTTAAGATGAAACATTACATATATACCCAAAATGCCCCTTTCAAGTATATATAACCAATTTCAATTGAAGTACTAATACCATTTAAAAACACTACATAATTATCACACTCATAAAAATTAACTCATTTTCTTATCATAATACTCATTTTAATTTAAAATTTCCAAAATTAATATTTAATAATGGAAATACCCTTATTTACATAAAATTACCTCAATACTTCTAAAATTTATAACTAATTCCATATAACTCCAAACTCTACCAAATTATGTATCAAATTTTATTTAAAATACCCAATGAACACAAATGGTACACTAAAAACTCAAAAAAGCATGCATTTCCCAAAATACCCCTATTTGAATGCTAAGCCTAAAGCCCTAAACTTTATTTCAACTTCAAATGACCTTAAATTGACACCTGGGCTTCACTACCCTAATATGCATATAATTACATAATTAATTAAAATTTAAACAGCCAAATCCACATAAAAATAACAATGTTAGAGCCAAATCACTCAGTTCGAGGCATATTCCTCACCAATTTATTACATATTCATCGGTGATTAATAGAATATCCATCAAATATTAATGTCATATTCATCTAAGTCTCAATAGGCATGCAAGAATGACAGAATCATGCCAATCAATATCTCGACCAATTTTTATGCTTATACACATGTGATAACAACATACATATGCTATACAATAGTTTTTAAAACATAATTCTATACTTATATTCAAAATAAAGCTAGTCATATATAAAATAACATATTAGAACATTAATCACATAATCATATTTTCTAAAGGTTACTTATGTTACCCAAGGCTATGCTCCAAGAAAAAGCTAAAATCAAGCTTAGCAACTCCCCTTCTAAAACACTTGATCACTATAACATCTCAACACCACATTGGTGGCTGATAGTTACCTAAAAAACTTTTTCGATTGATGATTGACCTTATATATCAATACAAATCCTTTTTTATCACGGTTTGTCCTCACTCACACGTTTTTGGAAAAACTTTCTAGATGATTATCCATCCTTATATTACTCCAAGCCAATTACATTTAACTATGTAGTTCTCTAATAATAGACTTTCTAAAAGAAGATATACTTTGTAAATATAGGTGGTCATATCAATATTTATAAGCATCTGTCATCAATCACTAATTTGGTGTATTACAATAACTCTCAAACAAATAAGGTTAGAGAGTTAAGATTAGCATAAAATAAAAACATGGAAAGTAAAAGAAAAGTAGTAAAGTGGAAGAGATTGTTCCTAATTATGAAGGCTTGAAAATCACCACAAAAACCACCAAGGGATGAGAGGTTAATGTGTCGGAGAGTTAATGGAAATGATAGCAAGAAGAAATGAAAATAAAAAGAGAGTACACACTTACTGTTGTGAAAACATGTAACATCAACAACAAAACACCTGTATGTTGTTCACTAAAGGATAAATGTGAGGGAAGAGACATGTTTCTGGGGGTAAAATGGGTACTAAGGTGAATTATAAGTTGAAAGGAATAATACAAAATAGGAATGAAAGAGAAAATTGGAGGGGAAGTATTGTAAAATTTTCCTCAACACTAGCCAAAGATTAGCCCCATCCGAACTACTATAGTAGGTTGAAGTTGATCAACAAAGGGTGAAGAAGGGAAAAACAAAAAAAGGATAAATCCATGAATCAAAGGGGAAATCGGGCGGGTATTAAAGTAGATATTACATTGAATAAAATGACACGAAAGACTTAGTCTAAATAGAAGGCTCAAAGTTGCCAAAACAAAAAAAAAGGTTAGTATTGGGGGGAAACAGTGTTTGGGAGTTTGAATGAATGTTGATTTATGCATAATTTTGGTAAGAATATGGAGAGTGGATGTGAGATCTAATAGGAAGAAGTGAGGAGGTGCATTGTTTGACTTTGATCTCGCTTGAGTGCCAATTATAGGTAGATTTAAATCTATGTTTGAGTGTGTAAGAAAAAATGTCTTAGTATCATGATTATGGTACTTTGATGTACTTTTTAGTTGGGTGAAAAGAACCAGGCTATAAATTTAATTTCCTTTAGTTAGAAAGCTCATTTGGATCAAATGGATACTCGAGGTTTGATTAAAATTTATTTTGAATAATTAAATTGTAAGAAAGTCTAATAATGGATATTTATTGAAAAACACAAATAAATCTAAAAAATCATGAAAATTTATAGAAAGGTCCAGAAAAATTTAGAAAACCAATTATATAATATTACTTGGTCTCAAAATTAGTTTGATGACCATCAAATTGAAAATGGAAAAAATTACTAAAATTATCTAATAACTTAAATGGATTTTTTTTCATAATTTAAAGATTTAGGAGGAACAACTGAATCATGAGTGAAATGATTGAATGAACGAGTTTAGGATATTTAAGAGTGATTAATGAGTTCTAATTACACGGGGTAATAAGGGTTGGAAAATGGGATATTATAAAGCCATTCCCTATTTCCTTGAGTTCATACGTGCCATCAAGCAACAACATATCCATCAATTTATGATTAAGAGACACAATATCATATCAAAGATTCTTGCCCAAGAGCTTGAGACTAAGGCACCTCTAATAGGATATACATATAACCTTATTCTCTTTTGCAATGAAGAGCATGTAAGGCCATTTGGCATTTGATATAACTTGATCATCAAAGTCAAGATTGTTAGAATTATGATTCTATCCATAATAGATTGAGGTCATTAAAATTGAATAATAAGATGGTAAGATCCTATGGACATCGCAAAATATAGCACCCATATACTTGTAGATTGCAGAATCTCATAGTTGAAGGTTAAAAACACTAAAAAACTCAATTTAAGCTCTTTTGGTTATTAATTAAGTTGTAACAACTAAAAATCAATATAATTTGTTGATTTGCATACATATAAAACAAGTTGGTATATGGGTTATGCATATATAAAAAAAAGAAAAAGCTGAGAATTCCACAATAGAAAATATACTAGATAATTAAGAACTAACTAATAACCATTTTTAAAGAAACAACATCACAAACTTTAATATATAGTTTTCACTTTACATATAAAGTTTGAATTCTTTATCTTGCTCAAACTTACTTTATACTGGTTGGCGCACAAGATATAATATCTATAAAATAATGGGTGTTGAGATGTAGAGTTAGGGAAGATGTATAGTGAGAATAATAGAAAAAATAAATATTAAGCCAGATAAATAAAATATTATAGTAAGTAGAATTATAAGATTCTACTAATATTACATATGATCATAAGATACTAACACAATTATACTATTTTAATATTCTATCTAGAATCGTAAATTATTGGACAATCTTTGGATCATAGAATCTTAAGTTTCGGATTGAAATTTTAACAACTATGATCTAAGAAGATATCATCAAACGAGATGTCTAATACAACCCATTCTAGATCGTCTGATTTTGAGTATTTAACTTTCAAAACTTATTTAGTCAAATTGTGTAACACCCCCAAATTTCACTCCTGAAAAAAATTTTTTTTGAAAGATTAAAGCGGAAGCTAGGAGCGAATTTGGGAAATGTTACCACCACATCTAACACAAGATAAATGTCAACCATCTATCTCATGTTAGATGCAAGGCTAAAACCTGTCAAACAATTAAATCTGAATTTCAAATCCCATCAAACAATTAAATCCGAATAGTAAACACTTATCAGAATACGAGAAATTTAAAGTCAATTACAAAACCCTTAGAAATCTGAAAAACAATACTTGCAACTTCCAAAGGTGAATACAATTAAACAAAATAAATCCCGAAGGATAAATATCTGTATCGCCTACTCACTCAGGTCAAGCCTTCCACCCCAAAACAGTATCCGATCTTAACCTGCACAAGAGGTCTGCTCCCCACCATCGGTGGATCATCACAGGACCCATTCAACCAGTGTAGTATCAGTACGGGTCCAATACTGAGTAAGTCTCGCTACCCTACCTTATAGGAGAGATATCATCAAGTGCATATTAAATTGTAGTACAATACGTTAATACAATATCATACATACTCACAACCCACAGCATGAATCTTGCCATACATTCATAGTAACATTTAAAACATATGCAACATCCTAGTTAACATATACGCGTGGTATAACCGAAATAATACGTGACTCATTATGCACATAAACAGCATGTGGTGATACATATAATAAAAGCTGGCCAAGGTCCAACTAGACTTATTCTTTATTCTCATTAATAGTATATTCATTCCACACATATTCTCTAATGATCCATGTAAGCACGGGGACCCCACTATTATAACCGGTGGACCGGAAATCGAACCCCAGAGCAAAACGCCTCTGGCCACTATTATAGCCGGTGGAACGAAAATCGAACCCCAGAGCAAAACGCCTCTGGCCACTATTATAGCCGGTGGAACGGAAATCGAACCCCAGAGCAAAACGCCTCTGGCCACTATTCTAACCGGTGGAACGGACTGGCCCCGCACTTTCATGGTGTTCCGCTGTAAGTGATCAGTATCTTTCCCATGGATTAACTTATTCGTGTGGGTCTGTCGAGCCCGAATCCCCCACTATTATAGCTGGTGGACAGGAAATACACACCCAGGGCAGAACGCCTCTAGCCACTATTATAGCCGGTGGAACGGAAATCGAACCCTAGAGCAAAACGCCTCTGGCCACTATTCTAACCGGTGGAACGGACTGGGTCGGGCTCATCAGTCTTTCGCTTTACGTAATTAATGTCTTATTCGTATCTTATGGAATTCACATCACGCCCTTGACATGCATAAATCATTCACTTCATACTTTACACATCACAAACAATAAAATTCCACATTCATAACTACACTTAATCAATAATACACATGATAACACCAAACAACTCTAAGCAGCCATAACGAACCCTAATTGACCACACCAAACCGTGCCTTAACCCTATTTTACCATAACAACCATACTTAGCCGTCCCAAACCTTAATTACCCTCAGCAATTCACAATGAGCTACTCCAACCCTACTTAATCACAACGACCCAGAGTTAATCACTCCAAACCCTAATTCTGTCTCCTCCAAACCCTTATAATACTCCACGTACTATTCCCCGTCCAAAACAGTTAAACACCCAAATAATACTCGCATTACCTTCCTTACACCCCAAATCAGCCTTTCATAGGTAAATTTTGCTCCCACACAGACGTTACGCATCCCATGCAACCTCTCGAACGTTTCACACAAACCCTAAATCCCATACAATCATTAATTTCCATGCAAAACTCTAACTCCACCATACAAACCCTAATACCACCATGTAAACCCTAATACCACCATGCAAACCCTAATACCACCATAAGCCATTAATACCGTCAAGAAATCTTTAATACCACCATACAAACCCTAATACTACCATGCAATCCCTAATTTCCCCCATGCAACCTTAATTTATTCCCACTCTTTTGTTTATTTAATTCCACCTTCCCCTCATCGTCTTACAAATGGTGAACTCCTTAGGTCATCCATACCTATGTTAGCCGACGTACTTCCCTTTGGTTATTTTAACCGCTTATTTTTCTTTTTCAAGTCCCCACTTCACCACACTTCCTCACATAACCCAGCATGCATGTCGTAGGGTCACATCACATCACATCACATCATTCTTGTTCCATAACATATTAGTACACAAAGACGAGAACACGGGGACGTACCTCGGTTCCATGCTGCGCTACACAATACACAGATAATATACAGGATTATAGCATACAACCGCACAAGCGTACAAGACAGGTAAAACATGCAATGCACACAAGTGGCCTTAGTTACGTCCTTACGAAATACCCATAAGTAGAGGTAAGTAGAGAACTTACTTGGATCCGAAGCTAGCTAAGCGAAATGAGAGGGAGAGGAATCCCTAGTTCGTGGGTCCACGAGAAAGCTTTCCTAGACCCGATAGAAATCAAAACTAAATTAGGAACTATCCTATCAATCAATAATCCATATATTCTAATTAAATAAATACAAACGACACAATTGATCTTTCTTAGAAAACGTGTCCAAAATTAAAACTTAAAAGCATAGCTCTAATAAAATTTAAGGTTAAAACTAAATCAAAACGGATTAATACAATTATCCTTTGGGACATTTCAACTTAATTTGGAAATCTTGAGAAAGAGTAATCGATCATAAGGTAATTTATCGAAAATAACTTATTTATTAGGTTTTACAACTAAATAGGTAACCCAACCATTTACATAGAACCCAAATCCAAACCGATTAGGTTAAAACAGAATTTAAATGGTTTAAAACCCAAGGATAGAATTCGATTAGATAAAATACACATAGCAAAAATCAATTTTATAAAATCATCCCCGAAAATTAGGG
This sequence comes from Tamarix chinensis, assembly GCA_030549775.1. Lineage (NCBI taxonomy): Eukaryota > Viridiplantae > Streptophyta > Magnoliopsida > Caryophyllales > Tamaricaceae > Tamarix > Tamarix chinensis. The sequence continues at coordinate 7,983,628 of CM060179.1, read as the reverse complement.
TTTTTAATGCCTAAACCACAAATTGACCAAATCACTTTGATTACCTCAAATTGATAGTTTTAAAACACAATTAAAATAATTTTAGATAAATCTAGACAATCAATTTCAACAAAACGATCTTCCGATAAATCAATTCCAGATGATCAATTTTCAAAATCAGGGTTTTAAAGTCCACGGCGTAAACTCAGGTAGTTCAATTTAATCAATTCAAATTAAAGGTATTAGAAAGCAATTAATACCATTTCAACCATTTCTATACATTCAATTTTAGAAAAACAACAACAATACAAGTAATCGATTTCATAATCTCACTTGAAATTTAGGGTTTTAGGCCCGAAAATACAATTCGTTAGAATTCTATAAATTCAATCAAATTGAATGTTTAGAAATGCAATTAAACACATTTTATAACATATCAAATAATCAATTGCTCAAAACTAGTAAAAGAAATACACAATTTAGCCCAATTAGGGTTTTTGGGCCCGGAACGCAAATCCGATCAATTCTTGGCAAAACATATAAATTGACGGTCCGGAAATGTAATTAAACATATTCTAATGTAATTTATATAGTTAATTGAATAAAATAACCCGATTACCCAAACCAATTTAAACCCGCGGGAATTTTGACCTAAAAATCCAATTCCGGTCAATTACGCACAATTTTCCCAAATCAACACTTCTAATATAAAATTAAATACATTTTAAACAATATTATAAAATCAATTGAGTGGAATAGCTCAATTATATGACCCAATTTCATTATACCCGAAATTTGACCTAGGAATCAAATTCTGATAAGACCTGCATAAATTTCTCAAATTGACGGTTCCAAAATGAAATTGGATACATTTTAAAATATATTGTATAATCAATTTGTCCGAAATCGCAAAAACGAGCGGATTCAAAAAATTTGGGCATAACCCGACTAAAAATCCAAATTTTCCAAAATCTCAACACAACCACACAATTAACCTATCCAAATCAATCTTACAGCATATACATACATAAACAAACAATCAATTTAGCTTTTTATAAGCTAATCACACTCAATTAATCAAATCAAGGGTTAGGGTTTTTCGGGAATTTATACCGAATGAAATCAACACAATCGGGTCAAGAAAATGCCGGAGAAGCTTTGTCAGGGAATAGGGATGGCTCGCCGGTGGTCGGGAGGTGTCGACGGTGGCCGGGCGGTGGCGTCGCTGCTACGGCTGCTCCCGCGCTGCTGTTGCTTCTCTCGCGTTGCTGCTGGTTGCTGCTACTGCTGCAGTCGAGCTGGCTGCTGCTGTGTCGGTTGCAGCTGTTGCGGTGGTCGGTCGAGTCGCCCGTTGTGGCCGGCGGTGGTTGGCGAGGAGGAGCTGGGGAGGAGGTGGTTGGTTAGGTTTGCGAACCAAGGGGCAGGGGAGTCGGGGAATAGGGAAAACCGAAGGGAAGGGAGAGAAGAGGGAAAAGAAAAGGAAGGGGGTCGGGCACGGGTGCAGGCTTCTTTTTTTTTTTTTTACAAACACAAGTAAAAGTAAAATACTAATTATTTAAAATTTTTATCAAAAGATTTTATCTAAATTTTATTTAACAAACTTTATTTCAAAACAATCCGAAAGTTTAAAACTAATAAAAAGATGTACAAAGAATTTCAGAAATATTTTCGGGAGAATTTACCAACGAACGTAAATATTTATATTATTTACGAAATATATTAGAAGACCCCAAAGTAATATTTAAAAACATATAATAAAATATTTAAGTCAAATTCTAATGAATCGAGATTAATTTAAATAATTTCTGAAATCCGTTTTCCGCCACCCAAAAAGCATAAAACGAAAGAGAATTAATTCCAAAAGGAATTTCATAAATAAACTCTGTAAAATCTTTTCAATTTAAAACTTTCCGAAAATATTAGCGATTACCGAAAACGAATAAATTTAAAGTCGGAAATATTTTCTACGGATAAAATTATTAAAATAAATTTAACTATTTAAAATGAAATTCTATAATTTAAATAATATATTTTGTCAACGAAATATAACCTCAAAATACACCGTTAACACATGACGAAGTTATAATCGAAAACAAATCTAAAATATTAAAAATAAAAATAACAGTATGAGAAACAACGAAAATACATATTTTTAACCGAGAATCAAATCCATAAGAATATAATAAAATCATTGTCGTGAACGAATTTGTCTAGAATGGTTCGCAACGACAATGATTAATTACATTCAATTATGGGTTCGAAATCGTCGATAAATCTATAAAAAGAATCGAAATTAAAATAATTAATTGTTGACCTCAAATTACGCTAATAAAATCATTAAATTTAATAAATCTAGATTTTAAAAATACGGGGTATTACAAATTGTTTAAAAAAATTTATCCCACAAAGATGGTATTTAACCATTCCATTAGATCGCTCGGTGCGTCATACATGTTCAACATAGGGCTATCTTGCATTTGTTTCTCATCATCCAATGCATGGGAATTGCTATGTAGTGAAGAAGTAAAATTCTTTCATCGGCATTTATTCACACATGTGTGCTCTTGTGAGAGGAAGGGGGAGGGTTGCATTGAATCATGGGAGAAGATGGGATTGACGCGTGTGTTCATTGAACTGAGAATCAGAACCCTAGGAGGTAGCTTCGAGAGAGAACCATTTAGAAAGCATTTTACTTGAAAGGCCGAGAAAGGTACAATAGATAGGAGAGCACTTCTGATTATGCAAGAAAGAGCGCACTATATATTTTGTGTATATATACTCACACACATTAAAAGCTACTCCTTATACTTTGCGCGGTCAAGTCGAAAAATTGAAGGTTCTATTTTTCACGCATTTTCACTCCCTCTCGGCAGAAGACTCTTGAGACAAACTTTTCGGGAGTTCGGAGGACCTGGTCCCGTACAAGAGTAGAGTTGCAAGCGCACCTCGAAGATGTCCCACTCCAGCAAATGCCGAAATATCATAAAATCATTTTCCCTTTTCCACTTGCCTCCGACCGAACACTTATCCCATTTGTTCCCGCCATCAATCTATGTTTCTTCTTCGTCATTGTCACAAACACCTGGACTGCAACGCAATATTAGTACTTCACACGAAGGCGCCGAATATAATGGAGGAGAAACAACGGATCCACCGAGGCTCTTTGTTGTTCAGCCTCGTCTTCGACCTGATACCCTGCTGAAGACGAAGCTTAATGAAGCTTTAAGTCTTGCTAATTCGCTTGAAGATCAGCGTGATGGCTACTTTCTTACTGATTTTGCTAAAAAGGAATTGCCGCCTCATGCTGTTGTCCAGAACCCGCTTGATCGTTCTACCAGGGGTCGTGCCGGTAATTTTGTCGTTACTTTTGTGCCAATTCAGTGCTTGAAACAGTGCGACGTAGTTGAAAGAACGTACGATCTGTTTGGAATTTGTTAAACGTGAAATTCATGGACGAGACCAACTGGTTGCTTATTAATTATTATCCTCTTCCTGCAGCCTATAGCCCAACACTGCGGTTATGAATTTAAATAATTTATGAATGCTTTTATTCAAGCTCTTCACCGTGAATTGTGGTGTGATAACTTGATTGGACAACTAGAGCGGAAGGGGGAGCAAGGGTTTATAATTTATAGTTTTGAAGGAATTCATATCCTGCTAGGGTGAGGGAGGATGAGGGAGGATTATCCAAGTGAATATTCAAATTTTATATTAACAGTTATTCTTTGCTCGTCGGAGTCTATAGTAAACGCGGGTGGTAGTCAGAAATCTGTTCCTTCAGTAGAAGGATAAATTAAAGGGCTTCTGGCGTAGGTGACAGGGCTGGACTTGCCGTTGGTTCACCGCACCAATGAGGAACTAGTTCGTCCTCCATTGGCTCAGGATGGTTGAAACCATTGAAAAACGATTTCCGTGTAATTATAGCAGAGGTTGTTATAATAAGACCCGAACGTGGGGTAAAGCTGAGTTTGATAGGCTCATGAATAGACCAGCGTGTACCCTCAGGTAGGCTGCTAAATTTCCATGCTTATTATAACCAACCCCAAATCCAGCTAAATTTCCATACAGTATTCGGAATTCTTGTCCATGCTTATTTACTAACAGGGTTCTGGCATAGGTGAGAAAGCTGGATTTGGGGTTGGTTTACCGCACAAATGAGTAACTAGGTTGTCCCTCAATGACTCAGGATGGTTGAAACCATTCAGTGTATCTGTGTATGTTTGGAAAACCTATTTTAAAAGCTAGTCAAAAGCTTATAAACTATAAACTACTTCAAACAACTTTTCAAAACTAATGTATAAGCTCTTAGAAGCTACTTATCAAACAGTTTTTGATTTTTAAAGCTAGTTTTTATAAGTAAAAATCTGGGTTACTTTTGGCCTTGCCAAACACACAATGAATGATGATTTTCATGTAATTGTTGGAGAGATTGTTCTAAAAAGTCCCAAACATGGGGAAAAGCTTAGTTTGGTAGGTTCATGAATAGACACACATGTATTTTTTGATATGCTGCTAATGATTTTCTACTTTTATTCGGAATTATTGTCTATGCTTATGCACTAAGGACCTGTTCTCCTCAGCTTATTTTCAGGGTTTATCATATCGCACAACAAATTTTGATAATAATAAAATAATTATAAAAATTATAATAATGATAGTAATGATGACACTAGTGATAATACTAATTGAAAAAATTGTAATTATGATGTTAATAGTTATAATATAGTAATAAATAATAATAACTCATTAAATTTTTTATTTAGATCAGTTTAGATCTGATGAGATCATATCAGCAAAAATAAGGTCAGAAGAGAATAACAGGGCCTAACAGTATAAGTTATTTAACTACCCTATTAAAAGTGAGAGCAGGTTGGTATTTCAACCTTTAATAAGGGTAGGATGACAGTGCATACTTCGTTGAGAGAGGGTAGGATGGCACTAGATAATTGTAGTTCCAACATGCAATTTGAATCGTAGGTATAAAACATGTAGTATGCCTCTCCAAACTTTGTGTGATGTAGGCTAGGGAATAACTTCCAGGACTTCCAGTCGTACAAGTGCAAATGAAAGATTTTGGTTAAACATTTGAAAGATCGAATCCTAGATCACAATAACATAGGAAAGTAAAAACAATTATAAGCAAAAACAAATAACATAAAATTTATGTGGTTTGGTAATGGTGCCTCTGTCCACAGGAGGGAGGCTTGAAATTAACTGAGTTCAAAAATACAAAAAAAATAAAAAATGAAGTTCTTCTTGATTTGTTAGTTAAGGCACATATCTACGTATTTTAACGTCGAAGGGGTACAAGCAACATCCTAGATGTAGGCTTACGATTTGATCGATCAAATCTTAACCTCCTAAGCTTGATTATTATTGAATCCTTAAATATAGAGATTTAACTAACTCCTTTGTACTTCCTATGTTCAGTTAACCTCATTGGGCACTATATCAGGATCTTTCCATTGTTGGACCATTCTATCGAGCCGACCTCTATTGTGATGTCCTCTTGCCACATGGCAAATTCCTCCTCAGTTCGATATTATCAGGCTTCTCTGCTTGGGAACTGATGTTTCCCTTTTGGTCTTACATGTCTAAAACATCCCTAAGATTTTTATCAGCCTAACTGACCCTAGATGACCCTTGTCACCTTAACCTGGCATCTCAGTCCAAGTTTCTTCTTCATGATTCCTTATCTCGGCTTTGGATTCTCATTCTCCAGACATTTTTATGTGGAGAAGACCCCGACAATAGGTAGTAATTGGGGAAGGGGGATAAGGAAAAAGAAGAGAAAGATCTTTCAAAATACAAGAGTTGGGAAAGATAGCAGAAGCAATTAGGAAGAACAATGAGAAAATTTATTTTCATCATCAGAAGTTATACTCAAATAGGAAGTCTTGTCCATATTAATGGACGTAGTGCAGAATGAGGTTCAAGAATTGGAACACTAAGTTCATCAACATCTCTAATTCGTAGCCCTACATGCATATTTGTTCTTAAAAAGTTCATCCTCTATAATCCCATCACTTTTGTCGTACTGGTATGTTGACCATGGTAAAATGTCTTGAAAATTTGGCTTCAAAGCTGCAACAATAGTCTGTTATAGTCAACTTCTGTTTATCTGGTCATCCTGCTTATTTTTCATCTATCAAAACTTGTCCTGAAGTTTTTTCATCTCATTCGCCTAAACTTTGTAGCTCAGCTTCTAGGTTATCAACTAATGTGTTATTATGCCTCATAAGGCGAGATGATGTGTGATGCTAGTTTCTATTTTTCACTTGATTTTATTACTTAATTTAATTAAAATTTTAATTGATGGGAAATACATCTGAGTAATATTTGTCTGCACTGACTGCAGATACATACTTTGGTCTGGGAACTGTTGACAACATTAAATGCCACTTAAATGCTGTTGAATCAGAGGCAAGGCGGCTCTTCCTTGTTCTGTATAAATGCTGTTCTTCCTGATTCTTGGTTAAATGCGGAAAATAACTTTTATCTATGTGCATAACTTGTAATTGTGGGGACTCAGGGGGAACTTGATGCTGTCTATGTAAATGCCATTTTGTCTGGGACTCAGCAGAGGAACTTGGAGGCAAGTTATGTGAACTAGTTTCATTTAGTTGGTGATCATGTACCAAGGAAAATTAACTCCCAGGATTTCCTTTGCTGTTCTAGTAATGATGATTGTCTTCAAACTAATCCAGCTTGTTTCTTGTGACAGAGGGCTTGGGGCAAGCCTGTTCTGGACCGTATGGCTCTCATAATAGAGATTTTTCATGCTCATGCATTCACAAAGGAAGCCAAGCTACAGGTACTGGAACTACCTTTTTCTGGAAGAGAACATATTTCTCACAATTGTTTGGCAGTCTCAAGGGTAAATCTTACAGCTTATCTTGTGTTCTGACAATTTCATACCTTTAGGCTGAGTTGGCTGCTTTGATGTACAAAAAGACACGGCTGGTCCGTGTGCGTAGTGGTGATGGACGTTCCACCTTTGGAGCACCAGGAGAGGCTGGGGCTGAAGTTGTCAGTGCTCGAGGGTGAGATATCACTGTAGTTTATGAAGCCGCAAAGACATCTGACATTTGTATCATACATGGTCCCCATAAGATGCGTACCTTCAGTTGCTGCAATTAAACTACATCTAAGTTTACCATCCAAGCTCCTCAAATTTCTTTGGCACATTGCCAATGCTCTTTTTTTTTTTTTTTTTTTTTGTTCTCCTTCCCCCTGTGTGTGTGTGTGTTTGCCCCATGGATGCTAGTAGACTTATTGGAACTGTGCTGGTGAAGATATGCAGGCCTTTCGGCCATGTTTCTATGGAATATAGAGTTGCAAGGTTCTTATGCATACATATTATGAGAGTCAGATTCTGATAGATACTGACCAAATATCTCATGTTGTCTGGGTGGTAATCTGTTCAAAGGATACATGCTTTGGTCCTGTACTGTAGTCTATGGTTTCTGTCATGCTTTCTCATTGCATTTCTTATCTTCCATTTCTTCTTCAAAGTGGTTTCTGATGTGCAAGAGTGTCAACTGCAGGAGAGGCAGTGGTGGCCGTGGTTTTATAAGTGGTGCAGGGGAAACTGAGCTTGAGCTTCAGCGTCGAAGGTGTGCAGTTTATACTGATCTTTCTGAGTCATTAATTATTTCCTTCCTCTTTTTCCTTTTGTTACCTCTTCTTATATGTGCAGCTGATGCTTTTCCTGTGTGCCAGATAATGCTTGTATCTGATAAGATATAGATAACCAGAACTCCTTTTTCTGTGTTTGATCCGTTCACTTATTCCTTTTCCTTTTTGGTCCATACACTGCATTAATTGCTACTGGTGTCTAATTTACTGTACTTGTGAGTGAGATGCAACTATGTAGCAGTGATTTCTGGTTGTTAATATGGTTTGCTATACTTGTAAATGAGATGCAACTATGTAGCAGTGGTTTCTGGTTGTTACTATGATTGTGAGCATGATCCTTAGTGCAGTCATGCAGTGCCTGCATTAAAATAACTCAAAAGTGGCCTGAGTTCAGTCTACCAGAGCTTTTGTTCTGATTTTGTTTTGAATTATACTCTGCTTAACTACTCTTGTGCCTTCTCCTTCTTGCTTTATTCCATCATATAACCTTCTATAAATCACAATATTATTCTCCTTGGACCTAAAGGCTGTAATATAAATAATCAAGCTTTTATTTTTGCCAACCTTATCCGCCATAGTAAGCTAAGATTGCTGTTGGCACTCTGTAGTGGGCCAAATATTATTTCTGATCTGTCCATTGTGTTCCTGCAGTGTAATTTCAATAGCCTAATAAATGCAGGATTTCAGAAAGAAGAACAAGGCTGCTAGCTGAAATTGAAGAGGTTCGTCGCACACGTGCTGTGCAACGTTCTGCCAGGAAAAGACGAGGTAGTTCTGATGGTCGAGGATTAGCCACCATCGCTATTGTTGGCTACACGAATGCTGTAAGTGATTAAAGTTTCACACTCTTGTCCCTGTTTTTTGACTTCTATACGAATAAAGCATGGTTTTGATTTTGTAGTCCTGTCACAGGGCAAATCCACGTTGGTCAATGTTCTCTCAGATAGTGATCTGTATAGTGATGATAGGTATTAGTGAGTCACTGTCTGTACCATCTATAGATACAAAAATATATTTGCAATTATCCTTTTCACCAGGCTTTCCTTTTCTTGATGCTGCCTTCTCATTTTGCGCAGGCTATTTGCAACTGTTGATCCTAGACTCAGAGGGATAACCCTCCCTTCAGGGTAATTGATCCAAATCAAGTGGCAATTTTTATTGTATGCTCTGGTTTGGAAATGAGAAGATATTGGCAGAACTATCACCTTTTATGACCTCGCTTATCCTTCTGAATTAATAATTATCATGGCCAGGAGGACTGTGCTTCTAAGCGATACAGTAGGATTCATATCAGATTTGCCGGTGCAGGTAAACGGATGAGTGTTATGCATGTGATTACTCGTTTCCTCTTAATTATGTTCTGCTTTTAACACAGTAATTGTCTTGGCAGCTAGTGGAAGCGTTTCATGCAACCCTGGAAGAAGTTGTAGAAGCTGATCTCCTCGTGGTATGTAGCAAATCACAGCTCAAGGGGAGAAGAAGTCTATCTGTGATGACCTCGCTGCACATTGTAGATTGGTCACTTATTTTATCTTGCTGAAATGCTCTTAACTGGGTTCCATGGATGTCTATTGATCTTTGAGATAATCTAATAAGCCAATTGGTTGTCCTAGCTGCTATGATGTTTCCTGATGAGTCTGTGTTAAACTTTGCAGCATGTTCTGGACTCGAGTGCACAAGCTCTTGTCGAACAACGCTCTGCTGTTTTGCAAGTCCTAGAGCAGATAGGTGTGTCAGAAGAAAAGATTCAGAACATGATTGAAGTCTGGAATAAGGTACCACCTCCATATATATATATATAAAAGCAGTAGTCCACATCCCCCAAAAGGTTCCCTTCATATTTGTGCAGTGTTCTTGTGTGCTGCTTTCTCTTGCTGTCTTGCAAAATCTTCTTTGAGCTTGATGTTGTTACTGACTTAAAAGCACGTGAAACATTATTTGGTTAGATCGATCTTGAAGAGAAACATGATTTGGAGCAATACATAGACAACGGTGTAGACAATGAGGAAGAACTTTTGTCCTGCGAAGTTGATGACATGTCTTTAGAACGTTTACCTATAGAACACAATATGGAAGAAAGTGATTGTGCGTCAAGTGCAGAATATGGTAAAAATCTGAGTGTACAACTAGAAGAAGAAACCAATGTTGGCAAGGGCATCTGTCCTAACACCAAGCTTAGCACAGATGATGAGCTGGGTAGTGGTGATCAGGATAACTCATTAGGGGGATTGGATGATCATCTAAAGAAATCTCCCAACAGCTTAGGGATGGAAGGAGAAGTTTTGAAGTCTTCAAGAGAATGGGCACCAGATGTTAAAACTTCTGCGCTTATGGGAGTAGGGTTGAAGGAGTTGCTTGAGCTCATTGATGAGAAGCTAGATGTCCTTGATGGGAAATTAAAAGTTGGAAGAATAGTGCAAAGATCAGCCTTTGATAAAAAATGGAGGCCACCTCAATCGAAAGAATCTATCATAGCTGGGGAAGTGGAACAATAAGCGCACTCTTAAAGCTTATTATGTAGTGGCTCAAAGCTATTTAGTATGTTTTTAGTCTTAGATTATCATGTATTTTCTTAATATATTGGAATAAACATCTATAGATTACGATTAAGAATTTGGTACAGGTCACCATAATAATGTGTTTGATTGTTTTATACTTCTTCCTCAATCGGCCCAACAAAGAAATAAATGCAAATGAAATGTTTTGGTTGCTGCAGAAGCATGCAATCTGGTGGTCATGCTCATTTGTTTGGCAAGTGAAGCAGCTTAATTTTGTTCACCTCTTATTTATTTATTTATGATTTGGAGAGATATGGTATCTATATGTGGAAGTTTGAACTACTTAAGTACAAATATTTTTTTTTGGATAATTATTCTTTGTAATTAGCTCCAAATGACTAGTAATCATCTGATTCTAAGGGTTTATGTTAACATCATCAATCATAGTGATTATTGTTCCTTTTTTATTATGAAATCTCCTTCCAATATGCTTTATTCCATTGTCCCAATGCAATCCCTTGATTGTGTTCATACAAGTAAAAAATAGAAATGAATTTTGAATTCTCCTATGCGTTTGGATGTTTATGTTATAGACGTTGAAGTCCAGGCTGTAGCTATTGAAGGGTGAGATTTTGAGGAACAAGTGCATGATGATCCAGTTGATATGGATAATTCCACCAATGAATAGAGCTTTAAGGAAGCGCTTGATGGGCATGTAAAAATGGCGGTTTGCTCTTAAATTCGATTATCTTGAGTGAGCTGATTTGGAAACTTCGTTCGATGACCATTATGATGATGATATGGCAATTCCAGATGCCTAATGGCCTTAAATTTTCTTCTCTACCAAGGAGAAGAGAGAGATGCGAAAACCTTTCTGGCAGTGATTGATTGTTAAATTATTAGGAAAAACTCTCCGATATAAAACCATGTCCCATAAGATTAAAGATCTTTGGGAATTGGACTTATTGAGTTGGGGAATGGATTTTACTTGATCAAATTCCTAATAACATCTAATTATGAGATGGCGTTGAGTGGTGTTCCTTGGACAATCTATCAACATTACTTGATAATTCACCGTTGGTCATTGGACTTTGATGCTCTTAATGTGCCGATCAAGTCAACCTTGGTGTGGGTTCACATTTCTAGTGTTCCAGAATAAGGAGAAGCTTTACACTATAGGGGGGATTATTAGTTGGTTTGTAAGGCTCGACACACACACTTAAGAAGCAGCCAAGGGCCACTTCGTACAGTTGATAGTTGAGATCAACTTTGGGAAGCCTTTACTTCTTAAGTTCTATCTCGAACACAAGCTGTGCAATATTGAATATGAAGGCTTACATATGATTTGCTTTTATTGTGGTATGGTGGGGGGCATACCTAAACCAATTGTTCTTGCCTGAAGGTTTTGGCTGGGAAGGAGTAAGAGGTTGATCCCATTGTTGAGGTTAATGTGAATGATGCTCCCTATGAATATGTAACTAGGGATGTCCCTTATGGGCCATGGATGATGGTAGTTGGAAGAGGTAGGTGTCAGAAGTCTAAACCAGGCGTGAAAAGTTAGTTTGGACGCGTGCATGATGAAGGTAATAATGATGCTATCAATGGAATGAATGATAGGTGCAGAGATGTCGCTTCCCGTAATTCTTACAACATCGGATTGGCCTTTGTTGTGCTAGAAGGTCTTGAGGAAGATATTGCTATGTAGGAGGACTTTGGACATAATCCTCAAGGATATAAGGACACTTGTTTAAGTCCTTTTTTGTGGGGAGGCTTCAACGGTTAATGAGATAGGAGGGGTTAAGACACCTGTTGCAAAGTCCGGCCAACTTTTCTTGAAAAATCTTGTGTCAGTGGGATTGGTATATTTTGCTAGGGAGGAAGTTGGGAGTGTTGTCCACATTTCCAATGATAAGGTAAAGAAATTGGAATCTTTGAAGCCTTCGGTCTTACATAGAGGACTTCAGCTCACTGAGTTGACCCATAACAAGGGTCCTTTTAAAACTAATAAAGAGATTATCTGTAGTCCTCCGAAATTTTAAAAGTCTAGAATTTAATAAATAACTTTTATTTGGGATAAATTAGCTTTTAAATTTATTTAATTTAATTATTTTATGGATTTTTGAGTATATAAAATTGGATATAAATATTTAATAAATTAAAATAAATATTTTGTTATTTTATCATACTCTTTTTATTTAAATAATTTTCCAAACCAATATTCTTCCTAAAATTAACTTTTTAAGTCCATATATATTAAATTATATTAAATCAAATTAGTTAATAAATTTATTACTCAATAATATTACATTTTATTATTTTATAAATTAAATTATTTTATTTTCCTTATTTTCCCTTTCCTTTTTCCATTTTTCCTTTTCTTTCCCCCTTTTCTCCTTTCTTTCTTTTTCCTTTTTCTTCCTTTGGGCTGCCAACACCCCGGCCTGCCCTACCTTCCTCGCCCCTGGGCCACTGGCCCATTTCTTTCCTTCCTTTCCTTCTTCTCCCGCTCGCGTCGTCCGGCCCATCCTCCCTTCTTTCTTTTCTTTCCTTTCTCCCCCGACCGGGCTAGCCCACTCCCTCCTTCCCTTTTGCCCAGCCTGCACGCAACACCCCTCTTTCTTTCTTTCTTTCTTCTTTTTCGTTTCCCCCGAAGCCATACCCGACCACCTCCGCCATCTCCGGCCGCCCTACATGCAACCCTCCTCCTCCCTACTACTCCCCCCTCTCTCTCTCTCGCCATTTTTCTTGTCCCATCTCGGCCCCACCACCTCTCTCTCCTCGCCCATACCCTACCTCTCCCTGCCATTCCCATACTCCCACCACCCTGTCGCCACCCTATCGAGCCCCCTATCCCCTTCTTTCTCTTCCTCTTCTTTTTCTTCTTCCCTCCTTGCTTTGTCTTGCCATTTTTGAGCCTTCCACCCCCTTCCCCGATCTTCTTTCTCTTCCTTTCTTCTCCTCCCATCTCCGCCACCCCCGTTCCGCCGCTGCCACTACCGCACTAGCCACCTGCACCACCCCTCCCACCCTCTACCTCACCCCTACACCACCACACCACCCCTCGAGCCACCCTACATCCCCCTTCTTCCTCCCCCTCTTTTTCTCCTTTCTCGGCAGCCACCCTACACCTCTTTTCGCCGCCTTTGCCGCTACCTGAGCCACCAAACCACTCCCTGCAACCTCCCCTTCCACCCCCAAACCTCCTTTGGTTAAAACAACCACATGCAGGCCTTTATTTTCCTCCCCTCTTTTCCTTCCTTCTCAGCCCCCTCCATTTCGGTAGCCACCTTCGCAGCCTCACTGCCGTCGCCGCCACCGTTGGTCACCGTCAACCCATCTCTGACCACCACCTACACCTCCTCTTCACCCCTGCACCCTTCCTTTGCCCTAAATCCTCCCCCACATGCCTTCTTTCCTAGCCCCAAAACCCTAACCCGAAAATATCACTCCCTCCTCCCTTTCTTGCCATTTCGAGCCCCTCCCCCTCTTGTTTTGCATGCAGCTCATGCTACATAAATAGGATGAGCTGCTGCATGATTTGATATGTTTTGTTTAATAAATTTTAAGGTATAATAATATTTTAAGTTAAGTATTTCTTTAATTAAGTGTTCTAAAGTCTTATGCTTTGGTTTTTCTTATTTCTAATATAATAAACATTGATATTATTTTTAGGTATTGGTTTTTCTAATCAAAGCTTGAATCTTTAACCGGAATACCGGTAATGTTCAATTTTACGGGAATTAAGATAGTCGTTAAATCCCACTTAAACGCATTGATTAACGTATGCTAGCACATTAGGGTCTTAATATATTATTTTGCATGATATATGTTGTTTAATATAATATATGTAGTTACTTACATTGATTGATAAAAAGGAAAACATGCTAGTTTATGTGCTATGTATGTAAATATTGCATAAGGAAAGAGTTTGGTTATTAATGAAAACGTTAAGTACTTACCCATGTTGTATTATGCTATTATGACCATTAATGCATGAATAATATTATTTTGAGCCCTAGGGGTATTTTAGTAATATGTCTTATGCAAGAATGTAGCCTAATATGTGTGGGTGATAATGAACATTATGTTGAAATATAATGGTTGGTGGAGTTGGTGGATGAGAATAGGGTATTAATATTAATATTTCATGTAGTGATGATAATTTAATATAAGTGGTGTAATAAGGGGCAAAATGGTAATTTGTAAGTGAAAAGGGTAAATTGGTAAATTTGGAAGTAAAGGGTAAAATTGTAATTTTGGGAAGTGAAGGGTAAAATGGTAAATTTGGAAGTAAGGGGTAAAATGGTAATTTTGTAAGAAAAAGGATATTATGGCAATTTTAGAGGAGAAGAATAAAATGGTAAATTAAAAGTAAAAGGGGTATTATGGTAATTTGTAAGTAAAAGGATAAAATGGTAACTTTGTAAGTAAAAGGTTAAATGGTAATTTTGGTGGCAAGGGTACAATGGTAATTTGTAAGTAAAAGGGTATTATGGTAATTTTGGAGGTAAAAGGGTAAAATGGTAATTTTATAAGTAAAGGGTAAAATGGTAATTTTGGAGGCAAGGGTAAAATGGTAATTTGTAAGCAAAAGGGGTATTATGGTAATTTTGGAAGTAAAGGGAAAAATGATAATTTTGTAAATAAAAGGGGTAAGGTGGTAATTATAGTAATGGAGAAGGGTAAAATGGTAGTTATAATGATGGAGAAGGGTAAAATGGTAATTATGATAATTGAGAAGGGTAGGATGGTAATTATGATAATAGAGAAGGGTAAAATGAAAATTTAACAAAAGAGATGGGTAAAATGGTAATTATAATTGAGAAGGGTAAAATAATAATTATGATAATGGAGAAAGGCAAATTGGTAATTTAACCAACTAAAGGGCAAATTGGTAATTATGATAATGTAGAAGGGCAATTTGGTAATTTATCCAATTAAAGGGTAATTTAGTAATTATAATAAAGAAGAAGGGTAATTCGGTAATCTAACCAACCAAATGGGAATTATGATGAGCGTAATAATTATGAAGGGTGATTGATGACCTGATAAGTGTGGAAGATAGCTTAGTAACCTAAACCGAGTAAGGATGTAGCTAAGGCCTTATGTGTGCTATATGTCTTATATGCCTTGGATGTTGCTTATAATGATATGTTGTATATCTTGTGCTATTATTTTAATTGTGTTATGAATAGCGCAGCTTGGAATGGAGGTATGCTCACGTGCTTTCTTGTGGCATGTGTTAATATGTATATGTTGTAAGTTGTGATGTGATGTGATGTGGCCCTTTAGGACATGCATGCTAGGATATTTAATGTGGTAATGTGGGATGGAAGGATGAAAAAGGAAAAATGGGAAAGTAAGATATCAAAGGGGAAGTAAATTAGCTACCGTAGGTAGGAATGACCTAAATAATCCATGATCTATGAGTGGATGAATAAAAGGGGACTTTAAATAAAATGAAAGAGTGGGAGAATCTAGGGTTTGCATGGGATGGTTATAGTCCGCATAGGGGTGAACTTTACGTATAAAAAGTTGCTTTGGAGTGTGAGGAAGGCAATGGAAGAGTTGTTTGGGTGACTAGAGGCTTTGGGCGAAAAATAGTACGTGGGATAGTATAAGGGTGCATAGGAGACCGAGCCAGGGCTTGAGAGGAAATTCTAATTTGAGAAGGTGGAAAAAGAACAAAAAATAAAAAAATAAATAATAAGAAAATAAATGAGGATGAGTGAGGTATGAAGTGAGGGTTGAATCTAAGGGTCGTGACGTATAGGGTGTTAAAATAGTTTGGGTTGTGTGAGGCAGAGAAGGATGGGCCACATAGGTCCAAATTAGGGTTTTTTGGAGAAAACCCTAGGATAAGGTGGTGAGTGGACTTGGGGGTATAAGGTAGTGGGTCTTGACCCACACACTTAGGAGTTGGGCTCTCGGTGTGAGTAAGAGGAATAAGGGAAGGATGTTAGGGCGAGTTAGGAGGTACAGAAGTTTCAAGATATGGGATGAGCCCTCTTGGGAGGATAAATATAGATGGAGTTAGTCATATATGTCTAGGGTGAAATCTGTTGAATAAGATACGGTAAAACACTAATAATATAAAGTGGAAGATTATTGAGTCGGGATCAAACCGATCCACCAGCATAATAGTGGCCAGGTGTTGGGGTGCTCTAGAGACTGATCCACCGTCATATAATAGTGGTTAGTATCGTTTTATCCTATAAGTGACTGATCCACCAGCTATAATAGTGGAGGATCTCGAGCTCAACAAACCAAACCCTAAGTTGGATAAGACACGTAAAAGACACTAAGTACTTATAGTGGAAGACCATATGAGTCGGGGCCAGACCAGTCCACTGGCGAATAATAGTGGCCAAGAGCGTTCTGCCTTGGAGATCGATCCACCGACAATAATAGTAGCTAGGAGCATTTTTCCCTGCGTGACCGATCTATCGGCTATAATAGTGAGGTTCCCGCACTCACATGGATATATCAAATCTGAGAGATGATTGAATAATGATGGACTAATGGCTTAAGGCCTTAAAAGTATCGATTGTTCATTATGACCTATTAATATTTGATTGACCTGTTAAATATGTGAATGTACGAAAGTGAATATTATGTATGCACCATTAATATCTGACTGACTTGTTAAGTATGTGAATGTATGGATGTGAATATTATGTATACACCTATCATTATGTATGAATATAGTGTTGTATCATGTGTTACATTGCGGGCCTACTTTTAAGTGTGTTTCTAAAGGGTTACTCAGTACCGTAGTACTGAAGGGTTCCATTCGTGGAGCCCCTGCCTATTCAATGAGTAGTGTCCCTTGCAGGTCATTTTCAGGTGTTATTCAAGTGGGCAACGGGAAAGAGTGTAAGGATTAACCGGATTCATTTAGGGTTCACCTCTCTCTCTTTTAACTCCTGGTTTTAATGTAACTTGTATTCATGTAACCCCCATTGGTGGATTCTATTCTTGTAAATGATTTACTACGCTACTCTAATTTTAAATATGTTTGAGTTTCTCATAAATTATATTTTATTCTTTTAGCCTTAGCATTTAGTATCGGAACACTAAGAGTGAACCAGTCTGGTACTAAGTGTGGCGGTAATATCTCTAGAATTTACAGTTTTGTTATTCCGCTTTCGCTAATTAATTTAATAAAATAAAATTTTTCTGTAGTGAATTTTGGGGGTGTTACACTAGCTTTCAGCTGAAAGCTTTGCTATTGAAGAATGGTGTAATTACCATGAAGTCACCTAATGAGGCTGATTTGGGAGGGGGTGGTGCTCGCTCTATAAATTATTTTTTTTATTTAATTTTTTTCTCCTTTATGAATGGGGATAATGACACCCTTTTTTGGAATGCAAGTGGTGCAGGGAACAATTCGTTTCTCTGGAGTTTTCATGACCTTGTTCAACTTTATGAGCCTACTGTTGTGGTTCTTGTTGAATCTAAGCTTAATGGCAAGAGAGTGGATAGGGTTATTCGACAATTGGGTTTTTATGGTAATACTCATGTTGAATCTATGGGTTTTTTTGAGGAATTTGGCTACTATGGAAGGAAGATGGAGCTTCTATTCACACCTGTGTTAGTCTTGACACTCAACAACCTTTCCTTTTTATAGTAATTTATGCATCTCCCTACCTTCAGTTAGGGAGGATTTATGGGAAGATATGTTCGCCATTGTAGAGATAATTTCTTTAACATGGGTGGTAGGGGGATTTTAATGACATATATTCTTTAGATGAACATTATGGTGGTAATTCTCGCCAACTAGATAGATGTGTGTTGTTTAATGAGAGATTACAATGGTGCAATCTATCGAACTTGGGTTTTTAGGGGCTAAGTATACTTGGCATGACAAAATGGGTGGTAGGATTATTAATACCTGTATAGGTCGTGTCATAGTCAACGATGATTGGTGCCTTCAGTTTTCTTTAGCTCGTATGTTGCATTTGGTTCATACTTATGGTGACCATCGTCCACTGTTATTGCGTCTTCAGCCTACTCAACCAATAGCGAGCCACCAGTGGTTCCGCTTTGAAGTAGCCTGGCTAATTGACTCCACCATCCATTCGACAATCTCCTCATTATGGATGACCCAAGGGAACATAATATACAAGCATTCTCATTATGTCATAGGGTTATAATAGTGGAACAAAAATGCTTTTGGAAATATTTGTCACAAGAAGAACATCATTTGGGTGGGATTCAACGAGCCTTATCTCACTACTACTTGGCGGGACTTGTCTAGCTTGAGAAAAAAACTTGTACACGATTATAATGAATTTCTTTTACAAGAGCATATCATGTGGTTCCAAAAGGCTCGCATGAATACCGATGCCCTCCAAGATTGCAACATCATAGTTTTTCACCTTGTAGCTTTGAACAACTATAGGAAAAATTAAGTTTAAAGAATTAAGGATGATCAGAGTCATTGGATTAATGAGACTAATGTCATGATGCTTTTGGTTACACAATACTTTCATAATCTTTTATAACATCTCCATAATTTACTATTGAAATTTTTTGTTTGTCATGGAAAATGATGCACTAAAGATGGGAGGTGCTACCGCTGTGATTAGTACAAGATTGACCCCTGGCCAATCTTATACTAACCACAAGGCTAAAGGTACAAAAATCATTAACAGTGAAGATTAAAAACCATAACAGATCAACATTAATTAATAAAACCAGAGTACGCAAATGTTAAGGTTAATACATAACTAAAATAAAGTAGAAAACAACCCCCGCTACGGGGGAATAAAAATGGAAAAAATAACAAAAAATAACAAGTCGAGAGAGCACCCTCTCGAACCCCATTCCAGGTACATTGAATCGTCACTTTGCCCTAACCAAGTCATCATATGCATCGTCACCTACCTGCATAGGCTCAAGAGGGGCATGTTCGTGGAAATTAGTAGCACCTATGATAGGGGTAATTGGTATACTACGTACTGAGTAAGGTAACCATATAGCTAAGACAGGGCATAACATATAAAAGGCATATAATGCAAGCAGTAAGTTAATTAAGTTAATCACAATTATCAGAATTTAAGCCATTAATTCCATCTTTACACATCTCTCGAGTTATATTCATGTGAGTACGATAACTCCACTATTATGGTCGGTGGATCAGAAATACTACTCTAGGACAGAACACACCTGACTACTATTATTTGCTGGTGGATCAGTCTCTAAGGCAAATGCTCCTAGCCACGATTCTCGCTGGTAGATCGGTTTAGTCTCAACCCATGTGGTGTTCTACAATAAGTGATTAGTGTTTTTTTATGATTTTTTTTTTATCATTCAAGGTTTAGTTTATTGAACTTGGGATCACCCACTATTATAGCTGGTGGATCAGAAATACAACTCCAAGGCAAAACACATATAGCCATTATTATTTGCCGGTGGATTGGTCTCCAAGGCAAAAGTACTCCTAGCCACTATTCTTGCATGTGGATCGGTCTGGGCCCGGCTTAATAATCTTCCACTTTAAATTATTAGTATTTTATTCATGTCTTATTCAACAAGTAACCCATGCAACTAGACTATCATGTCTCCAATGGACTTTTCCGACTCATTATCACTCTTCCACCCTAGACTTCCTGAATAACCCTATCCCATAACTTGGGACCTCTACACTCCCTAAGACTCCATGACCCTTTTCACCTTCCACTACACTCACCCTGAAGTCCAAAACCCCGACATATGTGGTCAATGCCCACTTTCCCGTTTCTCCGCCTAGGCTTACCATCGCACACTAGGGTTTTTCCTTGAATCCCTAATCTAGCTTATGTGGCCATAGCCTCTCCTTATCCTTCACAATCCACACTTCCCTTATATTCCAACACCATCAATCCACTCAGCCCACTCCAAACATCACAACCCGACTCTCCAACTTTTATATGTGATAATGAACCCTAGTTGGTCACCCCCAAAAACCCTAATTCACCCCTTTTCTTTTACACCTTTCTCTCATGCACAACTTCACCCTCCATTTAACTTGAATCTCACCCTCCATATAACATACTCCTCATCACAACCCACGGTCTAACCGACTTCCTTAACCTCTCTCATAATACCCTTATACTTAGGGGTTTTTCTCCAAAACCCTAGTTAGGCTCCTATGCATACTTCTAACAACCCATGTACTAACTCTTCCCTAAGCACTCCAATCACTCAAAATACACTTTGTTCCCCATGATCAACCCTCAAACTAACTTTTTGCACATAAGCTTTTTCCCCATGCATGACTCACACTTCCCATGCAAGATTTTTCCGTAACCCCTTCATTTTATTACTTTCTTCCTATATTTTCTCATCCATATTTCATAATACACTTAGGCTTTTTCCCACTTCTCCTTATTCACTCCACTCTCTTTATTTCTTTGAGTTCTCCACAACCACTCAAAGCCACATAAGGCCTTTTAGCATGCACGTTATACCATAAAAACCATACATAAGAGCATGTTATATATTACAAGTCAAATCACACATTTTACACATAATATAAATCATACTTAACATACCTTAGTTCCTTGCAAGCCAAGCCACACAACACACATATTTAGTTCACATTCACATACAAGTACACATCACATACCATTACACCCATAAGAACATAATTCATAACAAAACCCAAAGCCTTAACCATATCCTTACCTTATAGGACTTAAGGCTTGGAGCACGAATCCTACGCCTCCTCACGGGAAAGGTTTTGCTCACAACCTATAAAAATAACACACTAGTCATTTAACCCTCTTCCTAATCCTTTTTCCTTTTTCTTTATTTCCCTAATTAAATATTAGAGATAATAATGATGTTAATAATAATGACATATTAAAATAAAATATACTAAGTAGGTAGGATGGATAAGGACACAACCAGAAGGGACAACAAGCAAGAGGGTGGCGACAACGATGGTGATTGTAAAAGAAGGATTTTGGGGTTGGAAAAGAGGAGAGGAGTTAGGGTTTCTCAGGTGGTAGGGTTTCCTGGGTTAGAGGGGGTTATGGTGGTGCCTTATGGAGGCGGCACAGGTAGCGGTAGTGGTGGCAACCGAGAGGAAAGAAGAGAAAAGGAGGAGGAGGAAGGGGAAAGAAAGGGAATTAGAGGTGTGGTAAGGTAGGGGAAAGTTTTCTGGTTAGGAAGGGAGACAGTGAAGGTGGTGGTTGCTACGGTGGTAGCGATGCAGGGCAACGCATATGGTGAAGGGAGGTGCAAAAGGGCACCTCAAGCTACCCACTTTACACAAGTGGAGAAAGAAGCGGAAGGGTAGTTAGGGGTAGGGGAGTGTTTCATTGGGGTGATGCGGGGAAGAGGAAGGAAGGATGTGGTGATGGTGGTGCGGTACGATACGAAAACGGCTATAGAGACGGCTGAAGTGGGTGCCTGAGTAAGGATGAGGGATGTTTGATTAGCTAGAAAAGAGAGGAATGAGAGAGTAGGGAGTATTTATAGGGAAAATGGTTGGGGAAAGTGGAAAAAGGAGGGAAGAAGACAAGGGGAGGGGGATGGTTGGCTATTGGCCAACGTGCATGCTAGACCAGCAGGTCGACAGAGGGAAAAGGAAGGGTTTTGTAGGGGGTGCAGGGGTAGGTGGGGGAGCTAGGGGTTGTAGGAGGGAGGGGACCATACAGTACAATGCCTGTTGCATGCCCTGCAGGTCCAGATGAAGAAAGGGGAAGTGGGAAGAGAGGGGCGGAGCTATGAAGCAGCCATGCCCAGTAGCTCCGATCAGCAAGGGGGGAATGTTGAAGACAAGGGTATAAGGGGAAGAAGGGATAAAAGGAAGGGAGGAAAAGGGAAAAGAGGGAGAGGGAGAGTGGGGTGCGCATGTTGGGCCGCGCAGGGAATAAAGAAAGAAAAAGAAGGAGTGGGCCGGGTGAGGGAAAGGAAGAAAAAGAGGGGGAAGGGAGAGTAGGTTGTTGCGGGCGTAACCCAGCCAACCGAGGTAGGGGGAAAAGAAGAAAAAAAGGAAACGAAGAAAAGGAGAAAGGAAAGGAAGAACTTGGTTTGCCTGTTGTACGTGCCTCACACACGCGAGCCAAACCCCATCACTTGTGATGGGGAAGACTCAGTGAAAGAAATCCAAACAGGCCGAAAGTTCATCTGGCAAGAATTTACGACTACCAATTAATGCACCAATGATGAGTAGTGATAGTACTGAGGATTAGAGTAGTGCTCAGAACCTCATAACGGAAATGCCTGATGCATCCCCTATGGTTCTTTCGAATGGGTAGGAGAAGAACATTGAAAATCTTATTGGCGATTATGTTGCTCCATTGATGAAAGAGGGTAAGGCTGCGAAGACTCTTGATCCAACTCCGATTGTTTTTAACCCTAGCATTGATGTTTTGGATCACAATGTTAATGATTAATTTGTGACTATGCCCTCTGAGAGTTGGAAGGATATTCTGATCAAGAATTACAGAGAGGATGGTGTTTTAAGTCTAAAGTATTCCCTCCTATGATAATTAATGGTGAAGCACAATCACAACTAATGCAGGAGGAAATTGAGGCTGAGGAAAAATGATGGGCTTACACTCTTGTGGGTATAGTTGTAGGATTTCAGCCAACTCACCCCCAAATGATGAAATATATAAAGGAAAATTGGATAAAATTTTTGACTGTTCCTCATGTTTTTATTTTTTGCATGATCAGGGATACACCCTATTTAGATTTGAAAATGAATATGATTTTCTTTCAATCTTGAAAACACCATAATGGTGTTTTAGGGTTAGGCCTTTGCTTATCAAGAAATGAAATCCCAATGAACCATTTGATAATGCTAAGTGGAGGAAGATGCCTTTGTGGGTTACTTTGCCTGGATTGCATGTGACACATTAGTCTGCTGATTCACTTAGTAGAATTGGAAGTTGTGTTGGAATTCCTATTTGTTCACATATAGTTACAGCTACAAAAACTTGTTTATCTTTCCCTAGACTACTAATGGAGGTGGATGTTAGTTTTCCTATCATTGAATAGATTCAGATTGCCCTGCCAAATGGAGTTGTGAGAAAGTAATCTGTTCATTTTGACTGGAGGCTAAGATTCTGTCCAAAATGTGATAACGTAGGCCATGATTTGAACGCTCATTTACCTAAACTTGTGCTAGAGAAGGAGAAACCTATTCAAAGAGTTTAGCAAGTTAAGAAGCCAAATCCAGCCCAAGGGTAGAAAGTAGTAACAGGCAAGGGGATGAAAACAGATTAGTCTCAGATCGCAACACCATCACTGCAGGCTAGGGAGATAAGATTAGGGTAAAATCCAGCTTGCAATGAGGATGAGCTCCTAGCTATGTGTGATCATGTTATTGCTGAAGAATATCTGAATAGAATAGAAAAGGGAAAAGGCAAGGAGATATATACTAAGCTTGGAGGGGATATTATTCAGAGTGGTAGTATACTACTATTTTCAATACAATGAATTTTGCTCTTTGAAATTTCAAGGGTATAAATAAACTCCTAAAACAAAAGTTAGTTAATAGATATATCTAATATAATAATTTTCATATCATCTGCCTTTTAGAGACTTATATGAAAGAAGAAAAAATGCAGGGTGTTTTAAGGAGGATTGATAACCAGTATTGTTTGACTCATAACTATTCTACTCACTATAATGGCAGGATTTGAATTCTTTGGAGAGATACTTCTATCAAACTCCAAGTCATAGGCATTTTTGAATAGGTTATTCACTATTCTGTTGAATTGCTTGATGGAAATCAATTTCATCTTTCAATTGTGTATGTTCATAATGAAACTGGTGCTAGAAGATCTCTGTGGACACAACTGGTGGATTTTCATTCTTCATATAAACAAAGCTTATTCATTGGAGATTTTAATATTGTTTTTTCAGCTAGTGAGAAGGCTGCGGGTAGTCTTCATACAATAGATATGGAAGGGTTTGCAGATTGCCTTTGTACTTGTGGTTTAGGGGAGATTTGATCAATTGGCCCCCTTTTTACTTAGTCCAATAATCAACCAGGCTCTACTAGAGTCTATTGTAAGCTGGATAGGGCTCTTGGAGATCAGGAATGGTTTGCTCATTTTAATCATGTATGGGTTGAGGTTATTGAAGACTACCTTTCTGATCATTGCAGGTTACATCTAAAGTGGCAGCTTCATGATAGAATTGATATCAAAGCTTTCAAGTTCTTTAATTTTTAGACTTCTTTTCTTGATTTCATGCATTGTGTTGCTCAAGTTTGGAACCAATGAGTCCAGGGCTCTAAACAATATAGGTTGGTTTCCAAACTTAAAATATGCTCTAAAGCATATTAACTCTATGCATTTTGGAAACTTAAGTAGAAGAGCTAATCAAGCAAAGGATGATTGGCTAAAGTGTAACCAAGCCCTCCAGGCTAAACCTGGAAACAAGGATCTAGAGTTCCAAAAGGGTATTTTGAGAAAGAATTGGTGGCAACAAGTTTAATTAGAAGAGCATTTCCTCCAGCAAAAAGCCAGAATTCAATATATCAAATTGGGGGATAGAAATAATGGTTTTTTCCATGCTAAGCTTAATGAGAGGAGAATATATAGTGCTATATATACTATATATGATAGCACTAATAGAAAGCTCACTTCTCAGCTAGATATTAGCAATGAAATTCATAAGTTCTATACCCATTTGCTTGGTTCTTCTACAACAGTACTGGAGATTGTACACCCTGAGATTATAAAGCAAGGCCCTATTCTTCAAAATGATTAGAGAACCCATTTCATTAGGCCTGTCATTGAAGCTGAGATAAAGGAGGTTGTGTTTAGGATGGGAGACACCAAGGCTCTTGGACCTGATGGGTTTAATGCACATTTTTACAAGTCAACCTGGTCTATTGTGGGGCAAGATGTTATTGATGCAGTTAAGTATTTTTGGAAAACAGGTTACCTCCTTAAGTCTTTGAACAATACATCTCTTCACTTAATTCCAAAAAATTCCTCTACTCGAACTGTGACCGATTATAGACCAATTTCTTGTTGCAATGTTGCATACAAAATTATTTCCATCGTTCTCACAAAACATTTGCAGAAAAATTTGCTAGCTATAGTGCATGGTTCATATAATGCTTTTGTGGAAGGGAGATGGATAGGTGAAAGTGTTTTACTGGCTCAAGAACTACCGAGGAAGTATGGAAAGAAGGACATCAGTCCTCTTATGATGCTAAAAGTTGATTTAAAGAAAGCCTATGATACAGTGGAATGGAGCTTCATCAAACATCTCCTAGAAGGTATTGGTTTTTCATGCTATTTTATTAAGATGGTTATGCAGTGTATTTCAACAATACAGTTCTCCATTAGTTTAAATGATACTCTGTGCAAGCCTTTTAAGGGTGGTAGCAGATTAAGATAAGGTGATCCTTTGTCTCCTTATCTTTTTGTGTTGACTATAGATTATTTGTATCGGTTAATGAAGACTTTGTGGGATGATAATCAATTCAGAGGGACCCTGACTGCAAGATTACCAAAGTTATCAATACAAGTTTTGAAGATGATCTGCTTATCTTCTGTAAAGGCCAGCTGAAATTAGCGAAGTTGATTATGGATAAATTGAAGATTTTTCATATTACTTTAGGTCTCCAAGCAAACTCTAAAAAAAGCAATGTCTTCTTTGGTGAAGTTAAAGAAGAGACAAAACATCCGATCTTACAGAAGCTGAAATTCAAAGAGGGAACTTTCCCTTTCAAGTATCTCAATGCTCCCCTTAATCCTAGATCTCTCAATGTGGTTCAGTATCAACCTCTTATTGATAGAATTATGCTAAAGTTGAAACCCTGGACTGTAAGATACCTTAGCTTTGCTGGAAAAATGCAAATTCTCCAATATGTCATCTTTGGCATTTAAAACTTCTGGATGCAGATCTTTGTTTTACCTAAAGTTGTTATCCATCAGTTGGAGAGTCTCTGTAGGAGTTTCTTATGGAATAATATGGATCCATAGAAGAAGAGAGCTCCTGTTGCATGACCAAAAGTCTGTGTGACAAAAGAAGATGGTAGGCTGGGTTTTAAACAATTGATACACAGGAATTCAGCTTGTATGGCTAAATACTTATGGAAACTTATTGAGTTTAAAGAAAGTTTGTGGGTAAAATGGATGCATAAAAGATACCTCAAAGGAAGAGATATTTGGTAAGTTGAAGAGAAACTTGAGTACTTTTGGATGTACAAGCATCTACTAAGGGTTCGAGACTAGATCCAAACCTATATAGCTAGTGTTGTATCTCTGAAAAATTAGGTTCCAACCTAGTTTATCAGGTCCTCAGAGCATCAAGGCCAAAAGTTGCATGGAGTTCCTTTGTTTGGAAACATAGAGGTCTGGAAAAGCATAAATTCTTAGCATGGCTAATTTGCCATAATACTTTATCTGTTAAATCAAAATTGTATAAGTAGGGGATCACTATGGATAGCTTGTGTGATGTATGCAGAAATGAAGAAGAAGATCTCGACCACCTTTTTATCTACTATTTAGGTGCAAGTGTCCTATGGAACTATACCCTGAGATGGTCGAAAATGCAAAGATATGTCACAAATTGGAAGAGTATTTTAGATTGGTTGATTTGGAAGACTAAAGGGAAAGGAAAGAAGGTGGTATGGAGAGCCGTTTTCAACGAGCTTCTCTACCATGTATGGATAAGTAGAAATATGATTGTTTTTCAATTGCTTCAGAGGAATCTAAGAGCTACTATAAGATAGATTATTATTGAGATTTTTGTTCACTTTAGTGATGCATCAAATGGGCATATAAAGAACTACTTAAGGAGACTTGATAGATGGATAGTGTAATTTGGCTAGGGGTATGCCCTTGTGATTTTGTAGTTGTATTACATCGTATCATCTCTCTCTTTTTGGTAATAAAATTTCTTAATTAATTACTTAAAAAAAAAGGAAAGGAAAAAAAGGGGAAGAAAAATGGAAAAGAAAAAAAGAAAAATGGGGTTGGTAGGGTGGTTTGGGATTTTTTTTAATTTTAGGAATAATAAAAATTATTAATTATAATAAAATAATTTTTTATCAATGTAGAAATTATTATTATAATTTATTTTAGTTTAGTAAATAATTCTAGCCTCCGCTAATTAGATCCCTACATTATTTTTCTCCTTCTATGACCATAATTATTATTATTATAATATTATTATTTTATTAGAAATGACATATATAATTAAACCTTATCTAATAATCTATATTTTATTTTTAAATTCTAAAATAGGGTTTGGGGGTATTACATCACTACCCTCTTAAAGAAAGACTTCGTCCTCGAAGTAACTGCGTAATTCCGGTAGTAGGGAATAAGGGAAAAGCAGTTCTAAGATGATTCGATAAATGAAAGTATAAAACACGCTACTACTACCCCCTTAGAGAAAAAAGGGTTCACTAGGAACTGCTATACCTAAGGCGAAGAGTTCTAGATACGCTTCAAGCATGTCCTTCTCGGCTTCTCGGGTATCTTCTTCTGCCCCATGGCGGCTTTAAAAAAACTTCATAAGTGGGACCACACTCATATGGGTCATCAAGAGCTTAGTGTCAAGGATCCGTACAAGTCTCTCCTCGTAGATCAGGGAATCATCAAACTCAACCTTATTGGGCTGGATCACATGAGAAGGATTGACAATGTACTTTCGCAACTGTGAGACATGGAACACATTATAGACACGTGATAACTCTGGCAAGAGCGCTAACTGGTATGCAACCTCTTTGACCATATCCAAGATCTCGTAGGATCCGATGTATCTTAGGCTTAGCTTGCCCTTTCTACCAAACCTATGCACATCTTTGGTGGAGGGGACCCTCAATAGTACCTTCTCCCCAAGCTCAAAGTTGCCACCCTAGGGTAACTTTTTTGTCGGCTTTGGGTAACTCTCATCTGGTCTTGAATCCGACGAATCTGCTTAGTCATCTCTTCAATCATCTCGGGTCCCAACACCACCGTCTCGTTGATATCATTCCAGCACAATAGGGTCCTTCACTTCCGTCCATACAATGCTTCAAAGGGAGCCATCCCTATATTGGTATGGTAACTGTTATTGTACGATAACTCTATCAAATGCAGACGATCTTCCCAACAACCCTAAAAGTCTAAAACACAGACCCTCAACATATCCTCTAGGGTTTGTATAGTCCTCTTGATCTGCCCATCTGTGGCAAGATGGAAAGCTGTACTTATCTTCAACTTTGTTCCTAGGACCTCCTACTTGGTCATGTTCGTATCTCCTCCTTGACTATCTAAGTCATTTGGAATTCGGAAGTGAGTGATGCGTTCTCCCCCTCACGTGGCATTAGGCAAGGTGATTCAATTTCCCCTTACATTTTTATTGCTTGCATGGAACGACTTTCACACTTAATCTTGTTTAAGGTGGAAGAGGGATAGTGGAAGCCTTTCTTTGTGTCCAAGGGAGGCTTCAAAGTATCCTATCTTTTTCTTTCATCAATGATTTTTTTTACCCAAGATTTAGTCTCGCAAATTAGATCGATAATGGACACTTTACATATGTTCAGTAAGGTCTCAGGATAGCGAATTAGCCTATATAAGTCTTCTGTTTTGTTCTCTAAGAATATATCACGGAGACTGGCTAAGGAAATCACCACGGTGGCTGACATCTCTTACTCTCATTCCTTAGGCAAGTATTTGGGGGTTCATCTTTGTGATGGGTGTTAGGAAGGGGTTATTTCAACATGTGATTGATCGGGTCCAAAAGAGACTATTTTCTTGGAAGCTAATTTTTTTTATCCTTAGTTGGGTGATCCACTCTCATTCAGTTAGTTTCAACCATGATTCCCTAGTATAATATTCAAACTTATATGCCACCAAAGTCGGTGAATGATTTAATTGATAAATTTAACTGTATTTTTTTGTGGGACTCTGATGCTAAGTGTTGAAAGGTTAATTTGTTGAACTGGAATATAGTTTGCCTGCCAAAGGAAAATGGTGGTTTGGGTTTGAGACAAGCCAACAAGATGAATATGGCCTTTTTTATGACCCTAGTGTGGGATATGTTATGTAACAGGAATGTTATTTTGGGTTAAGAAAAGTAAATGAAAGATGATTCTATGATTAACACCCTTAACTTTCCAAATTCTCTCCTATTTGGGGTTAAATTTGTCATTCAGTTGATCACATTAAACTTGGAATTCATTGGTTAATTCGTAGTGGTAGGAACACAAGTTTTCGGAGGTATTGGTGGATAGGTAATGGTCCTCTCATCAATCAAGTACATAGCTAGCCAAAACCCGTAGCACTTGACATTCTAGTTTCATACTATATTTCATGTAATGGTTGGGATTGGCATAGTTTTGAACATTTAATTCCTTGTAGATGCTTGGCTGAAATTGTTGGAGGTTGGATTTAGTATGATGGCTTGGATCCTGATGTTCTTGTTTGGATGGGTAGTTGTGATGGCAAGTTTATGCTGAAGTCAGCTTATAAATTGTGGCAAAGCAATATGGATCCAATAGCGACTCGATGACGCTATGCTTGGAGAACCCAAGTTAGATAGAGATCGTGGACATTTGTTTGGATGGCCATGCATGATTGCTTGTTGATAAACTAGAATCAGAAGCACATGCATCTTTCCAATACCAGTACTTTTCATTACTGTGTTGAGGAGGAATCCTTGATTCGTGTTCTCCGTGATTATCCCTATAGCAGGCAGTTTTGGGAGCACTTTTTGCTAGGAGTTGCTAACAATAGCTTCTTTACTTAATCTCTCCTCAAGTGGTTGTACACAAACATTGCTAAGCAGCGATGGTTGCATGATGATATTCTAGCTCAGGCATCCACTTTTTCCTTAGCTATTTGGAAGTTATGGCTTCAACGGACAATTGAATTTTTAGAGGAGCTAATTTTGATCCCCGTAGTCTAGCCTATGTTGTTTTTCATATTGATATGGAGGATCACGTAGCTTGGGCCAAACTTAGGGAGATTTGTGACCTGTGTAGATGATATAATAAGAGGAATATTGGATGGTCTTACCTTCATAATGGTGTACTTAAAATTAATGGGGATGGTAGCGCATTAGGTAACCCTAGTGACATAACTTCTAGTGGAGTTGCTAGAGATCACATAGGGCAGTGAGTTTTTGGTTTTGTGGGGTTTTGCCATATTATAATTTCCGAGCTTTGGGCAATTTACTATAGGCTGCAACAAGCTAGTATCATAGGATTCACTCACGTCCAATTTCAAAGTGACTGTCTTATGGCGGTCCACCTTGTTAATGGTGCTCTAGCGTTCACCTGCCCATGGTTTAATATTGGGTAGGCCTGCAAGGCTTTAATGGAGTCGTTTGTGTTTGTTTAGTGTCTCATATTTATATGGAAGGGAACATAGTTGTTGATCGCCTTAAAAATTCAGGTCACTCCTAGCCTTTTGGACTCTTTATATTTAAGCCACCCCTAAGATTTTTCTTCTCATTCATTCTTTGATAGGACTGGGGGAAGAACACCCCATAGTTGTATTGACCCCTTATTAGACACTATGTAACTTTGGTTAAAGCCCCCCATTATGATTGGAAAAAAAAATTCATAGTAACATTTTTTTTATAGCTATTGTTGGTTGTAGGAGAAAAAAAAGAGTTAAAATGCTTACCAAATCTTAATAAACAGTTGTTAAATAAAACTTCTTTAAATATTGCTTCTTCTAAATCTAAAAAATGATTCCAAATGCCTTCATTTGCAAGATGATTTTATCATCATATATTTTTTAGCATATATAAACGAATCAAGTAGAGGTGATAAGGTGAATATAAGCTTTGTTTGGAAAGATAATCTAGCACAAGTGAATGTATATAGATGGTAAAATGAAGAGGATATGCAATAATGTATATTGACATTTTTATATATGTCTAGTTGTCTACTTTAATAATTTTTTAACTTTGAAAAATGCTTTACAGTGTAATATGATAAAATTTAGGGATTTTTTTTTTAAAATGTAAAAAGTAATGAACCTAACCTAAAATATGTTTAATATAATTACAGAGAATAACATTACTAAACAGGGGTTCAAATGTGTATTCTTGATATTCTTTGTTTATATATGTATATATTACTTTTGATAACAAGATAACATTGGCTCTTAATTTTCTCCAATGTAATGAATCATGTGAGTTATAATAAAGTATCCTCTCTATGACCAAAAGTAATTGTTGTTGTTATATGTGAAACTAAACAACAAAATACAAATAAAAATAAATGTTTAACTACTCCATTAAATACGGAGTCATAATGGAAGTGCAAAATGGACCAATTAAAGAAGAGTAACTATCATTGATGCACGAGGACGACAGTTCCTGAACATCCCGAAGCGTTTCGGTCCGTTTTAGGGTCAAATTTTTTATTAAAATTATTTAATTAATATTTTTATTAAAAATATTATTTAATTAATTTTTTTAATTAAAAATAATTAATAATAATTAAAATTAACTAATATAAGTAATAATTTTAGAAATTTTTTATTTTTCTCTTTTAATTTTAGTAAATTTAATCTATTTTAAAAAAATATATATATACATATAATATGTATGTATATATATATATATAATTTTTTTTAATATTTCCTATCGTCCCAATTTTCTAAATTTTAAAAAAATAGTATTTTCATATTTCGTTCCGTCCCCATTTTTCCGTCCTCATCCCCACCTCCCGGCAACAGTGGTAACTATAAGGTGCACATATGCCAACACGTCATTATGGCTGGTAGGTATTGTGAGTAGAGCTGGCAATCGGGCCGGTCGGATCATTATCGGATCGGGTAACATGATAATCGGGTCATATCGATTTCGGATAATTTCGGATCATTTTGTCGGGTCGGGCTGGGTCGGGTTTGATTCGGATCAACTCAGTATCGGATAATCTCGGGTCATTCTAAGCTCTCGGTCGGGTCTGGTTGAGATCGGATGGACTCGGATTCGGGTAAATTTGGGTTGTTCTAATTTCGGTTCGGTTCGGATCGGGCTCGGTTGAGTTTGAATTATTATATTTTCGGGTCAAATTTAGATTGGATTTAGGTCATTTCATATTTGAGCCATGCTTGTGTCATTTTCTTTCTTTCTTTTTATTCCAAGATATTATTAAAAGTTAATTATTTTGAGATCATTTATTTTAATTTATCTTATTCAATTAAAAGTGAATTATTATATTAATTGTTTTAGGGCCTTAGAATTTTTGTCATTATTTTATCTTTGGATATGTATCTGACGTTTCAAATTTAAAAGTTTTCAAATCGTATCACTTCTTTTTATGTTAAGGTATAACTTATAATTAAACTCCATTATTAGCTTGGTCATATTGAGTTCTAGTATTATTTTAAGTTTATATTATATTTATATCTTATACGCTCCTTACATGATATTAACTTATAATAGTCATTGATAATTGATAACAAATGAAGACTGCTAAGGTTGTACTTCTCATATTATTTTTAAAAGAGATTGATCACATCATATCAACATAATTTTAATAAATATAATAATAATAATAATAATAATAGTAATACAAAAATAATGATAACAATAATAATAGTAATCAATGAATATCAATTATGGCAAAAATAATAATAACAACATATTAGTTTTTTTATTATATATTTTGATTAGATCATATCAAGCTAAATAAGATAAAAATTAGATAAAATAAGTAATAATGACTATTATTGACAAAAGACAACTAATATTGACTTCTTATTATTTAACACTGTTGATGTAATAAAAAATATTAATCTTCAATTTTTATAATGAATAACTAACATTCTCACTCCAAATTTTTCCTACTTTCCTATGATGTTGTAGGTGTTATATTATAAGGTATGGCCGTATAGATACTAACATATAGTGTTCAAGGCTGCACTGTTATTATCTTATGGTACTAAATGGAATAATGGAAGTGAACTAATATTTAAATGGCATAGTAGTGTTTTTCTTTTTTTTTTCTCTACTTTTATTCTATTGGTATCAATGGATATTGTATTTGTATATACATAAGTGATATAAATTTTATGAAAGTATATTGTTTCTAGATTTTGATGTAAGTGCTAGTATGGATTAGTTGCACATCTACATTATTTCATGTTTTATGAAGTTTAAAAATTTTTGAGTTATGTGTTAATGTTAATTTTTGAGTAGTACCAAGTTGAATCTTTATATGTTTATAATTTTTCAAATAATATAAAATTTCGGATAAATAATGGATCGGGTCGGGTCATTTCGGATTTATAGTTTTTCGGGTTATATCGGGTTTCGGGTGAATAGCGGTCGGGTCGGGTTTATTTCGGGCTTATGATTTCTCAAGTTGTATCGGATATCGGATATGTATCAGATCGGGTCGGATAGGTTTCGGGCTTTTTATTGCTCGGATAAAATCGGATCGGATTTCGGACGGATCGAGTCGGTATTCGTCGGATTTTTCGGGTCGGGTCAACTTTTGACAGCTCTAATTGTGAGAAGTACCAAAAAAGAGGGATAAAGGGTAGAACGTCAACTTTTGCCGAATAAGAAAAAATATAGCTGTTAAAATGACTATTATTAAGACAGAGGGAGTAATAATAGAACAATTGTCAATACCAAACAGAGCCTAATGTCATTAGCAACAGCTGCAGAGAAACATGTATCATGGGAAAGTACAAAGGACCAGGTATCGGGACATATTAAGGATAAAATGGATACCTCCCTCTCCTATTGATGTACGTAGGAAAATGGGACCGAACAGATGGGGTCGAGACTTTCATTCGTCGTGATTGTCTGGGCGAGCTGTGCCTGTGCATGGCCCAACGTAAGGAGATCTTAGGCGATTGGCTACCTCAAGAGGCTGAAGGTTTGGGCCGTTTGGCCATACTGCATGTGGTGCGAATTAACAATCGCCGACCAGCAATACAGTAATAATACTGTCACAATGGAGTTTGATCGCGTGCACTCATATAGGTAAGTTGGAAAAGTCAAGAGCTGATCGTTCGAGGCTGCCTGCATCCCATCATCGGCGGCATCCTAGCTAACACAAACATAGTCCTCAATCTCTAATGGAGGCATATAGTGAGGGAGACTAATAATGCAACCAGGTTCGTCACCAGACAATCAGTGGCAATGTATGGACTGTACGTAGTCCTACCTCAAGCTATTGCACTCATTTCTCTTCCGGTCAGGGAAAAAAAAAGGATTTCTTTTTGAAAGATAAAAAAAAAAAAATCAATTCCTTCGTCCATCTTTCATACCCTTTTTTTTTGTTAAGTTAAAACTAGTGCAAATGATTGAAACTATCCTTGATGATCAAATTACCCTAATTTATCCCTACCTTAAACTTTTATTTTATAATTATTGATACCCAAGATTATTAATTTCGTCAAATTATGGTTGTTGAGCAATATATGCTAAACTACATTTGATTTATGGTTTTTTCATAGATAATTGTTTGAGACTTAACAAACTTAAAGAACTTAAAATTTTAAGAACAAATTTAAGGGATTTTCTATGAACTATCCTTCCTAAAACAAGTTTATGGACTTCACATTTAGTAAGTTGTTCAAGTGGAACTAATCAATAACCATAAGTGTTATTGATGTTATTAATAACATTCTTAACTAAATTGAATTATAATTTTATGGTTACTTTTTTTTCTTCTTAATTAAGCTAATTAATACTTCAAAATTATTTTAACCAGGCCACACCATATTTTTGAGATTTGGTTTGGTTAACTTTTGACCAAAAAAATTGCAGTTAATATAAATTGAAATATATATATAACATTCAATTTTATAATCTTGCACAATTTACGGCAAATTTCTAAAGAGGAAATGAATAACCCGGGGAAGTAGCTAAGAAGAAAAACTATCAAAAGTTAAATTACAACTATATCACCTCCATTCACATGGTAACAAAAGAAAAAAACATGAAAATAGAAATGTTGATAACTATTATGGCCATACATTATTATAGCACCACAAAAATTTAAAAACAATTAATATATATATATATATATATATTAGAAAACATAATATAATTAAATAATTATTAATTAATTAACCAAACTATTCTACAAAATATTTAACCAAACTATAATTATTTTTAACTATCAATCCAACCAAACTATAAAACTACCCTATGGCTAGCTATCCAACCATGTGGCTAAAGTACCCCTTACACAATAGTACGTATGTAATCAGTAACAACCTTACATCTCCTTACACATCCATTTTACTAAATACACACCTATATACCCTCCAAATTTATTATCTTTTTCAATTCTATCTTTCTTATTTCTCCACCATTCTTATCTCTCTAACATATTTTTTCTCTTTTTTCCTATCTCCCTCGTCTCAACTCCTTACACAATCAATAAATTATTCTCAAATCTTCCATCAATTCAAAAAAAATATTAATAAACATCCCAATACATTATACATCTAAAGGCATGCAATATTTTGTCATTTTTTAATAATAATTTTTATGATTTTCGAAGTAGCTACAAATACGAGATTTGATTATTGCACTTTTTGTCATTTTAGTTGTTATTTGACTAAAATTAGTGTTTGTATATATAGATCAAACTTAGATTAGTAAATTTATTGTAATTTTGGGTTCGAATCTGAGCTTCAAATGCTATCAATGGAGGTCAAAGGTGACATAGTGGTGTCGGTGGGTGGTTTACTTAGTGGCCATAATTACCAATGGGCAGTTCACCCATTAGGCCTCCCCCAAAATGAGTAACTCACCCATCAAAACAATCTCCACAAAGGTCACTCACCAATCACATACCTCCTCTAGCTGGCAATTCATTCGTTAGCCTCCACCTTTACTAGGTAGTTCATCTATCACACTTTACCCCAAACGGGTAACAACCAGTTGAAAACCTTGAATCTCCAAAACCCTATAACGCTTAATCCTAAACGCTTAACACTAAACCATGAACCCTAACACCCTATACCTCAAACCCTTAACCCTGCACCCCAAACACTTACACCCCAAACCCTAAGCCCTAAGCCCTAAACCCTAAACCCCTAACCCCTAACCCTTAAACATAAACCACAAATCCCAAACCCTTAACCATAAACCCAAAATCCAAAACCATATACCCAAACCCTAAACCCCAAACCCTACACCTTAAAACCATAAAACATTGATTAGCTTATGCATAATGTTTATTAACATTCTTTTTGTTATAATTAACAGATGGTTGGTAGAGGAGGCATAGGAAATGATCTGATGTAGGTTACTCTCGCTAACACTAAGGTAGTGAGGAGGACAATTACTGTCAGTTCTAGAGCATGAGCTACAATGGAGTGTGGCAAAGCTCCCCATACTACAAACACACATCATATGCCATTTGAGGAGGAGTATGATGATTTTAACAATGAAAATTTAGCTAGAACTAACACATCTGCCCACGTAGTAGGATCTGCTTCTTTTTTAACATCAAACGCCGATTAGAGATTAACTAGACCTAATTGTGGGGGTCTACTCATTCTAAATCTTCTCACCAGTTTTAAGGGTCATGTGGCATATGCTATATGGACTGATGTTGAGGTAATTTATATTATTATACAAATTGGTATCTATATTTTTACCTTATAATTTATTATTCTAATATTCTTTTTATTGTAGGAACCACGTCTTATACTGAGGGTTCAATCAAGGACGAAAAACTTGAAGGGACTACTGGTCGATGATGCTCACATGGGTATTGCCTATGACTACATTGATACCACAATCCTGAAGCATTTAAGTTCAACATACTTCTACCATCACAATTCTTCGATCATCTCCTCTTTTTTTGAGAGGTGACACCTAGAGACCAACAACTTCCACCTTCCATTCAGTGAGATGACTATTACTTTATATGACGTGATTTACATTATGGATTTTAATTGTTATTGGTATGAGTGTATTAACAAGCATTTTTATACTGATGGTGATTTATTAGAGATTTTGGGTGACATATGGGGTGAACTCAAGTTATTGGTCAAGTTAGCTTTTGTGAATGGAAGTATGGTTGCATTGGAAGATATTTTTTATAAGCTTACAGCTGACCATGTTGAAGATGACGAGTCTTATGTTCGGGTATATATGTGGTACCTGCTAATTGTGTACGCTTTTTGTAGATAATTCTAGCAACTATGCTCTATTATCAATGCTTAGCTTAGTAGCTTGTTTGAAAAAGTTAGGTGATCGGGCCTTTAGAGATGGGACTTTAGCGTATTTATATAAGCAACTTGGGATAACATCTAGGGCTGGGTGAAATTAGATAGGTGGTTGCATGAACTATTAGAGATAATTATTTATTACTAATTATTAATAAAAAAAATATATTTAATTATTAGTGTAATTATGTTATATGCATGTAATAATTGTGCATAGGCCTAGATTTACGAGTATTTTCTATGCTTTCGGCGGAATTATTCTCGTACATATCATCCTTCGATGCTACAACGATGAGGTGGGATGCGTCTCATCATATGCTTCCCCCTGAGAACATTGATGGCGTAATTTATTGTGGGAGGCAATTGGGTTCTCTAAGGGCCTAATAGGTGGACGACATACTTTATATGAACAGTTTTCAATTGTAGTTATTTGTAATAATTGATTTTAATATTGTTCTACATGTATTTACATGTTATCTTTTTACAGTTCTACCAAGACCCAAGTATGAAACATCTCGCGTTGACATACCAAGGCTACCTGTGCATTATGGACATTGTGGAGCCTTATATGCCAAATTGAGTTGCCCAACAGTTTGCCTACCCATAACTCATCTTGATTTCTCATATCGTTCCAACACATGGATTCCATACGAGTGCAATGATTAAGAAGCTTAAGGCAGATTACTCTAATTTTGCATTATTTTGAAATGCTTGGCCACACTACCGACTAGATTTCAACTCCCATTTTCATTGCTCAACATATAAGCATGATGCCTCAGTTGAATACCTTCCTTAGTATTATTCTCAAACCATCCAATAGTCCATCCTATACTAGTAGACAAAGGGTTGAGTGATGGCCCATACATCAAGATAAAAGTGGAGACAAATAATGAATTGATAGGTGGGTTCTGCTATTGGTTCGAAGAATAAAAGATGGGTAGAATTGATAATGATGAATGTTTTGATAGGCTAAAAGAGGTGTACCTCGCCATGGGTAGGCATAAACTCTCCTCTAGTGAGGAGGAGGAGACTGACCAATACTCTATTGATGATAGTATATTTTTTCTTGTAAATTGATATTAATTTGTATTAAGAATGTTATGACTTTATTATCATAGCAATTCTTATTATATTACGCACCCATACACTAATGCATAAAGTTCTGCAACAAAATACTTAAGATAATGTGATAAACCAAAGTACATAAATTTATTCACTAAACTCATCACATTCTACATCAATCATCAACCTAAATCTTTCCCTTGGTTGGGAACCATACCCATTGAATTTTAATATAACTAAATGAGGTCGCGATATGGCTCGTCCCATCTAGATACACTTGGAGCAACATGTTTGTACCATTTATTAGATATAGGTGGTAATATTGTGTTTTCCATCAATTTTACCTACGATTATATAAATTATCATAACTTGAGAGTCAGACATACATAGTATAATGAAAAGTGTATAAAAAACTAGTGTGAGTAAAAGACATACCGATATGTAGCGTAACAAATTATTAACACTTAAAATGGTAATGATCTGGTTAGGTTGTGAGCCATTAGGTGGAGCTTTATATGGTAAACATGAAATTGACCCATGAATACTCAAGTAAATGAATACGACATTCCACTATTTCCATCAAAGCCGATCCCCTCTAATGTATCAAGGGTTGCATGTTTTCAGCAATTGGATCTACAAAGGCATGCTCATATAATGTTTGATGAGTTGTTAATTCCCTGTATATTGTATCTCTAACATTTGACCATTATGATTCCCTACCTAGGAGTTGTAGTGTAACTACTATAAACCCATCATTTTCATTGCCCAAAACATCATACCATGATTCCATCTAAGGGAGCATAGCTGCCTTAATATCATAGGACCACGGGAAATCAGCGACGAGTCTGTGAGTCCTCCCAATATCATGCCTCCCTCTACTAATTCTTCCTCGATCCGATCTATAATACTCTAGTTTTTAGGACTTAAAAATTTTATTTTTAAGAGTGGATTGCAGTAGCTAAAATAATAAAAATGAAGGGTATTACTACCACACTTGGTATAAGTCTAGTTTCCTCTATGATTCTCATACCAAGTGCTAAGGCTAAAATCATTACTTTACTTACAATTAATAAAATAATTACAAGAAACATAATAGAAAATACAACAAATAAGGTGTGTTGTAACACCCCAAAAATTTACTACTGAAAAATTTCATTTATTAAAAGATTCAACAGAAGCAAGTAAAACAAAACTTGTGAATTTCGAGGATATAACTGTCATGATCAGTATAAGTTCAGCCGTCGACCAATCTCGTACTAACTACAAGGCCAAAGAAAAATTACCATCCATCATTAGTCAAACTTAAATCAAGACTTCATAAAAGCATTGAAACATTTATAATGTGAAAATCAGAGTACACGTAAAAGAGTTTACAATCCAAGAGTACATAATTAAACTTTCCCAAAAGGGATAAAAGCTACAATACGATAAAATAAGTCTAAATAAACTGATACAAGATAAAGAAACATTAAAAAGGAAATCCATCCATGTTGCTCTCGGTCCCTGGGCCAAGTTCAAGCT
Organism: Tamarix chinensis; assembly: GCA_030549775.1. Taxonomy (NCBI): domain Eukaryota; kingdom Viridiplantae; phylum Streptophyta; class Magnoliopsida; order Caryophyllales; family Tamaricaceae; genus Tamarix; species Tamarix chinensis. The sequence goes on along the minus strand of CM060179.1, from coordinate 7,943,814 downwards.
CAACTCTCAGCCCCATCTGGTGCCTCATAAGCATCGAAGGCATCGAAAATAGCATCACCTACCTACACAAACTCAGTAGGGAGCTCTACTCGTGGGAATGAGCAGCACCCATAAAATAGGTGGTCAGTTTGCTACGTACTAAGTAAGGTAACCATGCATCCAAGGCCAAGCATACAAAACATATAACACAAGCATGATCATATAAATAGCATACAACCAATACAGATAAATAAAGGCTAAGCTATATTTTGGATAAACTAATTATTTAATTCTCTAATCAATATTCATTTTACACCATGCTTATTATCAATCCATGCGAGTGTAGGAACCCCACTATTATAGCCGGTGGATCGAAAGCGTACAGGACAGAACACACCTGACCACTATTATATGCCCGTGGATCGGTCTCTAGGGCAAGACGCTCCTAGCCACTATTATACCGGTGGATCGGTCTGGTCCTAACTCTCATGGTGTTCCATTGTAAGTACTTAGTGTATTTGACATGTCTTATTAAACTTAGAGTTTGGTTTATTGAACTTAGGATCTCCCACTATTATAGCCGGTGGATTGAAAACACACAGGGCAAAATGTACCTAACCACTATTATATGTCGATGGATCGGTCTCCAAGGCACCCCGCCACCTGGCCACTATTATGCAAGTTTTCACCCTAGACATGCATGTCCAAAACCATCTACTCCTTTCCTCTCAAGATGGCCAGTCCCATATCTTGAGAGTTCTGCACCTCATAACACACCCCAACATCCTTTCTTCTTCCACTCACTCACACTAGAGGCCCAACTCCTAAGTGTATGGGTCAAGGCCCACTATTTTATGCCACCCAAGTCCGCTCACTATCTTCCCTTATGGTTTTCTCTTGAAACCCTAATTTGGGCTTATGTGGCCCATCCTTCTCTGCCTTATGCAACTAAGGCTTCTTTAACACCCCACACATCACCCCACTTAGATTCAACTCCTATTATTTCACTTTACTCCCCCAAGTACACGTATGACCACAAAACCCTAGTTGGCCACACCAAACCCTGACACCTTCTTTCCCACATGTCACCCCTCCATTTCTCACCTGCCATCCTTGTTTTCCCATGATACCCATACCCATCTTACACATGATATTCTTTTCCTCTCATCCCATACTCTGCTCGCCCTCATTTATTTTTACTTTCACAACCATCTCAAATTAGGGTTTTCCTTCCAAACCCTAGCTAGGTTTTCTATGCACCCTTATACTAACCCATGTAATATTTTTCACCCAAAGCCTCTAATCACCCAAACAACTCTTCCCTTATCTTATTACACCCTAAGATAACTTTTCAAATGTAAGGATCATCCCCATGCAGACCCCATCCATCCATACAAACCCTAGAATTTCCATGCAAACCCTAGAAATCCCCATGCAACGTTCACCCCACTCTTTTATTTTGTTCATTCTCCCCTTTTATTTTCACCATCATAGATCATGAGATAATTAGGTCAATCCCATATCCCCTTGGTCAACTCACTTTCCTTTTTTCCTTTTTCATCCTTTCACCTCATATTAATACATTAAAATATCCTTACATGCATGTCATAGAGGGTCACATCATACAACATCATAAGCACAAACACACACACACACACACACACATTATACCCATGTCATAAGGAAACCACATAAGAATACCTCAACTCCAACCTGCGCTACACATAAAACAGTTATAATAATCATAAGATACACAACAAAACATAGCACATGGCATACAAGACACATAACACACACATAGAGGGCCTTAGCTATATCCTTATCTAATACGACATCGGTCTTGGAGCACGCTCTTATGCCTTCTTAGGGTTTTGACTGGGTTCACGTATAAGAGGAAAAAACTAAGGATTAATTTTTCTCCTACCAAAATTACTATTATTTCCTACTTTACCCTAATATTAGGGTTCTTATTATTAAGAGAAGCTTTACAAATTAAAATAGGGTTTTTATTCTCAAGGTAGCCAACTAGGTTATTACTAGTTAAAATAGGTTCATGTTAAGGTATTTATAGCCATATTTATATTATTAAAGATAATAGCTTTAATACTACTACTAATAGTAAGAATAATAGTTGTAGAAATAATAATAATAATAGTAATAGTAATAGTAATAGTAATAATCTTAAGAATAATACTTAAAAGGGGTCCTAATAATCATAATAATAGAAACCTTAGTGATAATAGGGTTACGGTTAATAATAGTGTTAGTAATAAAAAAAATAGTAATAATAACAAAAATGATACTATTGTTAAGGATAATACTAATAATAATAACAATTGAAACAATTATAATGTAAGGGTTCAAATATTTACAATTATAATAATAGTAATAATATACTATGGTTAGCATTAATAATAATAATAATGATAATAATAGTAAAAGTAATAATGATATTAATGGTAATAAAAATAAGGATAATCATAATAATAAATAAAATAGGGTTTCGGCTTCTTTAAAATAATAATGGGATAAATATCTCAAGGCTATATTTAGTAATAACAATGATAAAAATAATAGTAATGATATAATAATAATAATAATAATAATAATAATAATAATAAGGATAATAACATTAATACAAATAAAAGAGATAATAATAGCATAAATATGGTTTTAAGGGTTGGTGGCACTAGCAATAGCGCACGGCGGCGGCGGCAGGGAAGAGAGAAGAGGGGTAGGAAGTAGGTTGTTTAGGATAGGAGAGGGGGATGAGAGGGTGATTGAGGTGATGGATTATGCCTTAGGTTGAGAGGGCTGGAAAGGGGTGGCGCAGACGACGCCGGTGTGGTGGCCAAAGGTGGTGGAGAAGGAGAGGGAGGCAGGGGAAAAGGAAGGTAGGGGGAGGTAGAGGAGGTCCTGCTGGTGGTTTTGGGAGTAGAGGGAGTGGTGGTTGTGACGGAAATGGCAGTGGACGGCTGCGCGAAGGGTGGCGGTGGGTGAGTTGAAGTTGGTCGAATGACCAACTTTGCACGACCAAGGTGGCTCGTGTAAGGAGGATTGAGGGTAGTGAGGGGTATAGTTTGGTGAAGGGTGGTGTAGGGAGTATTTTGGGCGGCGGTGACGAAGTGGATGATTGACCAGGCGGCGGCGCACAAAGGAAAAAATTTTTGGGCAGAGAAAAAAGGTTGAATGGGGGGTGGTTGAAGGATATTTATAGGCCATTGATTGGGGGAAAATGACAGAGTGAGAAGAGGGGAAGATGATGGCACGCGTGGTAGGTCGTTGGCCGGCGACGTACGTCTGGTGTAGGCCTGCAAAGTTGCATGCGCAGGTTATTTAGTTGAGGAATATAGAGGGTTTTCGTTGAGGAAGTGTGTGTGTGTGTGTGTGTGTGTGTGTGTGTATAAGCACAGAAGGCTGGATGATCAGTGATGGTGATGGGGCATGGGTTGATAGAGAGGGATAGGGTGATGGTGGTGGTTGAGGGGATGGTTCGATTCGATAGGTAAGGGGTATGGGTGTGTTGTGTGAGGTAAGGAGAAGATAAGGAGAGTGGTTAGGGGGAAAAATGGGGCACAAAAAGGGGTAACTAGGGGTAAAATGGTAGGGTAGGGTATAAATATTTTATTTTAGTTTTATGTTTAGTTTGGATAGTTTAGGGTACCGAGTAGAAAATATATCGGGGGAAAATAATTTGGTTATAGGATAATTTTAACACAAATGAAAGAGGTAAAATAATTAGAAAAAATATTTAAGAATTTATTGGGGTTACGAGTCAAAAGTTAATAAAAATAATAATTTGGTTAAGGTTTAATGGTTGGTTTTGAATAAAAAGGTTAAACACCTAAAAATAAAGGTTATAAAATTTTGAAATGTTACACGATTGACTAGGGGAAGAGCAACTTCTGCCAGGAGGTGCATGGCCACGTCCTCGGCTCGATCAACCTTTTCCCATAGGTGATTACAAAATAAGCATGCTCTATATGTTCCCACTTTGATGTTTCCCTCTGTGTGTTATTACTAGGACACCATTTGTTTTGTTGAACATTTAGGTTCTACCATACTTATTTGTGTGGGTTCAAGAATCTCATCAATAAGATTAGAATAGTATCATAGATGTGATGATGAATGGTCAAGCATCATTTAAACCTTATACATAATGTTAGAAGGAAGTGGATGTACGGATAGATCAATGGTTGAATCATCAAAATAAAAACTTTCTTCTTATAGATTGATAAAAGTGAAAGTCTTTCAAAATGTATATAATGTCGATATGAGAATAGATTGATGATCTTTTTATAATGAAATATCTTATGTGAACATGGTAGTCTGTGCGTCAACATCAAGTAACACTCACATTCCAAGGATTTGGGACCAATCGTATTGGACCTCTTACAGTCTTATTATCGTCTTCAATCAAGTCTAACACTCTACGACATATAACAGACATAACCTCCTTGAACAATATGCCATCTGTAGAGTAATGTGGAATAATAATCCATGATTGCTCCAAATCTTTTTTTTACCTCATTAATTTGGAGTCTTATCAATGTGTCGATATTCAGACATAATGTGTCAAAACTCATCTGCGATAATGATAAATATTTTCTTAGCTTGTCATGCTCACTTTCCACCTTGCAATTAAAATTTCAAAATATACGTAATAGTTCATTATTATTTAGTAATAAGTTAAATGACATTAAATATTTATAATAAAAAAATTATATCTATTGGTCTTATGAGTGCCAAAGTGAAAAATTTTATCAACCCATACTGAAACAAACATATCCTTATATGGATTCAACTAGGTCTCATATACATATTATAAAAGATGTGGAAATCTACCCTTTTTGTTACCCATAAGTGGAAGCTCGTTCTCATTTATCTCAATTGTATTGATTGCACTATCTTCCTCCAACCTCCCAAGAAACGTTCTCTCAATACTATAATACCCAGCTTTTTTATAGCATATGAGAGAACATTCTTACTAATGTGACATCTATATAAGAAGGGTGCGGCATTAGGAAAGACTTTTAGAACTATTTGTATTAGCCCTAGTTCCCTATTAGTGATCACCACATTTAGTTCATGAGGCTCCACCAATCTCTTTACCTTATGAAGCACCCATTCATAGTTATCTTCCTTTTCCTTCATATAAATTTCAAGGCAATGGTAAATGAAATGCCCCGAAATTTTATAATTCTAAAGATTATATTTAAATAAGGTTTTATTTGAAAATTTAATTTAACAAATTATTTTTAATAAAATAAAAGGAAATTTATTAGGGCAAATTAAGAAGAAATTTTATAAATATGTTAAGTAAAGGAAATTTGGGTATATTATCTAATTAAAGATTTTAATTTGGGAATTTATTTAAATAAATTATTTTATGCAAATTAAGAAAGAGAAAATAGTTTCAAATTAATGTTAATTTTATAAATAATTTAATTAAATAAAATTAGAGTGATTTATTAATTTAAAAATGGAAATTTTGGAAAATCTTTTAAAAATCCTAATTTAGCCTAAAAAGGGATTTAAATATTATTTTATTTAAATACCCCAAATATTTTAATTAATTTATCTAACCCAACCATCCTATTTCTATTTTTCCTTTTTCCTTTTATTTCTTTCCTTTTCTTCCTTTTTCCTTCTTTTTCTTTCTTCCTCTTTTCTTTTTCTTTTTCTCCTCGCCGAACTAGGCCTGGCTCGCGGCCCAATCTCCTTTCCCCTTTCTCCTTTCCTTCAGCGCGGCCCGGCCCGTGCAATTGTCCTCCTTCCCCCTCCCTCGCTGCGCCGCATTTTGATTCTTTCTCCCACTCAAATGCGGTGTTTTGATCATTACATTTTTACCGTTGCGCGACAGCCCCGGAACGCCGTTCTTTATCCCTTTTTACACCCAAAACTCGTCGTATTATTTAATGAACATAACCCTCACGCCGAACCGCCCGGTTTCCTCCCTTTTTCTTTCTTTTCTTTCCCCCGAACCGCCCGATCCAACCTCCCCCATCTTCTTCTTCCTCTTCTAGCCCAACGCCATAACTAACCTTCCACCTTCCCCCGAAAATGGCGCTGCCTGCCACACGTGTCGTGACCGGCCTTTCTCCCTCCCATTCTCTTCCCCTCGACGCATAATTCAATTTGAATTGCCCCAATCTCCTTTTCCTTCCCCACGTTGCTCCCAATTTCCCTCGCAATGGTCGGGAAAATTTCAAAATTTATGCCGCCCGATCAACACCATAACCGTCCCATTTCTCACCGGCTTCGACCTCCTGGTAACTTCCACAACTCGAGCCTACCCTCCACTACTATAAATACCCCTCGTATGGCTCGAAATCGAGCTTTCTTTTCCTAAAAACCCGAAGTGCAACCGGCGCCACACCGCCACTTTAGATGCCCCGTTCTCCACCGTTAGCCAACCTCGCCGACTCTTCTTCCTCCCAAACTCTTCCCTGCAACACCCGCTAATTAACTAAACCATCCACATCCTTCGATTCTCCTTGCACGGGCCTCCATAACCGTGCAAAGTTTGCTGCTCATCTCACCGGAATTTTTACCCCGAAACCTTAAACCACCGTCCACCACCACATCTGCCACTTCTGCCACCCTCTAAACCACCCAATATCTCCTGCTAATTATCCTCCACCGACCCATAAACTTATTTTATTTTTCTCCTTCCCCCTTCCCTCTTTTCCTTCATTTTCACCCCTCTTAGATCACTTTTCCAGCCACCTCTGGGCACCACCGCCGGTGCCACCCATCCCCTCCAACTCAAGGTGAAACCCTAGACCTTTTCAACACTTCCTTTTGATTAATTGATAATTATTATACTTTTATCCTAATTTTTAATGTTAATTCAATTTTAATTATTATTATTATTATTATTATCAACTATAATCTAATTGCTAAATCTTTTTGGTAGGTTTGGGAGTATTCTTGAGTTAGATAAATTATTATTCTTGAATTTTTGTTATTTACTAGAATTATTACATGTTTACTATTAATAATAATAATAATAATAATAATAATAATAATATTATTATTATTATTATTATTAGTGTAATTATTTATTTAATATTATAATTATTTCAGGAGGGGTAGAAACCTAAAATTTTAATTAAGTCTCACACCTTTGCTTTTTATTACTATTATTAACATTTTTAACATTATTACTAATTATAATATTATTATTATCTTTATTAACTTTTATATTATAAGTTTATATATTATATTAATATCATTATTACATTTTTGAATAGTATTATTATTAAATGGGGTGGTTTCGAAAGCCACCTCGTAATTTTAAGATTTATGGTATTATTAATATTAATATTCTACTAATAAGAGTATTATTAATAATGTTTTACTTTTATTATTATTATTATTATTATTATTACTAATACTATTTTGGTGAAGGGTAGAAACCCTTATATCACCACCCTTTTCCAATGAAAATAGTAATTTATTTGTATTTTTAAGTAATATTTTGTATAGTTAATTATTGTGTAGTATTTTTTTAATTAAAAATCAAATCTTAGAATAATTTAGAGAATAATAAAATTTTATAAGGAAGCCTAATTCTAGTATATTTTTATATAATAGGTGAACCCAATGAAACCCCTCAAGTGAAATAGGAGCGTGCACCAAGACCGGTGACAATTTAGGTAAGGGTTTACTAAGGCCATTTGTGTGTTTATATGCATTATGTGTTTCATATGCCATGTATTCTATGTTTATTATTATTAATCATTTCATATGTGGCATGATTATAGAGTTGACGTATGTTGGTGTGAATAAACTATGGCATGAGAATTAAGTGTATGTCTGTGTTATTATTGTATGATATGGCCTTAATACATGCATTTTAGGGTTGTAAAATCATGATGGGAAGTGTAACAATGTAGTGTTGGGGTTTTGCATGAAATGGCATGGTGCTAGGGTTTGCATGGAATGGTATGGAGTTAGGGTTTGCATAAAATGACATGATGTTAGGGTTTGCATGGAAGCATGTCTACGTGGAGTTAGGGTTGCTTATGAATTAGGGTTTGCATGGAAGTGTGGTATACGTGGAGCTAGGGTTTACATATGAATTAGGGTTGCATGGAAGTGTGGTCTACGTGAAGCTAGGGTTTGCATGTGGATTAGGGTTGCATGGAGGTATGTCTACGTGGAGTTAGGGTTTGCATGGAAGTGGGGGTATGCATGGAAGTGTGGTACGTGGAGTTAGGGTTTGCATGTAAGTGTGGTACATGGAGTTAGGGTTTGCATGGGAGCTAAGGTTTGCGTGGAAGTGTGGTTTACGTGGAGTTAGGGTTTGCATGGAGTAGGGTTTGCATAGGAGTTAGGGTTTGCATGGATTTAGTCATGCATGTTTGGGCAAATGTTTGTGAATGACAAATGTTTTTGAATAAAATATTTAAGACACTAATATCTTAAAGTGGAAGATATTGAGACGGGACCAGCCGATCCACCGGTTAGGAATAGTGGTTAGGATTTTTACCCTATGTGTGGCCGATCCACCGGTAAAAATAGTGGTTAGGACATGATGTCCTATATGTATCCGGCCCACCGGTTATAATATTGGGGGATCCCGAGCTCAATAAAGACAAACCAGATCATCAATGCTATTAAAAGATACTAATTACTTACAGTGAAACACTATGCGAGCAGGAACCAAGCCGATCCACCGGTCAAGAATAATGGTTAGGGTTTTACCCTATATGTGACCGATCCACCGGTAATAATAGTGGTTAGGGTATGATGCCTTATGTGTGACCGGCCCACCAGTTATAATTGTGGGGTGTTCCTATTTTCGCATGGATATGATAAAAGGCATGGTGTGTATCGACTTTTGATAAAAGAAAGATTAAATGATTAATTCGGACCTTTTGGGCCTTATGTGTGGACTTGTTGATTATAAGTTATGGATTTCACTTTGCACTTCTATGTATCATATATACGGGTTGTAATTGTATGTAATCATTATCTTGCATGATTTAATGTGTTATATGCTAGCCTTAGTACTCGGTTATCTTACTCAGTACGTAGCGTACTGATCACTCGTTTCATGGGTGCTGCTCATTCCCACGAGAAGAAGGCTCGTATGATCTGTTGCAGGTAGGAGACACCTACTTTGATGCTATCAATGTCTATGGGATATCAAGAAGGGAGGAGTGATAGCTAGGTTGAACCTAGGGTTGTAAATGAGCCGAGCCGAGCCGAATACCCCTATGCTTGGGTTCGGCTCGTTTAACTAAATGAGCCTAAAATGTTGTTTGGGCTCAGCTCGTTTAACTAAACGAACGAGCCGAACCGAGCTTTTAACGAGCCGAACCGAGCCAAGCTCACGAGTCAAAGCCAAAAAATGAACCGAGCCGGGCTTTTTCGAGCTCGAGCTCGGCTCGTTTAATAAACGAGCTAGCCCGAGCCTCACTTTGAGGCTCGTTTAATTAAACGAACGAGTCAAGCCGAACCGAATACCGAACTAACTCAGCTCATTTACAACCCTAGCTGAACCAATCTCTAGAGTGACGTGGCCGTTGTCTTTTTAAATTTATGACTCATGTTGTCTTTTAATATGTTTGAATTTTCGAAACAATTTTACTAATGTTGTTTAATTATTATCTAGAAAAACAATAGCTAGTATTTCGAATTATGTAAGACTTGTGCGTACTCTGGTTTTCGTTTTTATAAATTTGGATTTTATGGTACTATTAATAGTATTTTCTTAGCCTTAGCACTTGGTACCGGAATGGTAGGAGTGAACCGGTCTGGTACTAAGTGTGGCGGTAACATCCCAGAAATTTACGGTTTTAATTTATGAGCATTACTTTTAAAAAAATGTGTAAATTTTGGTAGTGTTACAGTAAAATTCTTACTACTAGACATACAACCTCCAAGAAAAAAAGTTGTACTTGTTAGTTCTGTATGTGCAATCCAAACAAATGATATATGAAAATTCATGCAACAAAGCAATAGAATCCATATGCGCAAATACAATATCACAAACCACATTATAATCGAATAACCGACGATGCCATGATCAATATTTGTTGGTTTCCATGAAGTATAATAACTGTTGCATGAAGCTCTATACCTTAAACTTATATCTAACGTTATAGATTGTCCTACATGTTGTAGTATCATTCCCATCACCCCTGTTTCAACTTATCAGTAATCTCCCTTGGTTTGATATTTATTTGTGTTAGTTTGTACACCAACCCGCGTTCTTCTAGAGATAATTGACAAGAAAATGAATACCCCTACAAATACTTACCTAATCTATGAATATGCATTCTACATTCTACTACTAGTCTCCAACCATTGTAAACATCTTCCCTTCCACTAATCTTAAATTCACAACCACACTTTTTAGTCCCGATAGATCGAACACTTTCGGAATTCACAAAATGTTGTCTTGTTTAAGTACCACCTCTCCTCCAACGTATCTAAACTCTACATTTTTTCGACCTCTCAATACATAAAACCATATTATGTGGCCTTTCAATTTTTATAACCACCCAATTAATAACTTATGATCATTAAAAAAATTCTTCGTAGCAAATAATCTACTCTAATCAGTATTAATTGAATCTAAATTTTTTTAATTAATATTCAAAATATAAAATTATAAGGAATACATAAATATAAAAATAAATAAAATAAATTATGGAAGGAGGGTTTATGGATAATTCACCCGGTAGAGTTTAAAATTGATGGACAATACCCTAAAAGATTTTACCCTCTATTGGGTAAATCGTCCGTCAATATTAGGGAATAATGAATGACATGCCCTATAGAGTCAACTTATAATGAGTAATTGGCCTGTAAAATGTTCCTTCTAATGCGTGAATCGCCCATTAGCTTTGCTTAATGATGGATAATTCGTCCATTAGCTAAAAGTTTGACAGCTCAGTTACTCATCACGTCTAATTTTTTTTATAAAAAATCCGTCTTACCATAATTTCGTCGAGTTCATCTTCTCTAAGAAATTTGTTATATTTATTACATTTTTCCATAATTATCGTATCCAAGGTTGAAAAAAAAATGTGATTAATTAATAAGAAGAAAAACAAAACAGAGAAACAAAATAGGGCTGAAAAGAGGTAGTTAACAAATAAAAAAGTTAAATTTATCAAATAATATAAATAATTTCTTTTAAAGGGGTATGAATTTGAAAATAAGACGTACATATAATAATACTCCAGTAACAATGACCTATCATTGTAGCACGAATATGAAAATGAAAATATTTATTCTTAAAAAGTTAAATTATATATTGTATTTTTATATATTGTAAAGTATATAATATGGCCATGACTATAAAATAAAAAATATTTTTGGAATAAAAATAATAAATTAAATAAAGTTTTTGCCATCACAAACAAACTTAGGAAAAGGACAAGAATACCCTTGGCAGACCACCGCCGACAGTACTATAGTGTAGGCCACCGTACAGCTCACTGGCACAGTGGCAGAACTTGCTGATAGCCTGATGCTCTACAGTCCATCCTGCACCACACGGTCCACACCATGCCTTATAAGAGGGCGAAAATCAAATCGATCCCTATTGCATCTTGTTCCTCCATTTAATTCATCTTAAATTTCATAATTCATACAATAGTACTCCGATTTTCTCTCTCCTTAATAGTTTTTCTCACGCTTTCGATCTTTCCCACCGCTTGTGTTCCTTTTCGCTTTCGTAAAGCTTGGGTTTATTTTCGCGACAACGAAAACCAGAAATAATTACAAAAACATTAACGACGGTTCTGGATCCGTTCAGTAATAGATCGATCGTCGGTGTTCGATAGATATGGTTCCTCATTGTCTGATCTGAGGTGAAGAGCAAAAAGTGTTTGTCTTTTAATTTTAGCTTAAAATTTTGATGCGTTTATATCTCTCTCTTTGTAACTGTAATGTTCGATTTGAATCTGAATTTGTTGCGCTGTTTATTTACACTGCTGTTCTTTTCGTTCAATATTGATGGTTTCTTCATTATTGCCGCTCATTATTATGAGAGCTTCCAAATGAGTGAATCTGAATTTGATTGGATATTTGATTCGCTTATCAAGTAATCATTCTGTTCTTTCCTAATTTATAGGGCGTAAATCATGTTTATTTTATGTTTTACTTAATAGATAAATAAGAGTAGGAGATTCCATTAACGCTTTGTTTGTTGTTAGGAGTTAGCTTTCCTGATATTTGAATTAAGTATGGGGGGATCCTTTTGTTTCTAAAGATGTAAATATGTTGTCGTTACGCAAATCTGGATATGCTTTTAGTTTGTTTTGGTGCTAAGAGGCTTGGTGACAGCTTAGCTTAGAGATATTGTAGCAACTTCTAACTATAATGCTAATCTGACTTTGGTTTCTTGGCCATCTAAAGACTTCTCTCCATTATTTTGGATTCGAGTGAGCGAGCGTAAATAATAAAAATTCTCCGGGTGAGCGTGAACATAAAAAATACGGCTGGGTGAGGATAATGGAAGTAAATTGATGTGAACTTTTTGAAATAATATTTGGACAATATTGATCTAACCTTGATGAAAAGTTGTTTTAATTTTGTTTGGATTAGGGTGAATTGTGGTGATGAAGGTTGTATCATTTAATTTAATACATTCACCTCCATTATCCTCAAATATGAGGGGCATTGATTAATGAAACACCAAGACTTATGTGTAGAACAAAATGTAATTATAAGGTCTCCATTATACCCTTAATTATTTTGTTGTCTTAGAACACTAAATTATAATTTAATTCTCATAGAAATTTGTTTATTTACTAGTGGTGATTAAATATTTGTGGTTTCCAAGAGTAATTCTGCAAATGAATTGGTTATACACAAGAACTAAGTCAACAAAATCTTCAACTTCTAGCTGGCATTTTGTTGTGTCAGAATTGTAAATAAGCTGTTTATTACCATCCATACGGTGAGATTACATAGATAATTGTAGCATGCAGTTCAAGTATGAAGAAGAATGGAGAATCACTCACTAGGCTTTTGTTTTCATTGTAGTAGCACTGGGTCTCACCACTTAATTGAGTAATCATGTATCGCTTCTACATCGTAGCATTGCTTCCTCTTTTGATAGGATTCCTATTGACGGAATTTGGATTTGTAAGACGCTAGTGTTTGATGCCAATTATAATTGCTGTGAATTTGGCGAGATGAAGAAATTGGCTATAGAATAAAATGTTTGGAAATTATTTTAGGAAAAAAACACAAGTTAAGAGATGATGGAGTAAAGGAAGAATGGGATTGAGGAGTGAAGTGTATGATTGGAAATAGCTATAATTTGTTTTGTACACAAACTTTTATGCATCAAATAATATAATTGTTAATAAAAATGAAGTGAATGGATGTGAATTAAGGGGAATAAAACCTTGATGGTGATATTAGTATTGATGAGAATAATAATAATTATATTACAATTAATAATATAATTAACATTAATTATTGTTATAATCATATTAATAATTCATGATCATTGCTTTATTAATATTTTTTAATTACTATAATGATTATTATTACAAAGAAACGTAATTAGAATTATGATAATAATTATCAACATTTATAATAATTATATTAGTATTATTAATTTAATTATCATAAATGGAAAAATAATAGTATTATTATAATTATAATAATAATTTGGTATATTAATTATATTAGTGCTAATTATTATTTTTATAATTATATTAATAATAATATTATGAAAAATTATAATAATTATATTAATAATCATAATAATATTAATGATATCAATAATAATAATAATAATATAATAATAATATCAATAATAATAAAAATTTAAAATTATAATAATTATTATATTAAAAAATTTAATTATTATAATAATAATTTAATTATAATAAATAATAAAATTTAATTATGAAATTTACTAACAATACTAATAGAATTTTTATTAATAATAATAATTTTAATTATAATAATAGTTATTATAATAATTTATGATTATTTTAATTGCAGTAATAATTATTATAATAACTATAATAATTATTATAATTATAACAAAGATAATAATAATTAATAATAACTATAATAAAATTATTATTATAAATATGATGTGATATAATTATTATCAATAATAATAGTAATAATTACTTTGATAAGATGTGATTTCATCTGGTGCTAATTTGATTTGATTATATAAGGTGAGGAAAACAATACCTAATTCACCTTGATTAACCTAGGTAAAACTTTCATATAACGTCCCAAACGGGGTGGAAGGAAGTGAATGATTTTGTTACCCCAAACCAAATGGACATTCATTGGGTGGTTTGTGAGCACTTGAAGATATTTAAAACATATAGAAATGATTTCTAGAGTATTAATATATGTCTTAGTGGTATTAAAAATTCCATTACCGGTAATCCTAAGGTACTTGCTTAAAAAGCGAAAATGACGGTAGGTAATCTGTAACGAAACTCTCTCTCCATCATTTTATTCTCGTGTTTATTGGAGAAAGCTTATAGGTGAGGAACCTTGATTTTCTTGGACGCTCTGTTAATATTTATTTGATTGTTTTAGATCTGCATCAGGATTGGGCTGAATCATTAGCATGTATGCTTTTTCTTACGTTGAGTCGGTTGCTTATTTTGCAGTGCTAAATTAAGTTCTTGACCATTGCCTATTTGCATGAGGAATCATGTCTAGAAGGCCAGTAAATCCCGCTAGGCGCCTTGTTGGCAGCAGCAGTTTCCCATTTTCTGGAGCTTTCCCACAAAAGACTCGCTCATCTCCTTTATTATCACTTACCCTCATTCTTCTGGTACACTCATTTCTTATGCTCATTTGAATATGTTTCCATGAATTGTGTTTTTGCTAAGAGCTGAATGATCAAACTTCCCCTTACTTTATTTAGAGAATTGTTCTCTACTGATTTATTGAGAGAGCGGATGTGCTTTATCAATGCTTTGCCTTTTTTAATTTTGTTTTTCTTTGCCTTCTGTAATTGTAGGGTGGATTCCTAATTTTTGGCTATTTATACAGCAGCTCAGGTCTGTATTTGTTTCCTGTGCAGTTTTGTCTTTCAGATATTCTTGCTCTAGGGTGTTTGTTTCTCATTCTCATGTGTGTCCATCAAAATGCTTCTCATGCCTGATTACATTTATTACACTCACATAACAATCCTTGTGGGGAAAAGAGATACAAATGAGCTTATAATTTCTATCTGATGATGCACGATCATTTTGCCTTTTTTTTCACTTCTTTTTTCTCTCCTAGTTCAATAAATATAAATGCATACTTCTAACCGGAGACAATAAAAATTGTCAAAACTGGGTTTTACTTATTTAAGTAAATGATTTGTGTAAAATATTATGTCCTCTCCTCCCCCTCTAATTTTCCCTTCTGTTGAACCAGTGAAATATGGTTGATCATTATTTCATTGATCTCCTTCTTCTTCTTTTTCTCCTTCTTCTTCTTCTTTATTGTAAATTATTTCCACGCTACTAGACACTAGTTCTGAGTTCATTGTGTTTTCCATCTTGCAGGCAGCAAGGAAGTTGTTAGCAGAAGTGATGGTAAGCCTTCACTTTATGTTGATTAGAGTTGATTTATTGTTCATTTCAAATGTCACGTTCCTACATCTTGGTGAAACTCTGTGAATTCAAGTCTTATTCAAATGAAAAAGACGGTATTTTCCTCTTTTTTTATGTTTATGTTTATTTTATTTTATTAACTTCTTGCTGGCTAGTTTATTTCCAATCAATATGATTGGATGGATGATGAGATCTTCACTCTGACCAACTTTTCCTTCCTTGGGACATTAGTTGGACCAACCCTTAACTTTTGTGGTTTGGGGATATAAATGACACCCTATTTTTTAATTTTATTATTATTGAACTAATTTTTATTTAGGTTTTCTTACAATATACTATAGGAACTTTTTTCTTAGGTATTCAAATAATTAGGCTTCTGGTAGAATCCATAGAGGTACCGAAACCGCACTGAAATTTATGCAAGCAAACAAAAATTAATTGGGTGATGAAGAGAGAGATTGTTTATATTCTTAGACATGGGACGATACATCTAGAGCTGACAAAAGTTGATCTGCCTTGTCCGACTTGACTCGACCAGCACAAAGCTCGATGCTACATAACCCGATAAATTTATCAATCCGACCCAACCTGAATATAAGTAACTCGATCCGATCTCAATCTAACCTGACCCACCATTAACCTGACTCGTTATCATCTCGACCCGCCATCAACTCGACCTAACTCGACAAAACCAAATTGTATATTAACCAGTTATAATAAAAAAAAAATGCATATCTTATTATTTATTTAAAGTTGTTAAAAATATATTATTATTTAAATTTTACTTATTTTTCTTACTTTTATTGTGAATTTACTTATTCACTGATGATATTTTAATTTTACTCATTTTGTCGCATAAAAACACAACATCAAAATGTCATAATAATAAACAAATAACTATTAATAATAAATTATTAATCACATGTTTACATGAAGTTCAACTTAATGCTTGCCTACGAGGTTAATGATTTAGATTAATTTTGGTGGTATGTCTGATATGGCTCAAATCCAAAGTGATTCGATCCAGAATTAGCTCTGCCTGAACCCAACCCTACCCATCAAAAGTTAAAAAGATCTGATTCGTCAAGTTAACCCAAATATACTCATCAAATTAACTCAAATACAAAATCACCTGAATGCGAGCTTGTTCGGCTTAAACCTGACCCGATAAGGATGTAAAAGGGGCGGGTACGCCTATACTTGTACCCATACCCATATCCAAAAAGAAAATCTGTACTCGTACCCCAAACGAGTATCCACTAACACATTCATATCCATATTTGTTGTATATCTGTCACCTAATGAATAATTCATTTACACATTGACGGATATTATCTAGTGGATAAATCCATTACCATTTATTTAGAGTTAAGACAAATGACAATTTTAACCTTGATTTATGCCATATTTATTTTAAAATTAAGGGTAAAAGGGTAATTATATATATCCAGTAAATAGGTACGGATATGGATATCCCATACCTGTATCCATACCCGAACTTGATGGGTATTTTTTTCCATCCTCCATATCCATTTATCCATATCCGTTAAGTATCAAATAGATAAAATTCTTTGAGTTTCGAGTAAAATCCATCGTGTTTACATCTCTAGACCTAACTCGACAAGTTAACTCAAAATAATTCAAACCCGACCCGACGTAAGCTTGAATTATCTTAACCCAAACCCAACCTGACCTGATAAATCGACCCGATATAACCTGGATCTACAATGACATGAAGTCGAATCCGACCTAACCAATAACGCGACCCGAAATGACCCGGCCCGACCCACAACCAACCTAAAAAGAAAAATGACTGCTAATAACCCAACCAAAGAACGACTTGACCCGCTATAACCCAAACCAAACCTGACCCGCCCGATCTGATTGTCACCTATAGATACATCCAGGCATTCAAGATCGTGGCACCTTCCACCAACAAACTTCTCTTTTTCCCTGCTCCCCTCAGTTCCCAACTCTATTTTATACTCCCCCTAGCCCTATCACTGACAGAAAAGATACTCCAAGGCAACAACCAAATAAAACCAAGGACAAACTCTCCCTACCCCACTCTAATAAGGAGAAAACTACGAATGCAATGGCTAAAATGCCTTAGCTAGCCTGTATGTTACACCAGACCTCACAACCCTCCTTTATTCCTCCTAACATATGTGTATTTAATCACGGGCCTATCATTACCCTCCCCATGGATTTTCACCTTGTCCTTGAGGTGAAAAGTTAGAAATTGTTGGTTAAGTTGCTCAAACTCTTCCCATGAAGCCTCAAAATCTGGCAACCTTTTCCACTTAATCAGCACCTCTAAAACCCCCAAAGTATTATACCTTAGGTTCAACACTTCGCCTCAACTTTATAAGGTCCAAAATACCTTGGTGCAAGCTTTTCATTAAGGTGTTTGGCGAGTGATTGTTGTCTATATGGCTTTAGCTTCACATACACCCACCTGCCCACCTCCAGTTCTTGCTCACATCTTCGATGGCCAGGTTGGTGAAAAGTTAGAAATTGTTGGTTAAGTTGCTCAAGCTCTTCCGATGAAGCTTCAAAATTTGGCAACCTTTTCCACTTAATCAACACCTCTAAAACCCCTTGAGTATTATACCTTAGGTTCAACACTTCGCCTCAACTTGATAAGGTCCAAAATACCATGGTGCAAGCTTTTCATTAAGGTGTTTGGCGAGTGATTGTTGTCTATATGGCTTTAGTTTCACATACACCCACCTGCCCACCTCCAGTTCTTGCTCATGTCTTTGATGGCCAGCTTGATTCTTCATCCTATTTTAACCTCGTAGGAGATGCTGTCGGAGCTCAGATAGTGAGGCATCTCTATCTAGTAATTCTTGATTCACAGCTTCAAAAGAGGTACTGAATCTCTTATGTCTTAGCAAGGGTGGTGGGCTACTAGGCTATGACCATAGAGAGCCTTAAAAGAGGTGATATGAGTTGTTGAGTAAAATGAAATATTATACCAATACTCGACCTAGGGAATCCATCGTGACCACTGCCTGGGTTTATCCCTTGTAGAACAACTTAGATATGTCTCCAAAATTCAATTTTCTTGTCAGTTTGAGGATAGTATGCCGTGCTAAAACAGGTAGTGGTCCCCTAGAGCTTGAAGAGTTCCTTCCAAAAATTATGTACAAACACCTTGTTCCTGTCTAAGTCAATTGACCTTGGCACCTCATGTAATCTCACGATCTTCTTGACGAACAAACATGGCTGCTACAGATCTTGCATTAAAAGGGTGCTTAAGAGGGACAAAGTGACCATACTTTGTTATATGGTTGACCACCATCACAAAACAATCAAAGCCTTGTGAGAGAGGTAATCCTTCAATAAAATCCAGTGAAATATTGTCCCATACATGGGTGGGAACCAGTAGTCGCTACAGTAACCCTGTCGGTTTCATGGCCTGGTACTTATTTTGTTGACAGACGACGCAATTAGCCACAAATTCTTGAACAACCTTCTTCATTCCTACCCAATACAACTCTCTGCCCATCCTCCTGTAAGTCTTCAACACACCCGAATGTCTACCCATTTCTCTTGCATGAAATTTGGCTAGTAGCTTGGGAATTATGGTTGAGCTTGCTAGTATAACCAAACATCCCTGATGCCAATGCTCCCCTACCCGAAGGGTATACCCCTGATTCTTCCGTACGCCTTGTTGAAACCACTATTTCAAGAGTCCCAAAAGAGGGTTGACATCTATTTCGGATTGAAGAGAGCTCCACAATATCGTCCACCTAGCTGAAATTGGTGTCAAGGTAGCTAAGTTAATTTGGGATAAAGCATCAATCACTTTATTTTTCCTTCCTGGTCTATACTCTATCTCAAACTTGTAACTGTATAGCTTCGTGGTCCATTTGGCATACTCATCAAGGATCACCCGTTGTTCCAACAAGAACTTCAGACTCTGTTTATCCATCCTAACTTTGAATTGCCGTCCGACCAAATAATGCCTCTATTTCTGCATTACCAACACTATTGCCATCAATTCTAGTTCATAAAAAACTTTAGGCATGCCCTTGTGCCTAAGGATCAACTAAAGAGAGAAATATGTCTTTCTTGCTGAATTAGAACTGCCCTACACCAAGCCTAGAGGCATTTGTCTCCACGACAAAAGGCTCCTTGAAATTTGGTAACCCCAATACTGTAACCATCACCATAGCCCGTTTCAATTGCTCAAAGGCTTGTTGTGCCTCTCCATTCCAGCAGAAATTATCCTTCTCGAGTTGATCAGTTAGGGGTGCTTCAATTTGTCCATA
The DNA here is from genome assembly GCA_030549775.1 of Tamarix chinensis. Taxonomy (NCBI): domain Eukaryota; kingdom Viridiplantae; phylum Streptophyta; class Magnoliopsida; order Caryophyllales; family Tamaricaceae; genus Tamarix; species Tamarix chinensis. Next base: position 7,923,995 of record CM060179.1, on the reverse strand, counting down.
ATTTCGGACAAACTTGTGATAGTAACCAGTTAGCCGCAAAAATCCCCATACTTCACATAGGGTCTTAGGCACCGGCCACTCCTTCATACACTATAGTTTGGACAAGTCAGCCGCCACCCCTTTTGCTGGCACTATATGCCCTAAATATTCTAACTTCATCTATCCGAAGATGCATTTCTTCTCGTTCGCCACTAGCGTGTTTTCCCTTAATAGTTGAAAACCAATTGTAAGTGATTGATGTGTGCCTCCATATTTGGATTGTAGGCCAATATATGATCGATGAAAACCAATACAAACCATTGAAGATAAGCCTTAAACACCTCATTCATCAAGGCCTGAAATGTGGCTAGGGCATTAGTTAATCCAAACAACATGACGAGAAACTTATAATGTCTCTTGTTTGTGCAAAAGGTTGTCTTGTAGATGTCCCAAGTACTCATCCTTATTTGATGATATTCGGACTTCAAATCCATCTTTGAAAAGACTCTTGCCCCGTGCAATTTATCTAGCAGCTAATCAATTACAGGTATGGAAAATTTGCTCGGGACAGTCACTTTATTTAGTGCCCCATAATTGGCATAGAATCACCAACTTCCATCCTTTTTTACTAGTAGTGCTGGGCTAGAGAAAGGGTTGTGACTTAGACGAATCACTTCCGCTATTAACATGTCTCCCACCAACCTTTTGATCTCATCCTTCTGTATTTGACGGTATCTATACGGGTGCACACTCATTGATTTTGTTCCAAACAATAGGGGTATTTTATGATCCAAGTCTCGCGCATGTGGTAATCCCTTCGGTTCCTTTAGTATCTCGAGAAAGGCTCGTATCACTAAAGTAATAAAATCGTGGTTGTAATTGCACTTTGCAGTGTCGCTAATGATATTTTATATGTCGCGGTTGTCGCAGTTTGATTTTTTTTCTCCACAACAAATATTAGCAATAATGGCATATATTGGTAAATATCGGTAAATATCGGTAAATATCAGCCGATAACCGATATATCGCCGATAAATACGAGAAATTCTAAAACTGTCTCGTATTGCCAATTTCGCATATCGATTGATCCAAAATTTGATAAATATTGACCAATATTACGTATTGGGATCGATATTTAATTATATGGTATCACCTCGTGTACTTTAGAGGGAACTCTATTGGAAGAGTCTCGTTGAGTTTCTATCATTAAGTTACAACATTCGAATGTAATGCCCTTTCTTTGCCAAAAGTGTGCAACGATGGCTTGAGGGAAACTTTATTTTGGCATAATCTTGAGTCCCCTCTCAAGGTTATTGATGTATTTCTTAGATTGAAATTTATTCGTAATACCTTCCAATTAACCTATATAATTCCAAGTTTCTCTACCCGTTGCATGCCTAAGATAAAGTTTGCACTGCCTAACTCTAAATGTAAGAAATCTTCTACAATTTCTATCTCCAGCAATGTCAACACTGGCAATTCCAGCATTCTGGACGCAATTACCTATGCCCATAAGTACCCCATAGGAAGTGGTAGCAGAAAGTGGTAACCCCAAACGTCTTACCAAGTCCTATGCAATAAAGTTGTGCATAGTCCTATAGTTGACCAAAATCACCACTATTAGCCCCTTAATTTCCACTTTAAGCTGCCCAGTCCTAGGAGTAGTAAAACCCACAACTGAGTTCATGGAGAGCTTAACTTGTTCCTTTACCTTTGCAATCTTCTTTGGCTCAACCAGTAGAGGGTTCTCCTCGTCATCCTTCTCCTCATCGTCTTCCACCATCAACGTCTGTAGCTATCAATGACGATACTTATGTCCAGGAGTATACTTCTCACCACACCTGAAACACAAACCTCGATCTCAATGACACCTCATTTTTGTGTCTGATAGTCTAGAAACCTGTTGTCTGACAACCGTCCTAAGATTCTTACGTTAGAGTATTGGGGTTGGCTTGTGTGGGGATCGATCCTGTCGAAATTGGGAGAGGGCTCATTCGTGCTCTCGAAAATGAGGAAGAAGAAGATGGTAGTTGGGAGTTTGGATTGTAGCTTGAATAAGTGGATGTGTGTACATTGGGCTTAGTGTTGATCATAGTACTAGAGGGTTTGGGTTGGAGCAAGCAATAAAATCGCGATCGCGGTCGCGATTGCGGTTGCGTTCGCGGTATCGGAGCGTTCGCGGTGTGATTTTTTACTTTTTTTTCACAATAAATATCGACAAATACCAGTAAATATCGGTAAATATCGGTAAAATATTGGCAAATATTGGTTGATAACCGATATATTGCCGATAAATACGTGAAATTCTAAATCCATCGCGTATCGGCTGACCCAAAATCCGATAAATGTCGGCCGATATTACGTATCGGGACCGATATTTAATTGTATGGGCTGGAGCCCCCTTCTTGGATGATGGGGTTCTTTTCCTCTACCAATTGGGTCGACTCTTTAATTTCAGTGAGCCTAGTAGGTCTCAGCAGGCGAACCTAGGCCCTAATCGCTGGTTTCAGACCATTCAGGAACATGCTCTCCTGCACGTCCTTTGACAATTAGCCTTGCAATGGTGCTGTCAACAGCTCAAACTCCTCTAGATATTCCTCAATAGTTGATAGTTGCTGGATCGCTAGGAATTTTTCATTTAGCGACCCCATTTGTTTAGCCTAGAATTGTGTCAGGAACATCTCTCGAAAATTCCTCCATGTAGAGAATTTCTTCCCTTCCTTGGCATACTAGAATCAGGTTAGTGCCCTACCCTGCATAGGCACCACGACCTCCATCTTCTCTGTCTTCGATAATTGATTAAAGTTGAAATACCTCTCTATTCAAAACTGCCATCCATTTGGATTCATGCCATTAAAGGTTGGAAACTCTAGTTGATGGGCTGGTCGATGGTCATTATGCCACTCCTCTCTAGTCTCTTCCACTAGCGGAGGTACTCCACCACCTTCGTCTAGTTGTTTCCTTCTAGGATTGATCGATGAGGAACGCCCATTTCCAACTCGGTCTGTGCACAGTAAATGGGCGATTATGGATTCCACTATCTTCTCAATCAATCCTAGCTGCTCCTCAATCATAGGTACTCGTAGATATCCATCCTTAACCAGGTCCATTTCCTTCTTCCAATCTTCTTGAATGAGCACTGTCCGTTCGTCCACCTTTACCTCCAACTCCTTCACCTTCTTAGGCTCTATATTCTAAGTTCGTTATTGCTTTGATGCCACCTTGGTGGAATCCACAGAGGTACTAAAACCACACTGAAATGTATGCAAGCAAACAAAAATTAATTAGGCAATGAAGAGAGAGATTGTTTATATTCTCAGACGTGGGAAGATATATCCTGGCATTCGAGGTCCTGGGACCACCCTCCAAAAGACTTCTCCTTCCCCCCCCCCCTCTCAGATCCTGACTCTAGTTTATACTCCTACCCCCGTCACCAACAGAAAAGATACTTCAAGGAAACACTGAAATAAAAGTTATAACCACTAATAGACTTCCCCTACCCTACCCTAATAAGAAAAAACTACGAATGTAAGAGCTAAAATGTCTTTGCTAGCCTACCATAGCAAATAGACCCTACACTAGGCCTCACAACCCGCCTTTGTTTCTCTTAACATACGTGTATTTAATCACGGGCCTATCAACCTGAAAACATACATTTATTGTGAGAAATTCCTCTCTATAGTGAGAACCTTATCATTGGCTACAATGAGAATTAACCTTATTTTTGGTTGTTTGATTAGAATACATAGTCTTGATTCATCAAGAGCTGAACTGAACATAAAACCCCTTGAGACTCCTACCTTTCCTTTTCAGCCACCAATGCCACCTCACGCTTACTATATCTATCACATTATAGTCACAATTATCATCTCACCAACAACCACCGTGATTGCAACCCCACCTCCGTGGGGAAAATTTTATGGCAAGGTCAACCATCATTGAGTCATGTGGACTTGTTTTCACAAAAAAACAACCACCACGGTCAATCATTGGCATCCTATTTTGGCCAACCTCAAGATGTTGATAAGAGAAAGTAAGACTAAGTGATGGGAGAGTAGAACTGAGGGAAACGGACAAATCAAGATAGAGAAAAGGGAGATTAACACCCTTAAATTTTTCGCCAAAATTTTTACTTTAAAACAATGCGGAAGCAATAAAACCAAAACTAGGGATGTTACCGCCGCATAACATATAAGAGAGGTGTGGTCATTCGCTTAATTCATGCTCGATGTAAAACTAAAATGTTTAACAAAACCATAAATGAGAACCAGAGATAGCTCAAGAGAGAGGGGGAGAGATATATGCAGTAGATGACATGAAAAAATTTATAAAAGCCAAATACAATAATAGAGCTAAGAGTTAAAATAAATGAAAAGTACAAAATGTCTTAATGTAGGATGAAAAACCTAACTATCGGTTAATCTAGCTTTCTGATATGATAATTTGTTCTGCAAGCAATGGTCACAAGAGACTTGCATCAAGCTGATCAAATCTACAAAATGTCTTATGCTCCCCAGAACAAATCGAATCATCATAGTGATAACAACATGTAGTATAGTGAAGTATTTGTAAAACAAACCTATGCTAATACAAATTAAGGTTCATGCTGCACATAGGGGACATGTTTGTTTAGGTAATTCATGGAAAAAATGCTAACATATATCGCATAGAAACATACTTGCCTCAAATAGCATAACATACTAGCATTACACAACCAACACTATCTCAACATAAAATGCAAGGTCACCTAATAAATTTTTATTATTTATCTCCTAATTAGTGTCATTATCTATGATGGGACGATCATGGTACTATTACTTCCCTTGCTTTAGGAAACTGGTGTCAAGGGGTTTGTACTGGAATTTTCTACATCTACCAAACTTAAACTTTCAAGTCAAAGGGTTTACGTTCAATTTTGGATTTGTTGCACCCATCACTATAGTTACTTGTGCGAAAGGGCTTGTAATCTTTTTGCATCTATCACATTTGCAAAACCAGGACAATAGGATATTAAGTAGTCATGATAGCCTAACTCTAAGTATGCATACTCGGTAAAGGTACCTAATATTTATTAATCAAATTCTAATTCCTTATATCCAATTATTTAATGTCAAATATAAATATAAAGGTGATTATCTAAGGTGAATCACACATGCTAAGGTCTAAGACCAAGGTCAAACCATAGTCAACCCATAAAAATACCAAAATTGTTCCACGAGACTAGTTGATTGGTCCCACAAACCAGTGGACTGCTTTAGTAATAACAACTGCAAGTAGCTCAAGCAAAACAAACAAACTAGTTGAATGTTTTAGGGGTAACCAAACTAGTTGACTAGTATGAGGTCAAAATTAGGAAGAACATTCCAGCATAATTAGTTGATTGGTTTTATTGGTCAAAACAGATCAAGGTTCATACGTTTATACATAATTAAATCCTATTCTTGCATGCTCATACTTAAACCATCAAAAGTCATATAATATCACTCTTAACTTCTTGCTTACACTCCAATCATAGTTAAGATCAAATCACACATCATACATGCTAGTTCATCAAAATTCCACAATTAGGCCAAACATGCTTCCATACTCCAAACACCATGTTATACAAAAAAAATCATGCAGAACATGGCATTACAAAAAGATAACATATCACGCTAATATTTTACTCAAACATAAAATCATGCAAAACATGGCATTACAAAAAGATTACATGCCCCTCAATACTTCATGATTGGAAATAAAAATGCAATCATGCTAGAATTTAAATACAATCATACTTAAGAGATGGAAATCAACATAAAACCTACAAGCATCTAACCATGTATTAAGGTAAGTTTGATTTACATTTAAGCAAACAAATCTTCTAGCAAAGAAGACCTAGCTTGATGATAACCCTACTAAACTTTATTAATTTTCTAGGTAAAATCGAGGGAGTTAAAATCAGTCAAAGAACCTAAAAATTCAATTAAAATACTCAAAAAACCAGAAGAGAAGGGAGGCTAAATTCCTCAACCTCAACCCAAAATCTAAGAATGCTAAGAAGAGGACATTAAGACTCTTCAGTCTTTTATTTTTTTTTACCTTAACCCTTCTTTGTTTAAGGAAAATAAAAAAGGAGTTATAATGAGGATAAAAAACGAGGGAGGGAGAAGGAGTTACCTGACGTTGTTGCTAAAGAGTCATATAAGCTAAGGAGAGAGAACAAACTAGCGATTTTCCATCACCATTACATCGTTCACCCTCACCCATGCCAAATATAATATAACCAATTGAATAAGATTACATTTGACCTTTCGTAATAATATATCTACCATTTTGTAGCTGTAGCTAAACCTCTAAACCACTGACTGAACAAAATCCAAAAAAAAAAGGGGAGGGATGATACCTCCAATTCTTGCTTGATCTAATAGAGTAGAAGGGAGTATTGAGGGAGACTACATGTGGAACAGAAGAGACAATGAAGGAATGTTAGCAAAATCATTATTGAGCAGTGAAGTCCTATTGTTGAACAGTGAGAGGGGTTAAAGTTGCTAACAATAGTGATAGAAAGAAATGGGGCAAGGAATGAGGTCAATTTAGGTTATTAATTTGGGATTGTCCATGTGGATGGTTGAGAGTAGAAGTTCTTGGTTCTCATTGTGATACATCCCCTAATTTTCTAGCGTCCCTCAAATTGGAGGTTGGTGATCGCTCCAATTGGCCATGTTCAAGAGTCGAGACCGGTTCTGCATATTAGTCACTTTCCTATGGCTTTTTGTCACAGGCATAGATTTGTGGGTGTTATATGTAGATGAATTCTTGTACCTTAAGATAACAAGAGTCAGGAATTTAGTAAGTTAATTTCCACCACAATACTTCAGCTTTTTCCCAATATCCCACTAAACTTAACTATGAAGGGTGTCCCAATGCACAAGGTTTTTGGCATTGTCTCATTCAATCGTACGATCCAATGATCGTACAATCCAAAAATACAAAACGATCCACGATCCTGGGTAGAATATTAAAATAGTCAAATGATATAGAATCTTACGATCCTACGATTCTACAAAATAATACGGTAGAATCTTACGATCCTATGATTCTACATAATAACTATAACTTTTATCAATTTATTTCTTAATCTATTTCTCATTTTATTCCAACTATGTTTCTTCCTTAATCTTATGATTTTTGACCCCATATTATTTTATAAGAATTCTTGAAAATGAGTTGACGTAAAGAAATTATGATTTAGTTACCATTAAAATAATGAAGTTGATTGTTGTAAAATGTTGACAAAATAATGTAATTTTCATATAAATAGTAAAATGAATATATTAAAGTTTACAACATTATTAGTTATTAAGTTCTATTCGATTCAAAATTACTATTTTTTATAGTCATGTTAGCTTCGTATTGCAAATTAGCTTTAGTTTATGGTGTATACATGGTTCATATAATAACTTAACGTGTGTGCTTATAGCCAATTTTTTTTTTCTTGTTTTATCTTAATTCAAAAAAGTTTTAAAAGCTAATATAAAATTTTTTTAGGTCATATTATCTTAAATGATAGAAAATAGTGTTTTCTTATTTTTACCTTCATTATCATCCGTTTTCTTCTTTCTCTGTATGTTTTTTCTTAAGGCTAACAATATTGTATATGTTGAACAAATGTTTCCTATGTCCATAATCTCATTGTAATTTTCATATCTCATTTGATAAAATTATTTATGATGTTGTTGAGTTAATGTAGTTCTGATATGTAAAATAACTTCAATAATTTTATACTACTTGTAAGTTGCTAGAACTTAATTAGTGAATGTATGAGAGGTTAAGAATGTAATCTTATCTACTTTTTAATTAAATTGTATCATTTTATAACATATAAGTATACAAGTTCATTTTTTTACAGTTTTTGTAGGATCTTATGATCATATAAGCCAATTCTACAATCCGATCTTGAGCTTCCAAACCGATCCTAGGTAGAATCGCGATTCTAACAACTTTGTGCTAGCTTGACTCTATTGATGAATAGACTTCAAGATGGATTTTGTTAGTATGCTCATGTCATGACTCATGAGAAGGAACTCAAAACCTTTTGTAGTGATATGCTTGACAACTGATTTCTTTGACGATTACTATATAGTTAAACAGTGTGCATGGTGCCACTTATGTCAAATGTCTCTCATTGGTGGACATAAAACATGTATCCTTGCTGACATTTCAGATACTTTCTCCTCCTTATAGAGTACTGGAGTAGTAGTTTTGGTGCAACTTTTGTCAATTCAACATGATTTACGAATTTCAACTATGTGTGGTCTGTCTGTTTTCCTTCGATGTTTGTAAATGTTGAGACTAGTAGCATTGATTATATATTCATTATTGATAGATGCCGCCTATTAACGCCTATTAAGGTTGGGACAGAAAGAAAAGGATTTAGGGCTTCTGTGATATGTTTTTTCTTTCTTCCCCTTGTCAAAGTGCAGAGGGTCTCTGTAATCAGGATAGAAAGTAATACATCTGGTTTTCTATCCTTAGCTTGGTAATCTATCTTCTCGGTAACAGTGGCAATGCCTTTCGTTTTCATGTGATTTGTGTCAAAATCATTGTTTGTCCTCTTCCTACAGGTGAATTCTCAGGCACACTAGAAACTCAGAGGGCAATACCCATTCTGAAAAAAGCCTATGGTGACACCATGCACAAGGTCTTGCATGTTGGCCTAGAGACCTGTTCAGTTGTCTCTAAATTGTTGAAAGAAGAAGAGACTGAAGCATGGGGGGTGGAGCCATATGACATGGAGGATGTTGGTGCAAGCTGCAAAGGTCTTGTGCAGAAAGGCATTGTTCGTGTTGCTGATATCAAGTTCCATCTGCCATACAGATCAAAGTCATTTAACCTAGTTATAGTGTCAGATGCATTAGACTATCTCTCTCCAAAATACCTTAACAAGACTCTTCCTGAACTAGCCAGGGTGGCTTCTGATGGTCTTGTGATATTTACTGGTAAGACCATGACTCATCAAAGTCATCTGCTAAGCTGTAGTTATTACTCGCAAGGATGCCTTTTAGTGTCTTAACTTTTTCTGAGAAGTCCGTTGTGATACTGTATCATGGCTGTGGTGTGCATACTGTGGGATCAGTTTTGACTTCTATTGATGCGAATACATCTGACGTTTATCCATTTGATTTTAGGACTTCCTGGTCATCAGACGGCTAAAGTAACGGAGCTATCAAAATTTGGGCGACCTGTGAGATTCTAAGCTCTATGCTCTCCAACCTTTTTTGTTCCATGTCGAATTGTTGTGTGTTATTGTAGAAGAGTGTAATGTTTCAAATCAGCTGTAACTTACCATATTTATAGTTGTGTTGGAAACGAAGAAAGTTGATCCTGAAGATATGAAACAATTCTCCTATAGACTCCAAGAGAATAGAGATGACGCATATTATGCTTTACCTTTGCAGGCAAAAATGCGCAGTCAGTCTTGGTGGATTCGTTTCTTCCTCCAGCTTGGCTTAGAGGAGAATGAAAGTGCAGGTAAGAAATTTGAGCAGGCTGCAAACAAGAAGTCATACAAGCCGAGCTGCCAAGTTTTCCACCTCAAATCATACCAGTAAGAAATGCATAAGAAATTGATGGGACAGCATCTGATGCAACTGATGCAAGAATGTCGTCGATGCTCATACAGAAATGGATACACTTATGTTGGATAATTTGGTGTAGGATATGTTTTATTTCCTCATATTTTTTTGTGGCCTTAACATACAAACAATCCATACTCATAATTTAATCTGTTTTTCATTAGTTTTTGGATGTCCAAACTGGCTGTGTTAATCTTCCATAACAAAGAAAATTTTCATTACAAGCTTCAATCATTTTCACGAGTAGAATTTTGCCCAAAAAAAAATGCTGCAGAAAGAATGGAGATTTTAGTGTGTATAACACATGATTATAAAACTAATTCCGAGCATGAGAAACCCTGCATCAATGTTCAACAATTTTATAAGTATAGATAGCATATCTATTATATACTCTTCTGAAAATTGTAGCCTGGCTAGTATACAAGTGGTACAGGAAGTCCTTTCTCTTGCTCGGCAAATCTGCATTCCAATGGGCGAAGAGGAACACAGACGATGTCCTTCAATATATAATCAATTGGCAGCCATTGGTAATTCTACACTCATATTGTACACCATTCGCTGTGCTTAAATGATATCAAGCTGCTTTACCAGTAATCCCCACAGGTGCAGTTGCCCTCTTTGAAGCAATGAAATCTATGCGAATCTCTCACAGTGATTTCTCTACCAGTAACAGCTGAAATAAATTTAATAGCATTGTGGCAATCCCCACATATTCTCAAGTTCTTCACTACAAGTAGAGGCTCTCCGTTTTTTGTTGAGAGCAGTCCAAATGCAACAGCCAACTTCTCGCTGTGATGCACCAACATCATTTCCTTATCTGCAACTCCTATCTCATCATCCTTGACCAATGCCCATCTCACATCAGGCACATATCCAGCTCGCTTTATCTTTACCGTCATCTCCTCTAAATATCGACATATTTCCTTCATCATCGGGTGTGAGTAATCATCAGCCACAAAAACATGTACCCCCTTGTTTAATTCAATCCAACTACAACCTGGTTTCTTCCTTACCCCTCTGTCATGCATGAGTTTCCTAATCTTGACAACCTCTTCCCATTTACCGGCACTGGAATAGATGTTTGCCAGCATTGTGTAAGGTGCAGCATTTGAGGGCTCAATCTCAATTAACTGGTTTGCAGCCTTTACAGCTAACTCAGTGTTGTTATGTTTTCTGCAGGCACCAAGCAGAGCTGCCCACCCAATTGTACCAGGATTATAAGGCATTGTGTCGATCAGCTTTTCAGCTGTGCTCAATTTTCCGGCTCGACCCAACATGTCGATCATGCAAGAATAATGTTCTACTCCTGGCTCAATCCCAAATTTTTCTTTCATCAGATGAAAATATTTTTCACCTTCCATGACTTTCCCTGAGTGAGCACAAGATGATAGAACAGAAACAAAAGTAATAGAATTAGGAGTTACATTCGATTCAAGCATCCTTTTAAACAGATGAAGAGATTCAGTTCCGTCTCCATGTTGTGCATACCCAGCAATCATGGTGTTCAGAGAAACCACATTATGCTCAGGCATCTTATCAAAAAACTTCCTTGCATCTTTCAGATTTCCACATTTTGCATACATTGAAACCAAAGCATTGTCGACAGCAATCCGATTCGATGGAATATCTGACTTGATTGCCAATGAATGCAGCTGTTTTCCTCGAGTGGGAGATGACAAGTTAGAGCTAGCACTAATCACACATACAAAGCTACAATCATCAGGGCGATACCCTATTCTCTGCATCTCCTTGAAACACAAAATAGCTTCTTCTGATAATTCTTCATACTGAGAATACCCAGAAATCATAGTGTTCCATAGAACCAAATCAGGCTCAGGAATTTCCTCAAACAATTTCCGACATTCATCCATACCTCTCCCACATTTCGAGTAGAAATCAACCAAACCACTCCCAACATGTGGACTCTCCTGAAATCTTGTTTTGATTAACTGAGCATGAAACTGTGCCCCACCAGAGAGGTCACCTAAGCTCGTAAAAGCAGTCAAGACACTAGCCATGGTATACATATCTATACGCAATCCCTGTCGTAACATTCCTTGAAACAGCTCCAAAGCCTTCAATCCTTTTCTATTTTGTCCATATGCCACTATCATCGCATTCCAAGATACTTCATCTTCAATCCCACTCATCCCACAGAAAACTAGTTCCGCGTCACTCAAAAGCCCATTTCTACTATAATAAGTCACAAGGGCATTATTCACCGAAGCATAAGAATCAAACCCGCCCTTAATCGCCAGCGAATGTAATTCCTTTATCAAGAAAGCGTCCTCACCAGCAGCAGTTATGGTCGAAGAAAACGTAAACCCATCCATTCCAATACCCACGTCTATCATCCGACTAAACAACCCAACAGCAGAATCTTTATCCCCTCGATCAGCATAGCCAGAGATAAGGGTGTTGTATGAAACAATATCTGGCTGTGGAATTTCATCGAACAGTTGGCGAGCAATATGAAGTTGAGCCTCTTTAGCAAAGGCTGAGATTATGGCATTGTAAGAGAAGATATTTGGGTATCGGTTGGCGTCAAAGACTTTCCGGGCTGTAGCGAGGCGGCCGCATTTGGAATAAAGGAGGATGAAGTGGTTGGAAATGTATGTCGACGGTGGAACTAATGACTTGATGTACAGCGTTTGCAGGGATTTTCCGGTTGAAAGATCGTGATGAAGGATGCATGATCTTAGCAGGTTGCGAAAGTGGTGGAGGTTCCATGAAATTTGGTTCATTTAACAGGATGTATTCATAGCAGAAAGGGCACGGACATGAGTCGGAGAAATGTAACTCAAATGATGCACCGTCTGCTCAGTGCCCACCACTTACGCGCGGGGCTAAAATTTGGTTCAAATGCGCACCAGACAACAAAAACCGCTAATTTGCCTGTGAAAAGTAAAATGCCTGTGGATCATCTTTCGATAAACTGGCATTAGTAAAAAAAAATAATTGACGAAAGTAACCTTCTGCGTCAGTAATTTTTTATAATCTTCGTACCATTGTATTGGTACAATTTACCAAAGTGTACCCTTACTATCCAACACCGCCCCTTTCCATCGACATAAAGTGCCAAAGCCATCCTATTGCTATCGGCACAAAACGCCGAGGCCAGCCAACTCCTCTCGGCCCATCATGCCGAAGCCACTACGGCAAAAAAAATTATTCATTTATTAAGAAACTACTTTTAAACATATGATTCCTTCCACTATCTACAAATTAATTAAAGGCAAAGATTTACTAATACCTGTGTATAATAAAATCTCTAGATACTTATTAGGATATATATATAGTGAATTAGGGTGTAGCACATAATTAATTTTTTCTTGTATATCTCTTCTAGTATTAGATGAAACCATGCGGTCGCGGCTATATATAGAATCAAAAGGTAAGTAGGTAGATACGTACAGACAGAAAATGAAGTTTAGTTTACTTTACAATGATACTTAACTCCTCTTGGTGTAGTTTTTGCAGTACGTTGAAATTTAGCTTGGCAAACCTAAGCAGAAGTTGATTGTGATTCTAAATTTCTCGGTAATAGGAGATGTAGCGACGGGCCTCCAGTCTCGATAAGCCCTGCCATATAGGTTGGTCGAGGGCATGCAACACCTAATTAGCCAAGATATGATCATTTTATGTATTACCCCTCAAGAAAAAAAAACTAATTTTATGCATTGAGTTTCTTAAGAAACAGGTAATTAAATTTTAAGAGGCAGTAACAAATTATTGGAAGTAGAGTATCTCATTTTTTAATATTTTTATTGTAGGTAGCTTAAAAAAACAAGTCTAAAAATTCCCAATAACTTAACAAAACACATTAAAATATCTAAAGCATTTCAATTGTAGTTTGAAAGATGTAACAACTAGCTGAAATTTGAAGAGTTCATAGAAGTTTAACCTAAAACTATTTTAACAAACTTATCAGAAAACATATTTTCACCTAAAAACAAGCTTGTAGTTCAAACATTGCTGCTAGTTTCTCACTTCAATAATATTATCATCCAAATGAATCTAAAATTGATTTATACAATTTTTTTTAAATAAGCTAGCATAAATGACCATTCAAATATAGGGGTATGCACTAGTTCAAAATCAAACTTAAACCTCAAAATAGGAGACTGGACCAAAATAACTATCCATTAGTATGTTTGTGTGTGTGTTATATTAAAAATATGTATTTTTTGGGTAATATATTAATAAGATTTTGGATTAAATAGGACCGGATAAAACTATAATTGCTTAAGGACTATTTTTTTTACTTCGGGACCATAAGCTGGTACAGGTCCGTCTGGTCCAAATTTTTGATCTGAACTGAATGTTGAGCACCCCTATTCAAACATACACTTGTGGTAGTTAATATCTCATTATGCTAGTAATCTAAGACTAAGAATTTAAACATGATATAATAAAGTAGCAATAGCCAAAAAATATCATGATACCTCTATGTCATTATTCGAGACACATAGTGCATTGACTATATTAGACCAAACATCATATTACACATATAAATTCTATCCTAAAATTGATTATTTAATTATGTGAAAATATATTTTAACTTGCTTTAAAAGAAACCCTTTGTTTGGATCTCCTTACTTTTATTTTGAATTTTTATTTTAGTTAAAAAGTTTCCAAAATAAATAATTATTTTGAGTAATTAATTTTCATAAGTAATTTTAAATAACTCTTTATCTTTTCATGGTCTTTAAATAAGGTTTTCTTTTTTGGGATAGGTTTTGGATTCATTTTGGGTTTGGGTTGGAGATTATGGCAGAGAGGTGCGTGGTTAATATTTTATGGAGACACTTGAAGGTTTTCGTTCAGTTTTGGTTTCAACGATGACGACTAGGACTTAACTATTTTATTTCGACGTTTAAGTATTGGGATTCGGCTTTTGATTTTTACGTCATCGGCGATGAGTGTCATTTGATTAATGTTCATATGTAGTAAGCATAGCGATTATTTTCGCGCCAACACCTTTGCTTGATCTTAAATGTCAAAAAAAAAAACATAAAAAAAAGAAGAAGGGTTTTTTCTTTCTTTTTCTCTTCTTCTAAAGATGTAAAGATGCATGACGTATCGGACTGTCGGTTTAGAAGTCAAAAGTCAAAACTCAAAGTTCTGGGTAGGAAGTTTGAATAACCTTCCTGCACTATTCTCTCCGCATAGTAATTAAAAACTACCGAAAAAGTGAAAGTCGGGAGTCATCTAAATTCAACCAAACTCCATCAGAGACGGTATATGCATTGCAATGGTTCCAAGGTATATGCATTGCAAGTCAGAAAAAGTGAAAAACCATGTCCCATAAAAGTGAATTTATATCTATGTGCGAAAAAAGGTAAAAGGTTCCCCCCCCCCCCAAAATAACTACCCTACTAACTACTTTTTAGCTATATTTAAAAGGGAAGTGATATATTTTTATTATCTAAGTAAATAACTATACTGATGTTTATAACTACCATAACAAATAATGAACTATTCTTAAAATAAAAACTCAACATGTACATTTAGAAATGAAACCGTTTTGTTCGCAAATCCTAGTATTTTCTATCCAAACTAGAAGAGTGTTGTTAAATTCCACACCGATTCATTTTCATCTGGTCGCATGTGTGCCAGATAAAAAAAAAATTGAATTTTGAAGATAGAATGAGAAACTATTAGCTACAATAAGAGAGGGATGGGAAGTGGAATTGCTAAGTGTCCGTAATATTTAATTAGAAAAAAAAACATTATCATTCCAACTTTTTTATTAGATTTATCTTACGTAATCATTTTTATCTAATCCACGTATGTATATATATATATATATATTAATCGCTATCCAATGTTATTCCTAATTTACCCTTAAAACAAGCAACAAATACCATTTATATTTTTTAGATAGGTTATCATACGATGAATTATTGTCTTGAACACATGCCGATATATTAGTTTAAGTTTCTAAAAATGAACTTTTTTTCCATGATAATAAAATATTTTACACTAAAATTTAATGTCGTACATCGCATCCGCGCCAAGCTAGTTTTGTCATATGTCTTTTTAGGCCAAGTACCCAGATAAACCGCAATAGTTTTGATTTATTGGACTTATGCTAAGATTAGAGATGAGCTGACCTTGTAATGTAACGAGAGGGCATTCCAAACAACGGTCTTGTAAAATGGAACATCGCCGTAGAAACGAACAGCTACGACCATGTTTTCAATTATGATGTACAAAGTTACCCAACCCCTATGCGGCGGTCTTTAAGATAAAATTTTCGTTAGGTCGATGCCTACTGTCATACGCATGAGAAGATAGGAGAGGTCATGATTCCAATTGGTGAGAACCCTGCTACCTTAAATTATATCTTTTTAAAATGAGTTGTAGTAATAATAATTTTGATTAGTTTTTGAATTTCAGGAATATTATTATTCTTTATTTTTGACATAAAGTGTGTTTTAGGGTGAAATAGATTGTTATTTAAGCATTATTTGGAGTGGGATTGAAAAGTAGTAGAATTTTACAGATTATGAATATGAATATTGGGCCTGAGGTATTGTATTGTACAAGTTTAAACCCATGAATTGTTATAAATTTTGTATTTAGGCTGGTCCCAAGAGTTGGTTTGGGTTCTTTTTATGTGGCCCATATTATGTATTACTCAACTCCTACTCTAGTATTATGCATAGTTGGTTTGGATAACCCTAACAACCTTATATGATTAAGAATCACATAGCACAAACTATTTTCATTTCACACTAACACAAAAACACTTGCATTACCCCCTTCACCTTCATTCTCCTCTATTGATATTTTCCTAAGTTTAGGTAATTCATCCTTCCTATTTTCTTATCCTCCCTATGTAGTTTTTGTTTCATTATATACCTTGCATGATTTAACTAACCACCCTTTCCTTCTCTAAAATCATGCTTCATCCCCCATCTTTTCCCTCTATTTCCCTCCATCGTCAAGAAACTTTAGGTTCCTACTACAACCAACTTCTAGATGAGCTTGTGCCTCCTTTTAGGCTAATTCCTCTTTAGCTCTTCTTGTGCTTTATATTATGTCATGTTCCTTACATGTTTGGATATATTTTCCACTCAGTTTCCCCTGGTTTGTGGCCTCTATCTCCTTCTTTTCCTTCTCCTTTCCCCTTTTGGTTAGCCTTGCACTTCTACCGTTAGCCATGAGTCTGTTACTATACAACATGTCCTCTATTGATATTGAATTGTGCCTCTTCTTCTTCTTCTTCTTAGTTTAGAATGCAAATAAAATTTTTTGGTGGAATACTTTTGGGTGTGCTTCCACCACCCTTATTAGAATGATTAGTTGTCAATCCATGCTTTGAAATATATTAAGGTCAAAAAGAATTAAATTGGTAGACATTTTATCCATTACTTTGCTCTTCATGTGAGAATTCTACAGTGATGTATGAAGCTAAAAAAATTGCTCTTCATGTTCCTCTTAGGGTATAGAGTAAATATGTTATAAACATGTACACTATTTATGCAATTACACAATATCCTCATCAGTGTTACCCAATTGAAAATCTTTATTTGTTTTAATAATATCTTTTATGTTGTTATAGTTCATGGGCTTATCTTTGTGTGTTCTTTAAAACAATTTCCATAACTCACCAATCCCATAATCAATGCCTAATTGTATAATTGCACCGTACACTCTAAGTCCCACTATTAAACTTACATCAAATACTTCAAAAGGGATAAATATGCTTCCTATTATAAATTCTTTTTGCTCACCATCCCATGCATATAGTAACATACTCAATACACTGTTGCTTACATTTATATGTGTTAATTCTGTTAATATAGAGAAAGAAGTCTTAGAGTAAATTACCTCCTATTCACAAGATATATAATTGTAAATAATTTCCATCTAGATCTGTTACTCTGCATGCACTTCTAATTCTTCTTTGATTTAAATCATCCATAAATATGTAACCATCAAATACATTGTATTGTAGTCTTAATTATAGTAGATATATTAATTAAATAATGATATTAAATTTTGATTTGCGCAATGTAGTTGAAAAATGTAACCTTATATTTTGATAAACAAGTACAGATATAATAAAAGTTTCTCATTCAATAAAATAAAATAAGTTACACGAATTAACACGAACAAAATAAACTCTAAATCAGTCATATTCAAAATTTTACAACATTTAAACTTACTTATAACAACATAATGGAGAAAAATTTTGGAATATAAATACTTGCATCATTCATAAATACTATTATATATACAATTATGATAATCTTTAACCTATACAGAGAGAAGAGATATAACAAATAGCTAAAACATAAGCTAACAAATTAACTAAGTTTGAATATATTAAAATAAATTTAAGATAGATACACACTTTCGTTAGAGTAAGATTTGAAATTTGTGAGGTTGGAGATAAGAGGAGATTGCCGTGTAAGATAATAAAAGAGGAGGAAAGCGAAGTCGCATGAGAGGAGACACAGAAGGAGAAAAAGTATGAGTCGGAAATAAGATTCTTGACATAAAACGGGTAGGTTTTAGCTTTAATATAAACTTGTCCATTTACAGGACGTATTCCCACTCTCTCTCTCTCTTTTTTTTTAAATAAAAAATTACACGAACTTGACCGACGTGTTTACCTTTAAATTCTACCTTGTTCACATGCAAAAGAGGGGTACAGTATGTTGGAGGCATGTTTTATCTTATGTACTCTTTTGCTTTCTATGAAGAAACCTTTAATTATACCAAGAAGCCAATTCATCGGAAAGTTTATGCCGATGAATTTTTTCCTATTGATAATTATTTTATAATGACCCCATTTAATAATTAATGGATAAATAATAACAGTTAATATATTATATTAACAACCAGTAACATATATATTATATTAGGAGTTAACTAAAAGCGGATTTTATTAAATAGTCTGGTTAGGAAATAGTACTAGGAGTTTATATGAAGTGTTTGATACTATTTAGCGACTGGGATAGCTTTTAACAGATTAAAAATATAAATAATTTTAATAAAATATTTTTAAATAAGATAATCTAAAATATTTATATTTTCGAACTGTCGGTATAAATTTTTTTGGCCAATTATTAAAATTAAATATTTGATGTACGTAATTGGATATCGAACCTATCTGAAAATTTTACACTGTTTATACAATATGACAAATATAAGGAAAAACATTTGGAAATTGCGGACCACTTTACTAGGATATTTTAATTTAGTGAATCACATACGGTCCGAAACAAAGCATTTTGTACGAAGAAATCAGGTGGATATGCATCAGTATCTTCAAGTCGCATAATACGACGACTTGTAGCAGAGGAAGGAAGGGGGATGGGGGCGGCAAATTTGTACGAAAAAATCAGGTGGATATGCTGCATCAGTATCTTCAACTGCAAGTCGCTGCTTGTAGCAGAGGAAGGGGGGGGGGTGGCCCGATGGGCGGCAAATCAAGGCTCGAAGGGACCCTTTTCATGAAATTCTGTCATGCCAAGCCGGCTCAGATCCCAAATATTGAATGTATGTATGTATGTATGTATGTATGTATGTATGTATATAATGAATCATCGTAACGCCCATCCCGTCTGTGAGGCCTGCATTACATAGTCAAAATTATTGGATCACATTTCATGAAAAATTATTGGATTACATAGACAGAGCACCGAGGTAGCTAAAGCGTAAATTTTCAGGGGACCGGAACCAGCTCCGGGAGCAAACAACCCCATGGCCATGTCCCCTTGATCCTGTACTGACCTGCGTGTCATGTTGGCTGGCATTGATATGGACTCGCTCCGTGTGCTTTATGGTCCCCTTTCCCTCATAATTCCAACCGGCAAAAACTTATTGTGGAAATCTGGTGCATGGAATTTTAGGTGCACTATTCTTATATTTACTATAATTATAATATATTTTTAATAATTATATATACATATGGTACATTTAAAATTAAATATATTAGATATATTACCATATATTTAATGTAATTATACTATATTATATATAAAAATATATTATAATTATACCAAATATTAAAGTTAGACGCACCTGGTTCCACTTCCACTAATAATTCCAACCGGCGCGGTCCTGCCCTGACCTCACATTGTGTCAATCGTAAGGATATTTGGTATTAATTCTTTGGATTCAATTGTGGTGCCCGGGCGCCATATTGCATTCACATGGTGCCTCCACTGACCTTCAGTCCAATACAATCCCATGTGACCTCCTCAATTATTCAAAGTTTCAACCCATTGATGAAAAGTGAAATCATAAGCCATCACTCCATTTGGGAAGGGGAGGGAAGGGAAGTACCAGCTGAAATCGTTGGTATCATATCCCCAATCACAACGCTTGCTTGCTTCCCCCCACCCTCTCTCTCCATATATCACAAAATTAATTTAAAGATTTGGAAATAAATTTAAGCATGTAGTTGTGTGAGGGGTTAAAAATAGGATTTTTCACTCTCGTATGCAATTTAGGAAATAAATAAAGGAGTAGATTAAGTTTATCTCAAATTTTTTAAATTAAAAAAAAAATTAATGGGCATTTTCATTTTGTTACATTTTTCATTACAACAATCATGTGTGATGTGTATAGGGATGGATGCCCCTTATGATTAACAAATTAATATAGAGTTGATTTTTTTTTTGAGTTTATTATTAGATAGGTATAACAAATTTGCATACGTTAGATAAATATCTTAGCAAGTAGTTTTTTTCTTTTCAATAGAAACATATATGTCAAGAGTCAAAATGAAATTCTACTTATTTATAACTTTTTCCTACCTTCACATCAAATACCTTTAAAAAATAACGTTTTCTAAAAAGTTCTACTTCCTCAATCCAGTGACTTGAGGCAGGGAATTATGACCTCGGAGAATTTCTGTTCTCCACTTTAACTAAGAGCTGCCCAATTCACTAGGCTTCATATGGGGTTAAGATCATAAGTACTATTATAACCATTTGAAACATAAAGACCATCCCAGAAAAATCTGAAGCGACAAAAACCCAGCCGATAGGCCTTTTACATGACATGATATGATACCACTTCCTTCGTATATTAAAAATAAATCTTTATATATAAAAAAAAATTTAGAAAAGTCAAAAACCTACTTTTTGTTTTTATCTTTATATATATATATATATATATATTCTTTTATTATCTATGAATCAAATCATTTGCTATATATTTTAATGAAAGATGTAAGTAAAATTTTAAAAAATCATATTTATTAGTTTATGATAAAGTGTGTAATTTTATTTATTTATTTATTTATAAAGATTGAGTAATATATAAGTCTTGATCGATTACATCATTCTGGACTCGATTCATTAAAGAAATCTTATGAAGCCATGAATGAATATACACCCTCTACACTTCTTTATTCAATCAATATATTACGGTTGGACAAGATTGCCGATCAAGTACCAAAGAATATCCATATTTGCTTACGAAACCTGTGACAGAGTTTCCACATCAACTAACTTCCGTCTATCTTCGATCTGGTGGCCAAAACGCGTATCAAATAAAATAAATTAGATGTTTTTTTTAATAAAATAAAATAAAATATTAGGATCACATTCGATATCCATAGAATCTCGATCGTTATGACTTATGGTTGGAATTCTATTTATACTACCAAGTGTTCATCATTGGACCGACATGTGCTCTACCTAATTAACGAACGCATCTAATTTCGCGATTTCGTTTATCAACAATATATATATATATATATGCATTCCATATATGTTTGCATTATTGCATGCAGCTATCTCTAGAGCATTTTATAAAGATCGTCCGCGAACTGAAGCGTATCTCTCAAAGGAACGGAATTGTCTCCATTACCGATTACAAAGTTAAACGCCTTGTATTGATTTTGTCAATCATGGAATTTAATTAAATATAACCCCTTAGATCTTCCGATTCATAAAAATGCCCAACTATAACCTTAGGAAATCCCATTACTATTATGATTAAAATAAATGAGATACAAATTCAGATTAATAATGATAACAATCTTGTTTGATTAGTCCAATAAACAAACCTAACATCTACTCCTACAACACAACCAACGCGAGGCCGATAACAAGACCTAAAAGGGAAGCCCAACCGCCACTCCCCACTCCTTCAACCAACCCTATGTAAATACTAAATTGCTTTAAATTGCCATAGGAGATATTCCCTCCCCCATATGAGATATGCTAATCTCTCTCTTACCTATAATTAATATCTCTCTCTCCCAACCCTTTTTCTTATCACTAAACACCAAACTCAATTCCCAGCAACAACAAATATCAATTTACACTTTGACATATCCAAATTAAAATGCAATGCAATTTATAACTTGGACCGTTATAATGATATGCTTAGGTGCATGGAAGATCCTTTATGCCTGTACCAATTTTGTATTCTTTTTTAGACATAAGAGAAAGGGCAAAAGCCCTACTACAAATACCAACATCTTGGGACCAATACCCCTCACAATCATGTAGTACAGGAGGGGACCAACTATTTTGGGGGGGGGTTTGTCAAGTGGATGTTTGACATAAGGGCAACTTGTATCTATACTAGCTAAACAATCAACACAAAAATTTGCTTCATGATAAATTCATGGAATGGAGAAATCTGGTGAAAGGGTCAATAGGTAGGTTTGAAACGACCATAACGTTGATGAGATTCGAGTTGAGTTACTATTGTTGTTCATGTAGCACTACCATGGAACAAACTTGTATTATTGATTATTTTTCTTATTAGATAGCAGTACTAAATTGTTATTATCTTTGGGTTTATCTAATGTTTGACGACGGTGTAAAAATGCCATCTAAAATACAATAAAGATGCTTATGTTGTAACTTTAGATGATGGTTCTTGTTAATAACCGTTATTTAAGGCTAAATAAACACGTAACTTTAGATAGTGAAATATGATATCACTGTTATCTAAAGTCTATCGTTTGAATTTTTTTAAACACTTTAGATAATGGTTATAATATCAGGAACTGTTATTTAAAGTGGATAAATTTCTTTACTTTAGATGACAGTTCCTTCTATAACAGTTATCTAAAGTAAGATGGATTTTTTATAATAGCATATTTGTAGAAATCATAACTATAAACTGGTAATTATGTGTAATAATTATTTTACAATGTTTTGTATTAAATAAATCACTATATATATATATATATACTAGGTTAAATTTTGATAGAATTTGAGTTATTAGTTTTAACTGTAGTTAGAAGCCAACCCATGTATGTTTTACCGATGAACCTTAATTTTTCTAACCCAATATTTTTACCCAGATCAACTTTCCTAAATATCATCCCTACCTTAATGTGTGTAGTCCTATCCTAACCCATCTTCCCCTACATGTATTTCTCCTTCACGCCATCTTCCTCTTCTCACCCATTCCTTTGCTTCGTCTTCTCCTCAACTTTGTTTGCTCATTTTTTACCCACCATCACCCATATATTCTTCCCCCTCCTCTTCTTTTGACTTAGCCCAACCAACTGTATTATTTCTTCTTCTTCTTCTTCTTCTTCTTATTATTATTATCCCTTCCTTAGTGTATTCCAAAAGTAGCTCAAACATTTTCTAGTTTCTTTCCTCACATGCCCATGCCTATCCGCACCCCTCACACTCTGCTCATAGGCGTCCCATTTTCTTAACCCATGCATGTGTTTCATACAAGATCGTGCCTTTGGTTGTCTCCTCATGCACAACCATGGTTGTAACCCTGCCGCCATTTCTCTCCTCCTTAGTTGCATGAACCATCACCATTTCCCCTCTCTTTGCCATGAAAACCAACACTAAAACCTCCCTTAGTAACTCCAGCAACCGCCTGTCTCCCCGCTTTGGCAACAACAAGTGTCGTTGCTCTCCTCATGCCTTGTGGGACTTTGTACCATTTTTCCCTTGCTGTGTTGCTCCCTTGCACAACTACCTTTGCCCCAATTATTTCTAACATTTTCCTTTAGTTGATTCCAGTTAATTAGGTTATTTTTGTATTGTATTAGATGCTAATATAATCATTGTTGGTTGTTGTTTGCTCAGGTAATTCTTGAGGTATTGTGGAGAAGATGATACTTTGTGCTTTGGTGAAGCTTAAATTAAGGTAAATCCAATCAAGCATGAGGCGCTATACTTTATGTGTGAGCATGATAGAGTGTTTATGACTAGATCATGCTCGGGTTTTATATTATGTAAATGTTATGAAATGAAAGTATTAAGTGATAAATGATAGTGTATGCATGTCTAGGATCTTGCTACCATTTTAATCTTGCCAAGATATTACATTTCGGCTATGTTAAGCATTCTATTATTATCATTGCATGTGTAGCCATATTTGTTATAAATAACATGCATGCCTAATAAGGGATAAAACACAATAATTCCTATTAGCATGTTTTAGAGTAAAAATGTTCCGTTATGTGGACCATGATAATAATAGTCATCGTAAGTGTTGTATCATACCAAAAATATGTATTTATATGTTGCATGTAATACATAACACGCAGGGCTAGCCTTACACATTTTTGAGATCTTAGAAAATCATGTTGGAATGGGGCCTTTTGAAATATGATGAAAATAGAATTTTACCAATAAAGAAAATCATTTAAACTTAATATTTCTTGTCTTTTGGGATGAAAATTCGTTGATTAGACATTGAAAGTCAAGTTTTGACACCAAATCCTTTTCGATTGATATAATAGCTAATCCATTTAGCCTTTCTTAATACATAATTGATTATAGAAAAAAATTGTTTTATTTTTAGCTTTGAAAAACTACGCTTTGTTGATGCCACTATAATGTAAATATTTAATAATACTCTATACGCAATCAAGGCATTAGAAAATGAGTTTAGTTTTTATTTGAAATTAATAATTTCTAATGAATCTTTTCCTTCATCTTGAAAAAACTTATTAAAAAACCTTTAGTACAAAAAACAAATATATACCATCAAGATCAGAAATTGCATCAAGTTTTAAAAAAATTTCAGGATTAAGATAATATATTTTCAAACATTCATCATCTAAGTATTTTAACTTATTCAGATCATATAAAAAATGAAAAAATTTCTTCATATATTTTTAAATTGTTGAAATATACTTTCAAAAGAAGAAATTTATTGATCAACAACATAGTAAAAATAATTGATTTTAAATTATTCTTTGGAGAATGTTCTAAATGATTAGTTTTAGTTTCGTCAAATTGTATTTTCCTATGAATTACCCTTCTTTCATGAAATATTAGTTCTATATTCATCTCATAAGCCATTTCTTTAGATGAAATTAGTGTCGTGGTGAATCTATTTTCTCTATAATTTTTTCAAAAATGAAATAAGACCTTTCAAATAGTTTATAGCAACATCAATTTCCATGTTTTTAGTTTGTAAGATCTTGCTATCTACATTAACAATAATTAATATATCATTCCAAACTATCATGCCCACCAAAAATTTAAAATTTTCAAGTTTATATATAGCCAAACAATAAACTTCACCTTTTATTTTAGGATCATCACTAATTTTCGCTAATTTGAGTAGGGCATCTCCTATTTGTGAAATTTGAAATCTGAGTGCTTTGACACTTTTAATGTGACTTTCCTAATGGGTTTGTGATATGTGTTTCATAGTTAAAGAAGATACATGTTCATTCATAATTTTTCATCTTTTAGTAGAGGAATAAAATATTATATAAATCCATCGCAACACTCCAAAAAAATGTCATGGCTTTATAACAACAACTAGCCACGTCGGAAAGTAATAACTTAAGATTATGACAACCACAAGGTGTGTAAAATGCTTGAGGATTTATATCTAATAGCCTCTTTTGCACACCTCGATGTTTCCCTTTCATAGTAGATCCATTATCATACCCTTATCCTCTCACATCACTATTATCAAGGCCAATGCTATTTAATTAATTTTTAAGTTCATTGAAAAGTCTTTTCCTTGATGTGTCATTTAGATTAAAAAATCCTATAAAGTATTCTTCTATTCTATTAGGAACAAATGAAATATCTACACATCTTAATACAGAGGACATTTGTTCTTGATGGCTTATATCAGGAGTACAATCAAGTATAATGGAGAAATACTTTGATGATTTAAAATTTCTCACAATTGTGAATTTTATTTCATTTGCCAACAAATCAATTATTTCATTATGTATCTTATGAAAAATATAATGATCGTGCACTTCACCTACCTAAATATGTTTGAAATTCTTCCATTATTGGATCAAATTCATCAATCATTTCATCAAAACTCAACAAATTTCTATTTTTATCTTTATAAATTCTTTCATTTTTCCTTCTAAATCCCTAGTTATTTTTTGCAAGAGCATTATTTACACCAATAATTCCCAATAACACATTTATCCAATGTTCTTTTTCTTTGTTTATACTATATTGTAGGTTTTTTTTTTATCAATTAGTCTTTCATTTTGTAATCTTATATTTGCATCAATCTAAGAATTCATATTTATAATGTGTTCATTACTTGTTTCATGTTCCTTGAGCTTTGCAACAAGAATTTTCCAATCTTTACAACCATCATTTACAAGCTAAAAATTCAATTTTGACTTTGAAAATAATTTACAACAAAAGCAAAATACTCTATCTAATTTTCTTGAGTAAAATAACTATGTTCGGTCATGTATTTCTCCCTTTTGTAATTTTCTAGTGTAATATATGAAGGAAAAATGTCTAGAATTCTCATCTTTCGGAAATTCTTGATTATCATTTCTAATAGGTCCCTTCTTAACTAATTAAATACAAATCAACATGATAACACCAAAAATTGAACTAGTTAATATATTTATACTATTGAATACAGTAGGGAGCTTCAATGTAATGGTGATTAACTAAAAGCTTATTTATGGCATTATTTTTTTACGTATGCCAATTTCCAAGCCATTTTCATTATCCTTTTTTTTTATATCCTTCAAGTTCTTAATGCATTGATAAATCCACAAATTTGATTGTTTGTGAGAATGCTCTCTCGCCTTGATTTATTTTGATAGAAGCAAATCATTGAATCTGTCTCATAAAAATAATTTATTTTGAGTTGTTTTGCTATGAACAAAAAGTTTGTTATGTGCTCTATGTTCACCCGCGTGCTAGAAATTTGGTTCTCATGGCTGGATCGAGGGAAAACTAAACTACCCAATCCCATTAATATGACTCTACCATTTTTTTTATTAGCTACATATGAAACTACCGAAATAAAATAATTAAATAGAGAAGAGGGGAATATTGACTAGTTCGAATATTTGAATTATAATAATTTGAATATTGAAGAATATAAACATCAACCGGGTGGCAGACACCGCCAAGTAATCAATAATGAGTGGTATATAAGGTTTCCGGTTGGGAATTGAAGAAAACATTAGTAATTTACTTATAACAACAAAATTATAAATCAAAAAATTCAAATATACATCAAATTTTTTGTTTCTAGAAAGTTTGATGAATTAGAGATTGAGTAAATAATGCCATTTTTTTTACCGTTTGAATAACAAAAATTACCAAAAGAAAGAAGGAAGTTTTACCGGTTGATACGCATGGGAGGGTTGTAAGAAAATGGAAATAATGAATCACCATATTGTTCTTGTATTTGGATTTTTTTTGCCTCTAGAGTATGGGGTATGGGTTTTTGTCACAAAGGAGAGCTAAAACAAGTTGGACTTTTGTTGTTTTATGGCTCAGGAGTTGTGATGCACAACTAGCAGGTAAGTTTTTTTTCTTTCTATATATATATATATATATATATATACTAGCAATAATTTAATGGGGCCTTATTTTTTGGGGCACTAGGCTTGAGCCTAGGTTTCCTAGCCCAAAGATAAGGCCTGCATTGACATGTTAGAAACACATGATTTTGATTTGTACATGTAATTCACTAAATGCCACATAAGAAAAAATATAGTTAATTACTTAATCTTAATTACACACGTACAAAAATATTGTAATTATTATCTTTTAGCCTTTCCAAGAAAAATTTTTATATTAATATTGTTTGGTATGAAATCGGGTAATAATGGTGAAATTTGAGTTTTTAGGGCATTTTAGTCATTTTTTTACTTAATGCACTTGATGTGAATAATTGGATATAGGATGACCTTAGTATATTTTTAGATTGACATTAGTGTTGGCTTTGACTTTGACATATACTGTTGACCTTAGGGTTTACTTGAATAATTGGAAATGAATAGAAAATGGTTAAGTATGGAAATGGAAATTGTAGTGTAATGTGTGATATTTATGATCACGTCATAAATTACTAATACTTAAAGTAAAAGACTTTGAGTTTGGAAATGGTTTTTCTTTAGAGTTAGCTACCCTAGGGATGAGATAGGAGCCTAAGTTACTTTTGGTTTGCTAGTGTGTTGTTGTGCCTCAGTAAGGTCCCATTCTACTCTATAAATGACCTACAAGTCCTATAGAGGACCTAGGTATGGAGGGTACTGTGTGATCTAATGCACCAGTATGACTAGAGTGTTTTTATACCTCTGGGTTGGATGGCCATGAGGATTAAGGCCATTAATGAGCCGAATTGAGTTGAATACCTCCCTAATCATATAATTTTTTTAGGCTTAAACTCAACTCGAATTCAAAATGAGTCAATCTAGCTTGGTTCGAGCTTGACTTGATAAGGTTCATAAGTCGCCTTAGCTTGACTCGTTTAACTTTTTAAAAAAATAATGAATCGAACCAACTCGTTTATCATCATTTGACTCATGACTCAATTTGTTTAACTATTTAGATCATTTTAAAGTTACAAAAACCAAATCAAATTATTGTATTATTAGGCATTTGTAATGGCTCATTTAACTATTTAGCTCATTTATTAGGTATATTATATACAAGCTCAGTCTATAAAAATGAAGGAAGAGAGAGATAAGCAAGATATAGTAAGAGTGATAGAAGATAAACAATCCTTCTAAAAACTAGAGCTAAAACAAAAAGGTACAATGAAGAAGAGTACAAAGATAACTATGGTAAGCAGTTTACGATTAAAAGGAAAATGAAGAAGGTTGGAGAAGATAGATCACAAGCTAACCCACAAGAGAAATCAATGGCAAAGGAGACACAGGGTCGGAGAATACCCATTTAGAGACCACTACTAGCACCTCTTCAAAAATGGTGTTGGTAGGGAACAAAGTTATATCCTATTTAGTAATGGATGAACATTAGAGAGAGAGAGAGAGAGAGAGAGAGAGAGAGAGAGAGAGAGAGAGAGAGAGAGAGAGAGAGAGAGAACAAGCTAGCTAGAAGTGACAGTGATGTTAACTAGCTAATGATCGAACGTTGTTATTTTGTAATAAAAAAAAAAGATAAAAAAAAGAGGGGAGCTAAAGAGAATGAGGTGAATAGTGCTCATGTTTTAGATGTTGGGTTTCATTAAAAATCGGTATCTAAAGTGTTGCGTGCATCCTTAGATAATGGTTTTAATGAAAACCAACATCCAAGATGCAACATTTCCACCCATCTCAATTCCCCCGCTCTTAGAAGCTAATATTTTACGTTGTTTTATAAAGTAATTTTAAATGTCAGTTATTACAATAATTGGTATCTAAAGTCATATTAATGATGTTTTTAACTAAAATTATTATCTAAAGTTCCATATATTTTTTAAGATAGAGTTTTAATACTGGTTTCAAACTGAACTGTTATGTAAGCTTTCAATTTTTTTTAAGAATATTTTGTGACACTTTTAGCGATGGTTTTTATATACCTGTCATTTATGATGGATAATGAAAACTCAATTATGTAGTAGTGTAGGTTTGAGACCTATACTTTCATGTATTGAATTGCCAAATTCGAGTATGATATGATGATATGAGGTCTCTAATTAATAACCAACTCCTTGACCAAGCAAATACCATGCCAAATTTATGCTAAGGATAAAGTTGTTGGATTTGATTCGAGGGGAACTAGCTCTCTTAATTATGAGTTACTTGATGCTTGGTTTAAGAAAGTTATTGGTTGTTAGCTATCAATAGCTACAATTAGCTTATTTGTATTTATTAGGCTAGTAGATTCGTAAAATAAATATATAAAAAAAGAAGAAGAAATATTACGGTCAAAGAGTTGCAATTTTGAAGCCAAAACATTTTCCGAGTCAATCCTAACTAGAACAAGTAATCAAAGCTTAAATAGGTAAGCGTATAACTAAACTATCAAATTTGAATGGCCTATAAAAATATCAAATTGCCGACTGTATCTTTTTGGGTGGTTCAGTTTAAATAAGTAAGACTACAGCGAAAATATTAAAACTGACGGCAAACAAGTGCACCTAAAATATTGAATGCATCGGCTAGTGGTTAAGTGGAGGAGGAGGAGGAGGAGAAGGGGAGAACTGTCTTAAAATCAAGATTTCGGACTTCTCCTCATGTGTTTCATAGTCTTTCAAAAATAGTCTTTAAGTGGTTGGTGGTCTAGATACCTAAGTAGGCGTGAAGGTGCACTCATTATGACATGCCCAGGTCCATCATAGTTAGTATTCGTACAGGTTTAATGACATTTACTCAATACGATAGGAGTACAGCCGACGAACGTACGTTAAATGGTCTAAAATTGACTAGGGCAGCAGCAGGACAAAGACCTGACTTTACTACAAGCGACGGTATTTAACCAGCTGCGACCTGCGTTTGATAATGATGCACCGGAGGCGTACGTAAATAAACAATGTAACACCAAGCGGCGCTGCATGTAACTCTACAACGTGACTGTTTATATTATGATTATAATTATTATTAGTATATTATGATTAAGATTCGCTTTTCTTTTAATTTCCTGGTATCATATCAGAACGAGTAGGAGTAGGACTAATGAAAGAGAAACGACTAGTTATTTATTATTATTATTATTATTATTATTATGCAATTATATATTAGAGGAAGGAAGCAAAGAAAGGCACCAAATCAGGGAGCGCCACCCATCTCCTCGCGTCCTAATTAACAAATCCTCCCATATCTCTAGCTACCTACCATGTTCGAACCGTCCTTAATCCCCTTTTAATCATTGCCGATCGATTTTCGTGATCATTGTTACTTCACTTTGTGGACTGAAGATCCCTGTTCTCCCTCCCCGGCCCATGTGATATTGACCAATGATCAGCTAAGATTTTAGGATATTGAAACCTACCTAATCATATTCAGGTAGCTCTAAAACCAACGGCGGTTGACTGTTTTTTTTTTATTATTAAAAATATGTGATTATTAGTTTTATAATTATGCATAATTAGTTACGTTAGAAAGCTCATAAAAGTATGTATGTATTTTATTAGTCAGACGTTTCTTCAAACTATATGGAGATTTAATAATTCCGAACGATCTTAATTTAATCATTAACGGCCATGTTCTATTTGAAACAAACTTTCCATAATTGTAGAATCCGCTTCGATGAACCGCGTAGTATCTTCCAAAGTAGTATTACATGATATGCCGACGCCGGACTTAATACATGTTCTTTTAACTTTATTTTCATATTATATCAGATAAATAAGACTTTCGTAGTAGTAAAGGTGATATAACATTAATAATGATGATGATGATGATGATGATGATGATGATGATGATGATGATGGCATGCTACAACAACAACAACAACAGCAAATTTAATCCCTTTCTCAAAATTATCTTGACTTAAAAATTTATGACATTCCCAAAGAAAATGCATGTATAAATACATTTGTTATTAAATAGTTGAAGATTTAGGTCTCGTACTAGTGGTACCACATTTCTCTCCTCTCGATTTAGGTAAGGTACTAGAGGTATCTCATTTATATCCTCTCGATTTAGGTCCGGCACTAGAGATATCTCATCTCTATCCTCTCTCGTACGCTGTGTGCATATTGACTTATTGACTCCTAAGTTTATTGTACTTATTTTACAAAGTTCCTTATAGATAAGTGAAAAGGGATTCAAATATCATTGAGGATTTTGAGAGGTAAATATCATTAAGGATTTTGAATCCCAAATGAAGTGCATGGACGAAAACTACGAGCTAATAGAATCAAACGAAGCAAATGGCGGTTTATTAATAACTTAAACAAATTAACTTATATATATATATATATAGTTTACAAAGTCCATATATTTTCCATATTAGTTACCTAATGCCTTTTAACCTTTTTGGCGGTAGATTAGTTAAATAATATTTTTGATAATAATTTTTAATGTATATATTAATTTATAGATAGAAAACTCATACGGGCGATTATAAATTACTAGCTACTATTATATATATATATAGGTAGCTATAATAGACATATATATAGAGTAGAGTCATACAACGTCCAAAGAAAGATAATTTGAATTTGAGATACTTGGTATTAATTAGACTTCCAAAGCCATTAGACCATGCTCAAATATCAAAATTTCTGTAACCATTATACTTGGATATGATTCGCCGGGGTGGGGGGCAAAAAAAGAAAAAAGAAAAGAAGGTTAGTGATGGGAGTAGGGCTATTAACAAAATAAGTCGACCCGCGGACCTTTTGAGCTCGGCTCGGCTTGCTTATTTAGTTAAATGAGTTTAAAAATTAAACTCGAGCTCATTTTGATTATTAAACGAGCTAAGCTTGTGCATAATAAATTTAGGCTCGAGTTCTTTTACGGTACAAAAACTCGTAAACTCGGCTCGTTTACCACTAAAGTTTGTGAATCGGTTCATTAAAAGTTCGGCTAGTTTATAAACAAGTTAAGTTTAAGTTTTATTTTTAGATTCGTTTATTAAATAAATTGAGTCCAAATCTATTCCGATTCCGCTCAACTCGTTATTAACGGTCCTTTGCGAGGAGGAAATTATTGGGATGCCACAATTTTTGATTCACACGAGGAGTCAATATATGGACATTTCTACATGGAATAAAAAGTGATTTTGCGTGAGAGAATTTACTTGGACCACTAGCTATTTTTTCGCTTGTCAATCAAGGCACCTCGCATTGTGATTTCTTTTCCCTCCGCGTATCTGAACTCGGAGAGTCATTTGAGGATGCACTTCGAATAGATCTTCGATAGTTGACTAAAGTTGGATTACAGTGTTCGTTGGAAATTTTTATTTACTTTTCCTCCGTTTCCG
Organism: Tamarix chinensis; assembly: GCA_030549775.1. Taxonomy (NCBI): domain Eukaryota; kingdom Viridiplantae; phylum Streptophyta; class Magnoliopsida; order Caryophyllales; family Tamaricaceae; genus Tamarix; species Tamarix chinensis. The sequence goes on along the minus strand of CM060179.1, from coordinate 7,891,321 downwards.
TTTCAATAGAAAGCACTCCTTGTAGAAATTTACTTAAAAAAGTACTTTATACAAATTTTGAAATTAATTTTTTATTTTCATTTTTTTTAATTATATATGTATTAAGTGTTTCATTATTTTTCGATGAAAGATGTAAATATAAATTTAAGATTTTTTTTTTTTTAAAATATATAAATCAATAGAATAACTTTATTTTTTTATAAGAACGAAGGAATAAATATAACTTTAATATATGAATTATCTAACAAAGAGGTTGTTATTTATTTATTTTTACCTAATGAAAGAATATTTTTTTCTCACAAAAAACGAGGAAATTAAAGTAGTATTTTTAGTGCCCGTCTCTTCCTTTCCTTTAAAATGTACTCAATTCGAGTACATTTACAATTACGTATTTAAACGGGTTCGATAATTAACTTGAATTCGATACATTTTCCTGAAGCCGGTAAGCCGTGATTCGGAAATTCAAGGATCGTATTACTGATTAGTGGATAGTAGTAACCCATACTATATACTAACTGTCATCAACTCATAATTCTGAAGATACTTTATGGTGGTGGTACTGGTGGCTAATACTATTTTTTTAAGAGAGTTACCGAATACTGCCGTCTAATGTGACCGTGAAACAAATGGTGCGTGGTGCCCATGGTTTTGATTGGCCTGTCATCTCCTCGTTAATCAGGGAAGTTCGGTGTCTCATCATTTTCGGGCTGTATTTCTGAGCCTGTTGTAAATGATTTGAACCATCAAGGAAGCTTCCTCCTTTTACTATAAATAAAAGCGTTTGACTGCCATAACACATAAATTGTAATTATTTAATCCGTTGCTGAGAGCTCATGCGTGATGTAAGATGCAGGGTGGGTCAATTTACCCGAAAACAGTTGGGATATAATCTGAACGTTGACCTCAACTACAGCATTGAGTTTAGTCTGTTTTTAATCACTTTTTAGGGAGGATCATGTCGTGTGAGACCCAAAATTTAAGGAAAATGAAATTAGTGAGGAGGGTTAATTATGCAAAGCGAGAGAGAGAGAGAGGGAGGAGAGGGTGGCGGAGGATGAGGATGGGATGGGAATGCGAGTCGAGGTGGCCGACATAACCAGCCCGGGAGCATCCGCAGGAGGTACAGGTGGGGCAGGGCGGCAGGGCATTTTGGGTGCAATCTTACGGGCCTAGTGGGGCCTTCGTTGCCGTTGATTTTTTAGATCTGCTCATTTTGCTGTCGGCAAACTGCTTAGATCTCCTTTTCTTCCCTCTCGCTGCTGTCGCGTTCGCTTCCTGTGTTTCCACCCGCTGAGAAAAATCATACGGCAGGACATTTGATTTGGGTCACTAGTCTAGTCTTCTGAAGCACACAAAGAAAATAAAATGTATAAAGACCTATATAATATATATATATATATAGTATGGCAATTCATTTTCTAAATAACTTGCATCGGCCACGACCGTCAACAACTAACAGTAACACTATCACTATCAGTCCGTACACGTCTTGGGTAATGTAATAAAAATATTTTTTTTATCAATATAAAGTGTATTTAGATTTTAGACGTATAAGTGTCATATTAAGGCATAATATTTTAAAAACTTAAGTAATTCTAGTCACTTTTATTTATGCTTTAATAAGAATAAAATTCTAATATTTATATTTTAAAAAGAGTAATTCTAAAGTAGCTTCTTCACATAATTTTTATTGTTTCTTAGATGCTATGTTATATTTAGAAAATATATTTACTAAAAATAAAATGAATTTTAAAAAATAATTGTAAAAAAAACCCTTATTTGATCTAAAACTATCACCAAATCATGCGCTAACTACTATCTCTTAGTGCTCGTTTGGTCAGGATGTAATAGGATTGAAAAAATTATCTTTATATTTTATATATCTTGTACAGTTTAATTAAAATTAAACATTTTTGTTCTAATGAATACCCATTTTAGATCTTAATTTGATCTAAAATGGATATTTTATTAAAAATATATTTATTATTATTAAATATTTAATATAAAAATATAAAATATAAAAAAAAATTCCACCCCTACTGTTCCTATACCAAACAAGTCCTTATAGTCAATATTATTACCAAATATGTACGTACAAACAGTTAATATTATATATATTAATCATATCGGTTAAAACTGTCAACAAAAATTGTTATTTATCATCAACTACCCGTTAATTATTAAACAGTCCAATTATCCGATATATTCTCTATGACGCGGGAGTATACTTGAGTCTGCGTTTCTTATTTTACTTGCCTGCTCCCAAAATTGTTGGGACGCCTAGATAAGGAATGTAGATTTGTAATCATACACATAAAACGATTTTTTTTTTCGATTCCTTGTTTTATTATTATTATTTTATCATTTTTTATTTACCAGATCTCTTACTCAGCACCGTAAAACAAAATTACAAAAACCTCTCGCTTAGCAATATTTGTGGTAAGGACGCCAGCAATCCACCGCGCTAATCAAGCGCGTGATTTGCACGGGTTCCGGGTCTAACAATTTGCCCCGCTATGTTCTGCGTTACTTTTGCATTATTATCCATGCAACTTCCTCCTATGTGGCTACGTTCCCATGTAACCTCGCTTAGCTTGCGGCTCGCTTGCGATGGAGCATTGAAGACCAAATCCAAATTGTATGATTGGAAGATTGTTCGTGATGATTTACGTGGATCGACCGTGTCGCCAAATCGAGTCCGGAAATTAATTATCATCTTTTGGTCTTCCGTTTGATCGTCGTCGCTCAATCACTTAGGTAATGTTCGGCCCTTTATTTTATTTTATTTTGATTGAACGCAATTTTGGGAGCTTGGAGGCCAAGAGAATTGGCTCGCGTCCTATATTACTACAAAAGTAATGGCTTAATTTTGGTCGTTAATATCAATAACAACCAAAACATTTAGTGGTCGCGATTGTTTCCTCATTAAAGACTTTAACAACTAACTAGAATATTTTGATGGCTAAAGAATTAGCGACCACATATGATATTGGTCGTTAAAAGGAACAACAACAATGTATGATATTAGTAACTAAAAGTAATAACGATGACATATAATGTCGGTCAATAAAAATAATAACGACGACGTATGATATTGGTTGTTAACAATAATAGCAACGCCGTATGATCTACACCGTCGTAAGTAATATTAACAACTAATTTTTTTATTGTAATTAAATAATTAAAATAAAAAATGTCACACTAATAACGACTACTTTTTCCGTCACTATTAAAATTCATTCATTATTAGCGACATAATTTATTGGTCCCATATAGCATAATTATATATTCAATAATATAATTATCATTTCAATACTCATCTATACAACCTTCCACCTATATATATATATTCATTTCAATCTTCTCAAAACTTGTACCTTTATGCATGCATACACATATATCCATTTCAATATATTCAAGCCCTGTACCTGTATGCATATATATCTATTTTAATCTTTTCAAGACCTGCACATGTATTCATATATATCCATTTCAATATTCTAAAGTCTTGTACCTGTATGCAAGTATATACATTATAACCCATGAATATAAATTTCTAAATATTTGTTTACAAGCATTCAACTAAATATTCATACAAATAGTTTGTATCAAATGTCTGGTATAATAAATTATTTGATTAAATATAAATATATTACAAAAAAGTTACAAGATGTCATTGCATCACAAAAGTATCATGATTAGCAAATACCTAAGAATTATTTATTCAATTCACCAGACAAAATAGACTTGTCCAGTTTGTCAAAATGAACTGCATCTATAACAACAAAATTATAAAAAAGAATAATTAATATAAGTATCAAATAAAAAATGACATATCATATCATATCAAAAGAAAAGAAAAACTTTACGCCAAAAAATAAAAAATAAGAGTATATCATTGCTCTTCAACCCAAGAGAAAAAACTAATTCTAAACCAAGTTAGCAGGATCCACAACGAGCACCATAAACCTTACCCTCCAATCCTATCATATCAAAACAATTCCTCTAAAATACCAAGGATAATAAATGACTCAAGCAAAGTAAATTCAACTAATCAATTGTCAATGATATATGGCGATCCAACAAAATCAATGAACAAGGTTCAAATTTGCATCATAACCAAAATAATAGCTTTTCATCATTAAAAGAAAAAAAACTCACCTCTACACAATTTATAGTACCACCACCAATTATTTTTTCAAAATCAACGGCCTTTATAAAAATATATCCACTTATAACTTTATGGCATTCGTTGTGAATTAAAGATAATTGGGAGCTGCAAAGAAAATAATTGACTTTATGAGAATATATATTCTACGACATAAAGGATACCAAGATGCAATGCGGACCATACAAATTGCTTCTCATGGATGCTATTCAATGCACATTTTAATAATTCAACCATAATAACATGTGCAATATTACGAGAAGAAGCCTCACCTCTACGTAATGAATATTATCACCACCAATTAGCTTTTCAAAATCGACAACATGTTCAAAAATGTATCCATTTGGATGTTGCTGGATGCACATTTTAATAATGTAACCTTTAGAGTTAAAACAAAGTATAAAACAAAACTTTTAATTGAAAGAACAAATCAATCTAAAAGAGAGTAATATAAATAACTAAACATGTAATTCTTATGAGCAATAATTCTAGTGAAGAAGATAAACATTAATGGAAACATCTATATGTAACCCTTATGAGCAACCAATATATACCCCAAATCTACTTATTAAAAGGCATGCTAATATGACTCTTCTAACCATATTTATAATTTCTAGGTCATTTTGAAGCCTTGTTACTACTATACATATTTATAATTTCCTAGCCACTAGTATTAGCTTATAACTTATAATCTCCCAAAATTTATATCTAGTTGTCTTGGAAAAATCCATATGCTTGTTAATTTCAAAAATTCATCCCTAGGAACCATACGTAGCTTATTTGAATTTAGTTAGATTTAAACTAGCTAGTTAAGCTTATTAGATAACTAGTTAGAATCATACTCATAATGATTAATACATTTAACAATTTCAACTAACCTCATGTTCAAGGGAACCTACTATCCTTTGATGTAGATGGAGAAGCAAGCATGTCATCTACATCATCATCTACATTAGCTTCATTTTACATCAAGCATCAAAATCATGCACTTTTTAAAATATTCTCCATGACAAATCCCCATTTGCTCAGTATTTCTTTTAATACTTGATTTTCTTGATTCGTTTTCTCAAACTCTTCTTCTTTTCTTTTAAGAGAAGCATCCTTTGCCTTGATATCTTTAAAAGTTTTTTCTTCCCTTTGTACAATAATACAAAGTAATGAAGAAAACCTTGAGCACCACCATCCATCAAAACTCATTCTAACTTTTGACTTTCAAGATAACATATATTGTATACGCAATTGATTAAAATAATTAAGGAAATACCTAGTTTAACATAATTAATTTTTTTGAGTTCGGATAACAAATCTAGTCAAATCATGCTAAAATATGTTAATTGATAGATTGAAGATGAAGTTAAACATAATCTAATGCAAATTATATAATCAAATGAATAAAATAAGTCAATTACACAATCCAATGTAAATCCACAAGAATTTTGACCTAAGAACCTAATTTTGATTAATTTCGCATATTGATAGTTCCAACTTGAAAGTAGATATATTTTTAAGCATACTGTAAATACAATTTATCCAAAATAGCTTAATCGGATAAAATAGATAAATCCTAACATAACCGGGTCACAAATCTAAATTTCACACATCAACCACAACCAACACAATTAACCATTCCAAATCACTCATACAACATATATATATATATATAATTAAAAAATTAATTTATTTTATCATAAGCTAATTCATTCAAAATTAATCAAAAAAAGAAGTTAGGGTTTGGGTATTTATACCAAATGAATTACTACGAAAATGGAGGGAATGAGGACCGCTGGAGCTTTGCGAGTGGTCAAGGATCGCTTGTCAGTGCTGAGCAAGGTTGGAGGCGGCCGGGAGATGGTGTGTTGCTGCTGTATTTGTATATTGTTGTCTGTTGCTGCTCTGCAAATGCTCATTGCTGCTACATTGGAGGATGACGATGATGAGAGGAGGGGCTACACTGTGGTCAATCGGCGGTGTGGTGTGGCCTAGGTTGAAGGGGATGGAGCAGGCAGTTGAGAGGGTTGGGGTTTTGGCATCAGGGATGGGAATGAGAATAAATGAAAGAGATGATAACGAGAGATAGGGGAGGGGTGTGTGACTGGGCGAGATTATTATTTTTTTTTAATTAAGAAGTTTAAGTATTTTTTTCATTATATTTTGCTTTTTCAAAAATTAAAAATAAATAATTTTAAGTGTGTTTTTTTCATTACATTTTAATTGCCTTTTTTTTAAAGAATTTTGAGATTTAAAATTTTGTTTAATTATATAAAACATATATATATATATATATATGTATGTATGTATATATGTATGTATGTATGTATATATAAGACTTAAATGTTTTTAGTGACCAAATAAATTAATGATTAACAACCAAAAATTACATTGGTCGTAATAGATATACCAATAACAACTTTTGATGGTGGTCGTTAATAATGTATCAATAGCGATAAAAAAATTGGTCACAAAATTAGTCGTTAATGTACTAGTTTCTTGTAGTGCATACTATTAAATGTCAATTGCATTAACTAATCACGTCTTTTTAATTATATTCACTCAATACCTTTATCCTTTTATATTAGATTGAAGTTAGTAGAGGTATGCACATATTTATAATGGAAAAGGTTAATACTATGGTAGGTTGACATGACATCAGTGTCCAATTCATGTGAGTATGGTATCCTTGAACAAGCCTCTCAGTTCTTTGTATGTCTATAGCTTAGTATATATAGCATCTCATTTTGTGTTAGTTCTCATTGTTTATACACTCTAGATGTGGGGGTGTGGTATTCCGTTAGATAGTCCCTCTGATATACTCTAACCATATATGGTGGGTGTGGTATATTAGTATCCTAATTTGTGTTAGCCTTTAAAACATATGCACTTGAGGTGTAGTGGGTATGATATCCCTTGAAATAGCCTCCTCGATGTATTTCAACTACGTATGGTGGGTGTGGAATCACAAATTATGTGTGTTTATGTGCCATGAGTCTTATTCATGGTAGGAAAATGGGTGTGACTGCTCGAATATCTTAATAATTAAAAGATATGTGGTCACTTAATAGAATAATAATAATAATAATAATAATAATAATAATAATAATAATAATAATAATAATAATAATATGGCTTATCTTATATGAGTTTGGTGAATTAGTCTGTGTTACGCTATTATATGACCTGAATGTGTATCATGAGCTTTACCATGTGTTTAAGTAGTTTGTTTTACAAGTACTTTATTATATTGATACTATATTTGTGTGATCATGGTGATGATTTAAAAGGTTATTAATCTCCACTTGAGCACATTGAGGAAGATGTTTTAGACTATTGGTCCACTCTTGCTTGGAGATCAAGATTTATATATTTATTTTGGTCAAAAGTTAGACTAACTGATTTCTATGGGTTTTCCCACTACATTACGATGTTTTGTTCTTTCTGGTTATTTAAACTCTTGACTTTGTTTCCTTTATATTTGATTTTTTTATCTCTCTCCATCTATCATATTTATGTTATCATTATTACTACTATTGATAATTGTTAGTGCGTGTGCTTGCTTGTATTGTTTTGCTTTGATGCATATTTTAGAGAATGATCATTCTTCTCCCATGTTCGGTGTGGCAGTGACATCTCCTAATTTTTTTTAACATGTTCACATTGTCTTTAAAACTAAAATTTATAGTCCTAAAATTTGGGGATTTAACTTTACACCCCCTTTTCTTTCCACAATATTCATTATTTAATATTTGAGATAAATTGTAGTAAAAAAAAAACCCTCCAATAGAACCACCAAATGAGGTTGCCACTAGGTTACACAAATTAAATGGTTTTGGTCTGATACAGGCAAGAAAATAGTAAATATGACACTAACTGCTCCTAAATTGAGTAGATCAAGCATCAAGAAGTTAATCCAACTAAGAAAATTTCATATTATTCATCAATTTCTTAAATCAAATCACACAAAACTCAAAGTAAATTTGAATCGGTAAATCAACATAAGAAAAAACAAAAGGAATGAAGCAATCTCGATTTCTTCAAGAACTCAAAGATCTAGTAAGTCAACCACAAAAATAAAACATCAAAGCAAATATTTGTTATGAACTCACTCCTCTACCAAAACAAACAAGATGTAATTGAAAATATATTGATTTGAGACTACACACGAACATGAAAAGCAACCACCTAGATCCAAAACAATATTTAGAAAGACTTAGAAGAATTTTCATGTTGAAAAATAAAGGACTAGCACAAGAAAGAAAGAAGTTAGCAATGGAAAGAAACCTATTGTTGGACGCATGCATGCGCATGAGAGAGAGAGAGAGAGAGAGAGAGAGAGATTATGGTCTTATATTTTCCATTAATGGCTTTTGATATTGGTTTTATTCATAATTTTTATCTTGAGCTTATGTAAATAGATTTTTAAGAAATGATTAATAAATGTTAGATTTTTTTTAATAACAAATTTTCCATAACCATTACCAAAACATTTTCAAAAACACTCTTTCACACATTTATTTGATAACTATAATCTATTAAGTGTTATTAAATCTCTATTTTATAGTATTGTTAGAGTGTTTCCAAGATTTTTGATCTAAAAGTCTTTCTAAGATTTATCACACTTATAAAGTAAAACCTTTATACAATGTTCTAGTAAATGAAAGCCACTTTACATGAGAGTAATAAATATATATTTGTATATGATTTAAATGGGCTATATATGATGTAATATTAGTATATAATTACTCATCATAAATTTATATTGGCCCATAACTTCTTCTCCACATCTTTAGGTACCTTTCTCTAGTTATGAATTGTAATGGAAACTATTGCACAAGCTATAGAACTCACATAGCTAATACAATATCTCCCATTCTCTCCGATTGGAACCCCTTCATTAAAAAACTCATCAACCTTCAATCTAATTCCCATGTGCCTCAACTTAGCTTTATTTTTCATCTGAATTCTCATACATGTCCTTTACTTTTCTCCTCTTCATCTTGAGATTTCATACCTGTATGAAACCAACAAAGAAATAATTTTATAGAATTTAAGAAGATATAAGTTAGTTTTTTATTTTTGATTTTCACACTCTCAGACAAGCTAAATTTCAACACATAGCTTATTTTACTAGTGTTTTAAAATTTCAACAAACACCAAGGTAGCAAGTTCTTCTTGGTTAGCTTTTTCGACTTTCATAGTAGCAAGCAAGCAAAATTCAATCACCTAGCTTCACTTGACCACATTTTCAAATTTCAAACGAACATCAAGCTAACAAGTTCTTCTTAATTATTTTTTTCCTTTAAACTAATAAAAAAGTAGCAACCAAGAAAACTATAGATCATGTAAAACATATAAACTAGAGAACATAAAAAATAAAACCACTATAAAATTTTATAATCAAATGACAACAAGCAACAATTCAAGAAATTTTAATTATATAAAACATATTAAAGATTGAAATCGAGAGAACATATTTAAAAGCAACCACCCCACTTCACCATAGAGAAATTAAATTTAGTGCAACATTAAATAAGAATGAAGTAGAAAAATGCATACATAAAGCAAGAAGAATGGCATCAATAATGAAAGGAAGAGGAAAAGAGGACAACAATGATCAGAGAAGAAGGTTTGAAGTGGAAGCAATTATGGAGTTTCTTTACGTTGGCAGATCTTTTCTCTCACTTCCTTTATCCCATTTTGTGTGGCCTATTAGAACATCCAACTTATAATGAAAAGCATTAATTATTATTAGCAACTAAGTTATTTTTCCAACTTACCCATATTTATTGGCATTAACTAAAAAAGGTTACATTGGTTATACAAATTGAAACGACATTATTAAATGCAAACAAATGGTAGTTTTGTAATTTTATAAATTATTAATCATTAAATGAGCATTATAGAGAGAAAGTGGATCACTATTTTGGAATAACATCCAAACAAAATGGGAAAGAGGGAGTATATGTTTGAGTAAATGTGTGAAGGAAAAATCAATCTAGGTAGTGAAGAAAGAATATTGAATTCTAGACGGTGATTTTAGTATATAATGTTGATATACCCTAAAAAATCCACTTGGGGTTTTCTATAATGTTTCTATTTTAGGACAAACCATATATGGATATTATATGCCCAAAATTGTTGTATATAGTGTTCACCATTAACCCCACTCTTCCAACCTGATCCTTTTTACTTATTTATTTATTAGATAGGTTATATAAGATTGTTTTTATTAGAATAACAATATATAAGTTGTCATATATTTGTATTTTTGTAGTAGTGTACTCTTGTCACTAAGGCAGATAATTTCAGTCTCAGTTAATGCCCTAAGAATGATCATAAAAGAATAATTGCAAAAAGGTTCCCTATGCTTCATCACTGGGATATTGGGAAGATATTTTAGCAATAAAAGACTTGACCATTAGATAGTAGTCAAATGGTTCATGGGTTACTTATAAAAAATGGAAGATTACATGTTCATATAGCAAAGGTCAGAAATATATGAGATTGTAGGATATAAGGACTCTAATTTTGCTAGATGGCAAGATACTATGAAATCTACAATAGGGTGAATTTTGTAGAGCAAAATTTTATCATAGGGCTAGAAATAGTAGATAGTATTGAAAAGACTGGTCAAGTTATTACGTGGCAATATGGCAATAATTCAATATTCCAACAATAACTTAAGTTCCACAAAATTAAATAGTATTGATATCATGTTCATTCGGTTATTGTCACATGTAGTAATGGCAACAAAGTTGAGCTAATTCCGTTATTTTTACAATTTGTAGTTGTAAGATCACACATATAACCTAAGTAGAATTATCCAACGGTAAGTTTATATGTAAATGATATAAATTACAAGTTGTCATATTGGTTAAGGTCGTATAAAAGTAATCGACATAAAATTTAGGCTTCATATATCTAATTGGTTGTAAATTGTATGTGTAGAAACTTTAAGTATTTTAGATTGTTGATGAGTTGATCTAAAATGCCTTGATAGATAATAAATAAGTTATACTTTGAATATGTATATTGTATTTGTGCTTGGAAAGGATGCGGTTTCTTCAAATACATACATATATATATATATATATACTTTTAATAAATATATAAAATGAAAAGTTTTTAAAAAGTGTATGGTACATTGTAGAAGAGAGGTGAGTGAGTAAAAGGCGAAGTTTTTAGTATCCGGACCACATATTATTCCCCCTTTTTTGTCTCGCTTCTACTATACCTAACACATTTTATAGTATCCACAAGACGAAGAAGATCGGGAGAGGGGGAGGGGATTGGGGAACCATCATGCCGAGTGAAAACACAACTTGTCTGCCACACACACACACACACACGTATCTCAATTTCCAGGAAAGATAGCAAACACCGGGATTAGTGATAGAAGGGAGGGGGAAGGGGGGAACGGGGAAAGGGGAGGTGGGAATGCCTTGAAATGGAGCTTTAAAAATATTCCATTTACGTGCATAGATGATGAGGGTCGGCATTTGGTAAATAAATGGACCGAGTAGCATTTATTTTGAATTTCCATTTTAGATGGAACCTCGCCTTCAATTTCAGCCTTACAGCCCTTCGAGCTTGGTAGAAATAAGTAAAACAGTGTAGGAGGCGCGTAGATTCAGTACGAGTTAAAGGGTGTTCCACATGTCATCACACAAGCAAGTTAACCAGCCAGCTGGACAGGTTCTGTCTCCCCCCACTTTCTCCTTCTCCCAGAGAAGTCACAGACTCACAGGTCAAAGGTATTCTCATCTAATCAGACTTGGCGTTTGCTCCATCTCTGAATATTTTTCTATATATAACGTACCCCGCCCCTCTTCGGTTCTCCAACATCAAATTCTTCCCCTTCTTCCTCTCTTGAATTGTTCATCAAACCACTCTCTCTCTCTCTCTCTCTCTCTCTCACGAGTCGCAACCGCTCTAATTTTTGGAAAGAGACGTTCTTTACGCCTACTGCAACCACTCAAATTACTGCATACTAGAAATATTCATTACAGACGCAGACGTTAGAAAATTCACCGATCGTAATCAAACAATGTTGTCAAGATTGGCTGGGAGTAACACCCACGGGCAAGGCTCTTCTTACTTCTTAGGATGGGAAGAGTATGAGAAGAACCCGTACGATGAGGCAAAAAACCCAGATGGTATGATCCAAATGGGTCTTGCTGAGAATCAGCTATCATTCGATCTTCTCGAATCATGGATTGCGGAGAATCCAGACGCAGCCGCGTTTAAGCGTAACGGTCAGTCTAATTTCAGAGAGCTCGCACTCTTCCAAGATTATCACGGGCTTCCCGAATTCAAACAGGTACGTAATCAGGTCCCGTAGTATTAGTTATCATCTTCTTCAACTTTCCCGAGCGCCGACGTTTTCATTTGATTCTATCGGCCGGCAATGCATTGGTATTTAATTAGCAGTAGCAGTATGTATGGATTAATCGCTCTCCTGTTAATTATATTTATTACAGGCTATGTGTGAGTTTATGAGCCAGATGAGGGGCAACAGAGTCACATTTGACCCGAAGAATCTGGTCCTTACCGCCGGTGCTACTTCCGCCAATGAGACCGTCATTTTTTGCATCGCCGGTCCCGGAGATGCTATCCTCCTCCCTACTCCTTACTACCCAGGGTACGCGCGTAATTCAGTTATATTTAAAAATTAATTACTTTTGTCTTCTTTTTCCCTTTTTTTTTTTTCTTTTTCCCTCCTCCCTTTTACTCCATTTCTTTTTGGGTAGGTAGCACGGTGGCTGTAGTAGTAGCGCTAACAAGTAAAGTAATATTACTTTTGTCTTCCTCCGTGGTCTCGTTCTTATAAATCATTTACTGTAATGTGTCGCATCGTGGTTTGTAATTCACTTTGCATCACTTTCGAATAAAAAAAAGTACTACCTACATTCGTTTTGTTAAAAAAAGAAGAAGAAAAAAGAAGGTCCTTTTGGATTGTTTGTAATTTTTTTTAAAAAAAAATTATAAAAGGGGTGGTAGTGGTAAATAGTAATACCAAGACTAGCTTGTAAGTACAACTTACTTACCCACAGCACAATTCAACCAAACTAAAGGAGTACAGAATTGAAGCAGTCTTGTTTTAAAAATCAGTAGTAGTACGATTGTTTTGGTAATTACTTACTGCTAGTGGTAGTACGTACTAGCTATCTGGTCAATTCGTCACTAGAGTAGAATTTAATATATGTATATATAATTTTTATTTATTTATTTGTTGGGTACAGGTTTGACAGAGATCTCAAGTGGCGTACCGGTGCAGAGATCGTACCGATAGAATGTACAAGTTCAAACAACTTCATGATTACAGAATCAGCCATTGTCGAAGCATATGAATCCGCTAAAATACGTGATCTCAACGTAAAAGCTATATTAGTTACCAACCCGTCGAACCCATTAGGCATCTCACTCTCACGAGAAGAGCTCACCCTCTTAATCAACTTCGTCTCCGCCAACGACATACACCTCATCAGCGACGAGATCTATGCCGGCACGGTTTTTAACTCCTCGGAGTTCGTCAGTGCCATGGACCTCCTCCCTCCCAAGACGACCTCCAACAGCAACTCCCACGACGGTGAGGTCTCCAGAAGGGTCCACGTCGTTTCTAGCTTGTCTAAAGACCTCGGTCTCCCCGGGTTCCGCGTCGGCGCCATCTACTCGAACGACGAGAGGATCGTTTCCGCCGCGACCAAGATGTCGAGTTTCGGGTTAGTATCTTCCCAGACTCAGTATCTTCTGTCGGTTATGTTGTCGGATACCAAGTTCATGTCGAAGTACGTCTCGGAGAATCAAAGGAGGCTTAAGAAAAGGTACGAGACGATAGTTTCTGGATTACAGGAATCCGGTATCAATTGTTTGAAAGGGAATGCGGGTTTGTTCTGCTGGGTTGACATGAGGCATTTGCTTAAATCAAACACGTTCGACGGCGAGATGGATTTATGGAAGAAGATACTGTACGAGGTTAAGCTGAACATTTCACCCGGTTCTTCTTGCCATTGCGTTGAGCCTGGCTGGTTTAGGGTTTGTTTTGCTAATATGTCCGAAGATACTCTACAACTCGCCATGCAAAGGGTTAAGGCCTTTATCCCTGCTATTTCGTTTTCCGCTGCAGCAGCTGCTGGTAATAATAAGGCTACTACTCATAGTTGTTTGAAGAAGAGTTATCACCGTAGGTCTCTCACTAAGTGGGTTTTGCGGTTATCGTTCGACGAAAGGGAAAGGGAGCCTGCAGAGGAGCGATGCCGTTAATTGATTGATTGCAAACGATCAATCACTCTCTTTGATCATCTTCAACCTAGACGGAAGGACGGTCCCCCCTCCCCCATCCCCCTTCTTTTTCTTTTTCTTTTTTTGCTGCCTTCTCTTTTTATTTGAAGGAAGAATTACTATATACTACTATTAGTACAAGTGTATTTAATTATCCGTGAATGTATTCTTCTTTTTTTCTTTTTAACTTTTGTATGCGTATGCTGCAGAATTACATATAGATTAAATATATATATATATATATATATATATATATATATATATATTCATCTTTTTGAAGGAATCGATGTAATGACAACGATCGATTCCTTTTCAAAACGTTAAATCATGTCTTACTATTATGATTATCTATATTTGAATTAATTAGCTAGAATTAATGTCACTCGGTCCTTATGCTGGGTCGGAAGTGGCTTCGCATAGGTGGATCTGTATGTAATAGTAATGTGGGACGACGTCTGTGTATGTAATTGTGTTGCGTTGTATTATTAATATTAATTGATCATGCACCAACTCATTTATTTATCTTTGGTGTTGTCAACTCAATTACTTGAATGATTTACTTGTCGTTACATTTAAAGAAAATCAAATCATATTACTAATCAAGTGATTACTACGTTTGATTAACTAACAATCTGCTACCAACCGTAAATTTTTTGAATTATATATATATATATATAATTAGTTTGCCACCTAAATAAAATAAAAATGATCGGACGAAAAAAAATCATTAAGCAGCAATAATTACTCTTATAAAACACTAAATTTAGTAGGCTGATAACAACAGCTAACCGCCCGAGGCTCCCCAAAACATACACATAGCATACTCCACATTTAGTTAGAAGAATTAATTAACCAGCTGCGTGGAAGTGGAGAGCACATTAGTTGTGCACTAACAACCAACACCTACGTTGAGGCAACGGCGGGAAATCCGGTCACACAAGCTGAAGCCGTCGAGCTGCTACGTACACGTCTCTCTCTCTCTCTCTCTCTGCCTGTGAATATATATATATATATATACATCTGATTAAATGGCGGTTGGACGGTTTACTCGATATTTGTTCTCCTGTTTCTATATCTTTTTCCAACCGACATTTTTGCCTTGTTCACATGAGTAAATGTCCATCCTTGATTAACTTCTTCGTATTTATGGTAATTACAGCACGTCCTTTAAGCCGGGAAATCATCAAGTGAGCAGCAGACTCCGGAAACCAAGTTGATAGTAACTTAAAAAAGTAGTCAATCGTTTCTTTATTTTCAGTTAAGTCATAGGTAGAAATATTAGGGTTTCATTTCACACCGCCTCGTCAATGATGCTATCTTTGCACCGTCACCTCATAGCCTTACGTGTATTTTTTGTTTATATCTTCTAGCATAAGAAACCAACTAATCACTTGCTTCTAGAATGATAGATATTTTCGAACTATTTTTTTGTATATAAAAAATGTGATATTGAAAAAGTTAACTAACTTTTTATTTTTTTTTTACCTTTTATTTTATTATATGTACAGTAATTGCTTTATTATTTTTTTAATAAATAATATTCATATAGTATTAAGATTATATCTTTTTTTAAATAAAGAAAGCAAAGAAAATGTTAAAATGGCTTCCATTTTAGTACAGTTTGAATAATAATTACTTTATCTGTATTAAAAAATAAGTTATTCTACCACTAATTTGTCATATAAAAAAATTATTTTAGATAATGAAAACATAATCTACACTTTTATCCTCACTTGTTTTCTTTTATTATTTACGCATTGAACATTTTACTTTTTTTTAATAAAGAACTTTAGTAGAATTTAAGACCGCTTTTTATTATCTTATTAAAAAGTATGCAAACTAGGAAAACAATTTTTTTAAAAAAAAATACTTATAATGGTATTTCCTGCCAAGAACTTATGTGCCAATTACATCCATAAATGTGTGCAGTCATTATCGCTTTTTTTACACTTTGTTGAATATGACCTCCAAAAATATACTCTTGATTGTTCACGAGCACGTCTCACCCTCGCCTAATAATTGAGTAATCCGGCCGATCAAAAAGTAAAAGTTCGATTTCTGTCGGTGATTAAAATTGTAGGTACTTAGAATGCCGACTTATTATGGGCATACGTGGTCCCAAACACGTAATCTATGTATATCTACGATTTACTTCCGTCGTGTCGACCTATAATAAGATTGGCGGTGGTGGGCCAACACACATATTACCTTTATGATATGAGTTCATTTATGTTCTTTAGGTTCCATGGATAAAACTTAAATGTTAGGTTTTCTTGGATCACACGCAAACAATTTGTAGTGTGATCGCGTAATTGGATGTTGGCAAGTACTTTTTCCGGATACACGAATCGGCCAATTTCTTGGATATTGGATGATGTGGATTGTTCATCAGTATCTCTTTTAATTGAGTTTACGAATAGTTATCTGAAATAGCAATCCTATAACGTCAGAATTGAATACATTTAGAATGCAAGCAAAGTAGCAAACACAAAGACTTTAAAGGTAATACGTGAAGGATGGAAGCTAAAAAGATCTTTTAAAGTTAATAATAATAATAGTAACTCTCATTCAAATACGTTTAAAAGTAGTCAGATCTGTCCCCCTTTTTTCTTTCGAATAAGCTAAAAGGTAATTGAAAACATACACTATTACTAAGCCTTGTCGCATATTAATGAAGCAATTGAGTAGGATTAGATGTTTGACTACTTTAAAAGGTTCGGTCTAAAGGTTGGATTGTGTATATGGCACCTTTAAAGTTTAGTTTTTTTTTTTATTTAAAAAAAATATGGTTATCAATTTAACCGCGTCATACTAATATGAACTCAATTTATTCCAAATAACGGACAACTACTAATTAATTGCCGACTCACTCTCAAAACCATACATACAAAATCCATTCTTTAATATTTAAATGTAATGTGTCTCGTACTAGTTTATAGAAACCTCTGCGTAACTCGGACCAATTCATCAACTTTAATTAATACTAATGACTAAGATTTACTACGTGATCTTTCTGAGTGCTTTACAATCAACGTACGTACGTAGCTTTGATTGATGAAAGTATCTAATTTGAGTGCGAATTGAGGTAACCCCCCTTTAGTCCTCGTTTGGTTAGGAGATAATAGGAGTAGAAAAAACTACCCTTATATTGTATACATCTTTTATAATTTAGCTAAAATTAAATATTTTTAGTCTAATAAATACCTATTTTAAATCTTAATTTAATCTAAAATGAATATTTTATTAAAAATATATTTATTATTATCAAATACTTAATATAAAAAATATAAAATAGGGGAGGATTTTTTCCACCCCTATTACTCACATACCAAACAAGCCCTTGAACTTAAAAGTCGCGTTCAATTAGGTAAATGCCTTTCTTTCTGTGGTTTTGTATGCTACGTTATTAATGCATTAATTGTCAAGCATTCACAGGATGCCCGGACCGGAGCAGTTATTCGTGTAGCCTAGAGAGGAATCATCATTTACAATGTTCTACGATGAAAGCTTTTTCTGTGTGCGTGCGTATAGAGTTCATGCAGTAGTTTTCATTCAACATGTCAAAACAAAACAAAAAACAAAAACCTAACTTAACAGGTGAAATTAAGGAAAGTGAAGTTAATAATTAAGGTACCATTTATTCTAAAGTGAGTGAAGAAAGTAGCGCTCGGGTAATAATGATGTATGATGAGAATCTCAAAAATAAATGAATATGTACCTTAGTTATGAACCAACTGTCCATGACATATCTGTCCTTTCGGAATCACGTATGCTACTCAGTGTTGCACAGGGACGGGGACGGGGACGGGGACGGGGAAACGGGGACGGGACGAAACGCAGAAACGTCATTTCTTAAAAATCTAGGAAACGGGGACGGCAGAAAACGTCAAAAAAATTATATATATATATATACATATTATATATATATTTTAAAAAAAATAGATTAAATATATTAAAATTAAGAGAGAAAAATACAAAATTTCTAAAATTAGTTCTTATATAACTTAATTTTAATTATTAATAATTATTTTTTATTAAAAATATTAATTAAATAATATTTTTTTAATAAAAATATTAATTAAATAATTTTAATATTATTTTTAATCAGGAAACGTTTCCGAGGAATTTTCGGGACGGGGACGTTTCCGGGACGGGGGGACGGCACCTGACTGTCGTCCCCGTGCATCACAGATGCTACTACATTGGCATTAATTAAGGGACGTTACAAAATTAATGAAAGTGAAGATAAATAATAATTTCATCATTAATTATTTGGAGAAGATAAGATAAGCTAAAAGTAGTTGTTAAAATTTTAATTGCCTAAATGATTCATTGAAAAAGTTAGAGATTTTCATTTGCCACGCTTAATGATTTAAGTGCTCTCTCTCTTTCTCTCTCACATTAGTCATTCAATAGAACTTTTTTCACTTATAAATAACAAGCACTTAATGATTTAAAAAGGCATTTTCCCTAAATATATTATTAGATAATTTGGAGCAAGCTTTATGTCTCACATAAGAAATATCAAAGACAACGATCCTTTCATTTCATAAAATAAGACAAATAATGGGTTGTACGAGCATATTAAAAAGTATTAAAATTTGAATAAAAAGTTATTTACTTTTTTCTAATATGCCCTCATTTTAGTACCTCATACTCTTTCAGTGAATTGGAAAGACAATAATATTAATGTTAAAATTAAAAAAAAAAACAACATTTAATGTTTGATTAAAAAGCATATTAACCTCATTTTTTCTTTTATTAATCTCTGCATTTTTCCCTCTAGGCCAACAATAGTTTGGTTATTTATTTAAATCCCCCTTTCAACACCAACACCCAATGTTTAAAAAGAAAAACTAAAAATCCATGAAACTAGAAAGGAGGCCAAAATCTAACACCTAAAGTTAAAATAGAGCCAAAACCAATCACCATTCACAATTTTACAAAATAGCATAAAAAACCTTAAACGAAACCAAAGATCGAAACCATATAACTTCCTTAAACAAAATCGTTTGCCTATTTCTTCATTCAAGCTAACAAATGGGCTTCGAGAAAAATTATATAGTATAATATGTTAGCAACGCTATAATTTTATGTGTACATTTGGAAGCTTTTACATAAGCATTTAGGTGAGTATTTCTAGTTCCTAATGCAACAAGTTGATGTGACAATTTTAGGCCTAATTTTATCTTCATATTTGATAGCCGGTTGTCACTGAGTGATAATTTTAGGCCTCACAAGATGAATCGAGACCATGCTAGGTGCATTCGGGATGCTCAATTTGGTAGTAAAGTACTAGAGGTCTAGTAGACTCTAGAATTTTCTAGGATGCCCTAAAAAGTTCTAGAATCTTCTATATTTGTATGGAATAAGCTAGAATATTGTAGAACACTATAGAATAAAGGCAAAGAAATGGACTGATCTAGACTACTCTTGTACATGTGAGATATTTCAAGGAAAGGTCCTAAAATCCTAAGTGGGAAAAAATAGTAGAATAGTCTAGAAGAGAAATATCTAGACTTATCTTATAAAATGCAAAAATTCTAGAACCTTCTCTTCCGCATAAAGGATTAAGGGAAGCTCAACTATAAATAGAGGTGCCCCCATTAGCTCCCACCATCCAAGAACTCTCAAGTATTATAACCTCTCTATCTTTGTACACATTCTCTTATAATACAAAAACCTTCCTTCTTCACAATTTTCTTGTGTTTCATACTACTCTCAGTCTTATCTTGTCATTAACTCTGGTTAGGCTAGCTTGACTTAGCTTTACAAAAGGGTTGTGATTAAGTAAGTATCGCATGGAACCCTATGGAAAGAGTTAGACTATAACAGTTTGTATCAGTGCTGGTTTGAGGGGAATCATGCCCCAAGCAAGTTTGTCAGAGGGGATAACATTATAAGAGGAATAGTATGACCGATGGAAACACCAATATTAGCACTATGGTAGATGCGCAAGTAAAGAAGGAAGTCGTGCAAGGTCTGAGGATGTCCTCACCAGGTTTGAGGCTAGGTTGGTAAAAGTAGTGGAGCACATGGAAGACATAAAGAATCTTAGAGAAGACCTTGATAAGGTAGAGGAACACATGAGAAACATCAATGATCTAAAAGACAACCTTGATAAACTGATGAATACTATGTACAATCTTAATGGAGACTTTGAGGCAACTCATAACACTTTGGTGACCATGATGGAGGATAACACCAAATGAATGAAGACATATTCCTTTTTCAAGATGCAATGCAGCAAACTATGGGGATGTTAGAAGCTATGGTGAAGGAGCTATTCAATGAAGTTTTGCCATATAGGAGGACATGATCCAAGATAAGACAAGTGTGGCACATGGCAACATCACATAGGCCCCTAAGGCTAAGGTGGTGGAAACACCAAGGCCTACACCTTTTCTAAGCATACGAGACACCAAGGTACTTGACAACTTTTTTTGCATGGAAAATTTCCTTGAGAACTTAGGGATCATTGATTAAAATAGAAAAGATACGCACTACCTCTCTTTTCCTTGTTGATACTACTATGGTATGGTGGTGGAAAAAGTTTAATGATATGGAGTTAGGATTAGTTGCCATCACCACGTGAGCGGTGTTTAAGTTGGAAATTAAGAAATAATTTTACTCAAGGAATGTTAAGTTCCTGGCTCGGGTAAAAATGTGCAAACTCAAATGAATTGGCTAAGTGAGGGACTATGTAAAGGAGTTAGTGGTACTAAAGTTAGAGGTACTAAGCATGAACAAGGAGGAATTATCCTTCAACTTTATGATGGGCCTCCAACCAAAGGTTTGGGTTGAAGTTGAGAGGTGCAGTTTTGGCGATGCTATGGTCATGGCAGATTCATTCGTGCACCTCACCCTTACCTAAGAGGCTCTATGGGGAGATAAGAAGAAAGGTGGGGAAGATGAATCTAGGGAACAACGAGGTTGAAGCCGTTCAAAGACTCCCCAAAACTCTTATCAAGATAAAAGGTCAAGTGATGACCATGGCCAACACCAGTGGAAGGACAAGGGTAAGTGGGTTACTGATGAAGGAAGTAGTCCAAAGAACTTGAGTTATTTCCTATGTGGAGAGTCGCATTGGGCTAGGAATTTCCAAAAAAGAGGAAAGGTCATAGCTTTATTATGCAAGAGAACTAACAAATGGGTCAAGTATGATAATGAGGAGCCACGACCATAGGATCCATGAAACACTTGTACACAATTCAATCCATACGAAGGAAAATAAGGTGAAGGGCTGGCTTATATGGATATGGATGTTTGTGGCAAACCAACTATGGCACTAGTGTATACAGAGGCAACTGACAACTTCATGTCTCTAGGGTTCACTCAAAAGCACAAGGTAAGAATTGAAGGGAATATGTCCAGCATCAAGGTAGTGAACGATTAATTTTAAGAATAAAAAAAATTGAGACATAAATATTTAAATTTTATCCTTACTATATAAATGATTGATTTTATTTATCTTAATATGTGAATAAAAATGACTAGCATGTTCTTTAATTTTTTTTCTTAAATATTACACCTTAATAAAAATAAAATTGAAATATTTCTTTTTGTATAGTACATTTAAAATTATTTATATTTTTATAGCAAGAAACTCAAAACTTTTACTACTTTAAATACACTTTATGTACTATATATACCTATATCAACTGGCTCAAGTCCTTCCTCTTAGGGAAGGAAAAAAATTGCAGGAGATCATCATGGACAACTAGTTCTAATCTTGTTTGTTAGGAAAAATTATTTTGAAGTCCAATTATTTAAAGTTGAATAATTTATTTGATATTTAGTTTACTTTTAGTAGTATCTAATTTATATACATATATAAAGAATATTATCTGTATATTTGTATATAATTAAGTGTATATATTAGTATAATTATATCTATATAATATTTTATACTTAATATCAAATACTTCATAACTATATTAATTTTTAGCATATTAATTTTATTTAAGTGAACTTCAAACTAATTTTTCCTATTTGCTTTTCTAAGAACTCAGCACATCATTCCTTCGTTCATTCAAGAGAGGGGGAACAAATCATTAATTACAAGAAGAGTCGCGCAAGAATCGTCAAACCCCATACCGTATCAAATTAATACCGCGTCTTTAAAATCCCGAGTGAATCAAGGACTGGTGCTCCAAAAGTCAATTTACCGGAAGATCTTGCCTCCTCTTTACGCGCGGGGGATGGAACAGTGACAAAGCGGTGCATCAAACGCCGTGCAGGCTAAATTGGCAAATTCGAACCGTAACTAACTCCCTGAACACGCGGCGGCATGTATGTTTGTCCACTACCAAATAATCAATGTATAGCATATTATCTCCTAATTTAGCATTTTTTTTTATAAAAAAGTGATTATCTTATATAATTATTTATTTTAAAAAAATTAATCATGTAAGATATTGTTTATAGATAATGCAAAACAAGTTACATATTAGCGATTACTTGATTAAAAATTGTTATTAGTTAATGGGTACCGACTGAGTTGGTTATTTTTGAGAAAACATTTGATAATATTGTCCATTAATTATAGTAGTAAGAAATATGATAAGTACAATATCATCAAAACACTATTTCCAATTTATATAACTATTTCAAAATATTTTAAGACAATTTTTTTCTTCCTAAGATTATTTTTAGTACTAGAAAGCTAATACTTAACAAAATGATCAAGCATTTATAATATCAAACACCTAACCACAATGAGCATGCCCTTAGGTGGTGGTAGAAATCTTCTATAGGCGACAATTTTGCATCATCGTGTATCCAATCGTCAAATATATAACATATGTAACTGTATTGGAGATTGACCTACGTGAAAACATAGGAAATAATATTATAGAATAAGGGATTCCAAGATTTAACATAGAAAATGCAATCAGGAACTCAGTTGGAAAAACAAATGAACTTTATTATGTGTGGAGTATAAGATATCTCAAGATCACAAGCTCTCTCCCAAGGAGCAGGTTATAGATTTATCTCTCTCTAAACAAGGAAACAGTGACTCCCATAAAATAACCTACGAGCAACAAAAAGTAAGTATATATAACAAAAGGAGGCAGTAGAAATGAACAACTTTGAGGAGGTCTAGAATCACCATTGAAACAAATGTGGAGATCACCATCGAAGGGTCTTATTGGCACTTATCTTTAACTTCTCCTCTATCTTTCTATAGTATCTAAGGACACGCACGTGCCCATCATCATGACAAGGTCATGTTCACTCTCAGCCACCCTATACTTCTTGAAACTCCTATACTCGTCTACGCATAATCATCCATGTTACACAACACATCAAATACAAGTCACAAGATCATGGATTATTCAAAAATCATTGTTTATAACCACATTCAAATATTAAATTTGATACCAAAATTTCATGGGAGACAATATATAACAGTTTCTTCAGGAAAACCACCTTATGAAAAGTGGAATACGTAGGCAACTATCAAGTACAAAGACTGTATATATAAAGCATTCATGTGTACATTTTAGTAGGATTGGTAAAGGAATTTTTATAGTGGTTATGTCCTATAACCGCTGTATATTACCTACTCAATTTTTTTTCAAACCTACACATATTGTATGCCCCCAATTCCCATAATATAATCCATGCATTTTTTTTAATCACTTGTACGTAAGCATCAACACATGTGTGTACCACACCTACACACCCATCATCTACATCAAATGGAGAAATCATATGTAACAAGATGAATGCATATTCTAACCATTATACACACTACAAAAGCAATACACCTACACACTTAGAAATCCACCATAATGTAGACAAATTTTACATCAAGGTTATATATTAACTAACTTGCATACATATTAAAGTCTAAGATATAGTTTAACTATTTTTTTCTAACTTTACCAATCCTTGCTACCGAATAAGTTCGTTCATGGGCAACTAAAGCCTACAACTAGAAACAGTAAAGATTTGATGTAACAACTCCATTTTTTCTCAACTTAAATTTTTATTTTGAAAGAATATTGTGGAAGTTAAAACAAAACATTATGGATTTTACTACCACATCTATCATAAGGAGAAGTGTAGGCATTGACCTCACTTATGGTAGATGCAAGGTCAATCATGAAAATTAGATAAAAAGAAGATACATCACCATCACATGTAATGGTCTTTATAGATTATCACATCTCAAACAGAGATTAAAAATTAGAATCAAACCAATTAGTACCAAAAACTAAAAAACCTAATATGAGACAAAACATTTGAATCCCTACTCTCTGACTCAACCAAAGCTTCAAGAGTAAACAAAACACCTAAACCAAAACATAGATGAAAAATGTGGTATCAAAACGATAAACATACCGAGTAAATACAGTATAACACCCTAACCCCATATGCAATAAATCATATGATCATATAGTTATATCATGCAATGCCACACAAAACCACCAACTATCTCAAGCAACCATTTAGCAACATAAGCCATGTAGCAATGGTAGTAAAAAAAAACGGTTGCTACCGATCCCAAAATAAACTACATAATAAGGGTAGTACAAATTGATAACTACCAAAATTCCAACAATAAGGGTAGTATACATAATGCAACTACCAAACTAATCTTAAATATCATTAGTAGTGCACATAATGTAGCTACACTAAGAATATGTCGAACTAGCCATATAATAAACAATAAAAGGTCCATGGCAACCAAATATTCATAACTACCACATAAACCAATTTTGTTAACAAAGGTAGTACACATAATGCAATGACAAAACCATAGACATGTTCATTTCCTTTATTTATTACTCCATGGGTTATAAAGGCAACCTAAGGAGATACAAAATAACTATTAGTCATATTGTCACTTACAAGGCAATATAATACCCTTCAACCTTGTAACCTAGGGATATTGTGACACCCTATTCATGCTACCACACATATTTGGGCCTTACTCAAAATACAGAGGCACCTGACACATCACCAAATAAAATCCATAGCTCTCACCTTACGTAAGACCCTAGCCCTACACCAGCGCAAGTAGTTATCTAGAGCACTTTTGGGATTGATACTAACCCCATAGATCAATATGAATCTTTTTGAGCATATTTTTTTATCCATTCACATGCACATCAAGAAAATTTCCAATAGGTCACCCATCCTTAAATTACACCAAGTTAAGCATGCATAACTATGAAGCTATTTAAGAATAAGTTTTATGAAGGAAAAAAATTCACCTTATTCATATAGGTGTTCTTGTCAATTTTTTTAAGCCTCCACTATTCACAACTAATTTAGGGGCATCACATATACCTTTACCCAAGAACGCAATATCCGTATTGTACCAATACCACATTTAATTATCTTATTACATTCGATCCCAAGAATCATCCTGTTGGGTGACTAAAAAACTTCTCCAAGTTCAACTCTCAATTATGGTTTCACCCTAATATCATTTGTAACACTATGGTTTCACTTTAATATCATTTGTAATACCCCGACCCCACACTAGTCATGATCAGTTACCTAGAGTGCTTTTAGAATTAATAAATGGTCCCACAAATAAAGAAATATTTTTTAGCGTGTTTTTAGGGAATATGACCCGAGAAATTTTTAGAAAATTTTTTAAACTTTCTAGGATGGTCACCCATCCTAAAATTGCTCCACGGTCAGCACGCTTAACTGTGGAGTTCTTAGGATGGAATTACCAAAAGGATGGTGTACCATGTGGATATAAGTAGTCAAATCAATCCTCATAACACTCTACTCAATTTGGGGTATTACATTACTTGTAAGGAAAAAAACTTGATACTAATCACACATGTAAATCCATTTCTAAATAGTTTAGGAGCTTTATCTCCAAACCTATACTCTAAGAAAAGAAGAAAAAATATTAGAACTTCTCTAAAAAAAATAAGTGAAGGAAAATTATTGTAAGAATTAGAAGATTTAAGTCTTAAGCTTAGGTATATATTTTCCAAAAATATATAAGGACCAAGGGGCGGTGGCATAGACAAGATCCAAACAAACAAGTGATAATCATCCTTTTTGAAAAGAAATGAAATGCTAGGAAAGAAAAAAGAAACCTTTTTTAAAGTATAAAGGGATATATGGTAACTTTCTAGCTAAAGGAAACAATAATCAATTTTGATACAACAAAGGAGGTAGTGTCAGCCTATGGGACAATAAATGAAGGGATCATATCCATCCTAAGTAATGATAAAGGTCTTTGATCAATCCTTGCAAGATTAGCTAATATTTAGAAGGAAAAAGTTAATTTGAGGACTTATTTTATCCAAATATATTTGAATAAGTTATAAAAAAATTAAATATATATATATATATATATAATATTTTTAAATTATTTTGATCCTCAAAGTCTTGTAAATTTTAGATAAATAGAAAAGGCTTTCTAGGACTTAAAATATGTGTGTTGGCCTCATAATACAACTGACCTTTATTTTGATGGTAACATACTTAGTTACGAATTTAAATTATCTTGTTAAGTGTGAGCGTGTATTATAGAAAAAGCTAAAGTATTCAACACTTAACAAAGTCAATAATTACTAACGAAATCAATTTTACAGATCATATATCAAACACAATCCAAATATCAACAAGTATAACAAAATAATATTCTATCTTCAAGGAATTTAATTTTATATGTGGAATACATAAACGATGAAGGGACAATCGAATGTGCTCAATAAGCGAAGATCAAGCTCTAAGGAGTATGTTATAGTCTCAAGTTTCTGGTACATATAATTTAAATATTGAAAACTTAGATTTGTCAATAATTTGATATTTATATTCCTATTTAAAATTTATTTTGAAATATATTAAAGTGTTGTCATGTATCAAAAATATTTTCAAGTGTTTATGCAAGGGGTTCTCTAAAATTGATTTTATCTTAAAGCCCTTTTGCATATGAGATAACTTGCAAGTTCACCATAGATTCTATAACCATTATTTTTTGGCAAATAATATCTCTTTGGAAATCTTAAGATGTTTACTTTATAGCAAAAAAAAAAAAAAACAGCACTCAATTTGAAGCTTTGTAGCTCAAACTATGACTTTTTTTTATAAAGGTACGTAGAGCTAAATATTAGTTGATAGATCGAATGGTTTTAACCCAATGATTGGTTTTCAAACTAATCTATTGATTTACTCTCCCAAAAGGTAGTTTTAGCCTCAGCCTCAACACATCGACTAGTATGTCAAACCATTGAACTGGTTTATATATCAATCTCCAATTTTTTGAATCCAATCAACTCTTTTATGAAATCAATTTATTGATATTGGCATTTCTGAGATTTTATATCTGTTGGAATTTGAGCATTGGAGTATTTCTTACACCCAAATGTCAACACTGAATTCTCTCATCTTTGAGCACTATAAATATGAGTTGTTATAATTTAATAAGGGTAGATGAATATTGAAAAACTCTTCTAAAATTTTTATTTTTATATCTAACAAAGAATCAAAAAAATGTTTTGCTTTTACACTTTTAAATCCAAATTGAACTTTTCTAGTGCTCAATTTGTTTTGCATATTTATCTAGATTGTTAAAAGACTTGTAACTATTATTCTATAAATAGATAAAGATATTCACTTGTGATTACTCACTTTCATATACTATCTATTGAAAATTCGTATTATATTCATTTAAACTCATTATCTCAAACATAAGTATAGAGTGATGTGTTGCCTAGAATTCCTAAGAGAATTTATTAATATTGTAGTCTCATAAACCTATAAATGATAACTATAAAAAGTTTAAATCATCTTGGGTCATTGAGAATGTAGGTTCATAAACCAAAAGATGAGTGATCATCACCAAAAACTCACTATAAATGAAGAGATATTGAAATTCAAAAGACAAAACATTTTGTTAGTGGATGTAGATAAATTTTGTAATTTATATTGAACTACTATAAATCATAAGCTTATTGTTAGTTGTCATTCTACCTATTTCACATAAAATTTTAATTTGGAATTATTGTTATAAATGTACTCTATTCACATGCTCTAGAGTATCCATGCACTATTACAATGTGAATATGGTATACTGATAAGATAAATAGTATCTTTCTATCAAAAACTTGATTGGACATTTTTAAAATGCCCAAAAGACTCAAAAATATATTAAAAAAATGAAATTTAAATATGAAAGTGAAGTCTTACACTACTACGGAAACATGAAATAATAACGGGACATAATAACGGTGGTTCGAAAACCGTCGTCAAATGCATGAAAATTAATGCGCGGGAAGTTTTAATAACGGTTTTCAGTAATAACCGTTATTAAAAGTTTTAACAAGAACCGTTGTCAAAATTGGCAAGGTTTTAATAACGGTTCCTGTAAGAACCGTTATCAAATCATGTTTTAATAACGATTCTTAAAGGAACCGTTATTAAAAGTTCCTTTTATTTCGTTCTCTTCTGTTTCGTGCCAAATATTTCAGACTCTGCCGCTTCCCTCTTGTACTCTTGTACTCTCTTTTTCTTGCGAACCCTTGCACCACCGCTACGGCTCCTCTGAATTAATGGAAATCGTCGTACTGCCATCTCTCCACCACCCCTCTGCCATTCTTGCTAACGTAGCCAGCATTTGTACCTTCGTCGTTGCCGTTCTCAACTTGTACGTCGTCGCTCCCTTTACGTATGTGTTTTTCTTCCTTCATTGCTTAATTTGTCTCTACCGATATGTGTATATATATATATAAATGCATGCCTGTTGCACCGAAGAGGTTGTGTTTGATGTGTTGTTCAAAAATCTGTTGTTTGATGTGTTGGTGAAAAAATTTGATGTGGCCTTTTTTTATTGTGGCCGGCCGAGACCTTAATTTATATATATATATATATATTTGTTTATAATCTATTTTATAAAAATATGTATTATTATTTTAAGAGAATCTACAAGCCTAAAATATATATTATTATCATAAGATATGTACGTTCTAAGTATAAAATTAAGGTGTATATATTTTTTTAGCTAGCACTCACATTATTATGCAGATCATGTGTATTTATATGCTTTTTTTAATATATATTTTGTAAGACGTGTATTTATATTCCGTAAAATGTGTGTTTATATGTGTTATATTATATGTATATATATTTATAATATTTTTATATATAAGATGTGTATATATAATCTAAAATAATTGTGGTTAGGGTTAGGGTTGGGGTTAGGGGGAGGGTTAGTGTTAGGGTTAGGGTTAGGGTTAGGGTTAGCTATAGGTTTAGGATCATTATTTTATGAGTTTTAGTGTTATTTTTTATTATAATTTATTAGAGTTAATTATTGTTAGGGTTACAGCCGTATATTGTGACCGACCGAAGATTACTATTATACAAACGCCACATTTCATTCACCGTTGGTCTCAAAAAAGCGGAACTAATGGAAATTTTGAGTCGGAATCCGCGGATTCGTATCTGAATACGAGGATGTGCCCAATGGCGATGGAATTGTGTGCGACGAAATCTTCCCATCCGTTTTGAAACCAGACTCTGCCTTCTTTCTTAACTAGTTGTACTGGCCATTTTGCTCCGTTCGGGACGTTGAGGTATGCATGAGTGGGGAGACCCTTGCCATGGTTCTTCACGAATTTTTCTGGAAGTGCCTGTGATCACAAATGCAAGGCAAAGATTCCACCGTTCAGTTTCCAAAAGTTTACTATAGGCTCCTTTCGGTATGTTTTTGGAAAGTTTCAAGTAAAAGGAAAAAAATAAATTGGGCTAAAAATGACATTATTTTTTTTACTTTATATTATGATTTCTTCCAAAATTTTCTAACAAAAATCAAAATAACATTTTTATTGCTTAAAATTTATTCCATACCATCTTTTTAAGTAACCCATAATTTAAAATAAAAAAAAGATGTCATTTATTTTTTTTCCTTTTACTTGAAACTTTCCAAAAACATACCGAAAGGAGTCTATAGTAAACTTTTGGAAACTGAACGGTGGAATCTCTGCCTTGCATTTGTGATCACAGGCACTTCCAGAAAAATTTGTGAAGAACCATGGCAAGGGTCTCCCCACTCATGCATACCTCAACGTCCCGAACGGAGCAAAATGGCCAGTACAACTAGTTAAGGAAGAAGGCAGAGTCTGGTTTCAAAACGGATGGGAAGATTTTTTCACACACAATTCCATCGCCATCGGGCACTTCCTCGTATTCAGATACGAATCCGCGGATTCCGACTTGAACTCTCCATTAGTTCCGCCTTTTCGAGACCGACGGTGAATGAAATGTGGCGTTTGTATAATATTGGTACATTATGGAAGAAGGCTAGAGCAACAAAAGATGGATATATTAATGAAGATGTAGATGTTGCAGCGACAAAAATTGTAAGTTTGTAGATATTTGAAACCCTGCTTACTTTTCTTTTAGAAAACTATTATATTATGCTTATTCATGTAAGCTAATTTTACATATATTATATACATTACAGGACGAAATTCGTAGGAATTGTATCACAGGCTATAAGAATTGTAGAACACCCTGGAAGACACAGGGGTCTTGGATTAGGTGTTACGAAAACGAGCGTACGTGGTCGATCTCGTAGTTCTCGTAACGGTTTTAATAACGGTATTAGGTAGCGATCTATTTATTCTACATGCATTTTCAGGTTTGTATTTCGTCTACATCTTTCGGTCTTTCAGCCTAGATCTGTGAACTCTTTACTTTGGGGTGTAGAGCTACCAAGTTGTAGTATGCCCACTAATTTTTATTCCTAAGTATAGTTGGTGTATTGAGACATTGGTACACTTATAGATTGATTGAAATTATGGTGTGATTGCAGATTTGGTATGAATTGATGTTGTTTTACATTGCAGATTTGGTAATTGTTTGAACATACAACTGTGTATGTGGGCAGGAACAAAAGAGAATTTTTTTTTTAAAAAAACATATAGTTTTAATAACAGTTCTATGAAAACTGTTATTAAAGCATAGGTTTTAATAATGGTTTCCCATAGAACCGTTATTAAAAACTGAGGTTTTAACAATGGTTTCTCATAGAACCGTTATGAAAAGCTCCTTTTTAATAACGGTTTTTACTTAAAATCGTTATTATATATGAAATTTACGCACATATTCGCGGGTTTTTGTGTATTTTTCATGACGGTTATGAACCGTTATTAAAGATTTAATAACGGGCGATTCAATAATGGTTGAAAACTGTTATTAAAACTATAAAATAACCGTTATTAAAACCCCTTTCCATGGTAGTGTTACCAAATTTCGAAGGCCAAAAGTGGCCCAAAAGTTTCACAAGATAAAAAATCCCTAATAAAAAACGAAAAGAATTTGAAAATGTAAATAGGGTTTCAAAACTTTTAAAAGATATTGTAAAACATCAAAGTAAGGAAACTAATATTCCACCAATAAATATCATGAATAAATTACTTTTCCCAAAATAATGGGTTATTACATTTGATTATTTTGTTATATATTAAAGAAAAGTACTTGTAAATTTTATATAATAAAAGTAATACTTACCTCATATTTTCCCTTATATTTTATGCAAATGATATGCCTCATAAATTTCATTACAATCTACCCACAAAAATAAGATTATTACTATACTGAGGACACTATAATAAGTAAAATTTCTCCTATTAGTTTCATACTAAATACTAGAGTTTAATATGATAGGGGAAATTTTTTAAAAACCTTACATGTACACTAATGGTATTGGAGCTTTGGTATTTCCTTGTTTCAACCCAAATATCTCTTGAATGCTCTAATTGATGTAAATATCCACACAAATTAGTTAATAAATAATAATTAAAGCAAATATCATTAACAAAATAAATATTTACTTATCGGTAATGGCTTTTTGATAATCTCATTGCTTCTCTTAACAATAACTACTATAAAACCCAATGATTTCTAATGGAAAATGGAGTAAAAATAGAGGACCGTGGAGCACATATTGATCACATTCCAAATTTTTAACATCTGATAATGCTTGTAAACAAAGATAAATATATACACATTGACATTCTCACACTCATCATTTAAGAATGACTCCAATAACCTACATAAATAGATTTGTAATTACATATGTGCATATAATTGTTTTGAAACAATATTTCTAAATATAACTATAACAATAAATTTAATTGAATCTTCAAATTTCTACATGTTGAACTTGTAACATTCCTCTTTACAACAAGTTTATGAATTCCTCAACTCTTATCCATATATCCACTTTGAAATCCTTTGAACATCAAATCAAATAGGATAAGAACTTTGATTTTGTCATCTCCCATATTTATATCTTGTTCCACATATAACCTAAATTTGGGTGCCAAGTCTTTACACTTAGTTAGAGCCTTTATAACCTAAATATCATATATGATTCCTTATGCTCACTAAATAAATTGTAATGGGTTCAAATGAAAATGCTAGAACTGCCTAATCCTCACTACTTACTATACCAATAGGCCATCTAACATAATTTCCTACAAGTACATGAATCTTAGGTTTTTCATAATCCAAATTGTTTGCATCGGTGCCTAAGCCACATGACCATGCATCAAATATATACTCTAAAAGACAGTGTCAATATGGACCCAAACATTATCGACCTCAAGTGCTTTAGTATGAAGGGTTGCATTATATTTGAAATATGATTTTCTAGTGCCCACAATGGGCTCGTCCTCTTTGATGATCAAGTCGTCAGGATACCAACTCTATAATAGTTAAGAATATCATCCATAAGAGAAATGGTTTGGTTAAGTTTACTCACTAAAAATATTAAAACTACTTTGTATTACCTCAACAACATCAAATAAAGTCCTAGAAGGGTCACCAAATATTGAGAGTATAATAAAAATTGTGAAAAAGACCTTTCATCCACCCTCTTTATCACCCCCATTGGGTTTCCCTTAATTCAACCAATTCTTCCTTTAGAGTCTTAAGCTCTTCCTTTGAAAGAAAAGAATTAGTGTCCCATCCAAATACCTTTGATAAGTTTTTTTAATTAATCAATGTCAAAACTCAACCACCATAATCTTTAGTCACCGATGTATGAGTCAAAAGGTCATTTGGGTCTTTATCATCAAAAACACTTGATGGATGATCATTTCTCAAACCCTCCTACAAGAGAGAAGGTTATGGTTAGGGATAAGAAATGATATTCATGTGTTGACTATTTAGAATGGTCAAAACCTTATAATTTTTTCAGTAATTTGTGTAGTTCCTTCATTGATCACCACCCCTTCTCATTTATCTTAGTCCTAATCCAAACATCAACTTGTGTAGGAGGTACGTAAGAGATCTATGTCCTCTCTATTTCTCCCTTCATCTTTGCATACTATTGCATCACATATAAATAATTAAATAATATGATTCTTTTGATAACCATTAATATTGAATAATCAAAATAATAATGATATGATTATATGATAATAATTAATTTCTTACCACTGTTTCTCTGACCACCTTATTTCCATTGCGGCCAATCTTGTGAGAGTAAAAAAAAATTGCTTTATTATTTTCATTGTTCTCTTATCAAATTAAAACACCATCTAAACATAAGTTGAAATGTATTATAATAGAGTATATTAAAGTTTAATATCATGAGTTGGTGCGCACCAAAAATTTTGGCAAAGTCCTCCACCTAATAAATATGTTTCATTACTTGAGGTTGATAACATTGGTCCGGTCTGTTGGTGCCATGGCTATGAAATTACCATCATCATTAATCATGTAGAGGTTTTCCATCCAAGACTTTCTTCCAATATATTATGGACAACCATCATATAGAATATACAAGGTTTTTATATATAACTTTTGAAACAATAAACTTAGTTAATTAGTTGAATAACATTAAAGAATTTAACATAAGTTATTTCTAAAATACCATCTCCTTCCTTTATTCCACTTTGTTTTTAACAATGTTACAGTTTTATCAAACATACATAATCAAAGCAAAACTACCATCATGGTTTATACATTACGCACCAACAAATCTTACAAAAAAAAGTATGCCACATAACTTCTTGAGATACATTACACACCAAAACAGAACAAGAAAAACGTGATGCCAAAAACATACTCAAAGCCATGAAATGGTATATTAGAGCAAGAAACAAGTGTAATGAAGCACACCTCAAGCAAGATAAACAATGGAAATGGTGATTAAAAAAGAGAGGAAGAACGAAGGTTTGGTGTGACGTTGAAAGAGTAGAATGAATTAATTGTGTAAAATTTCCCATAAATTAGGTTAAAGTAAAAGAAAAGGGTATACATGGCAATTGTTGTATCAAAATTTCTTATAATTTCATCCCTAAACACACATTTATTTAGGTAAGGATTATATAGAGGTTTTGGAAACTAACCATTAGCCTATCCCGCCACTCCATATTTTCCTTTTTTTAAACCATGGCAACCTTTTATATATCATTTCTTTTTCACATCACTTTATATTCACTATTGTGTATTCCCTTTCATGCAATAGTGTTATAAGTACAATTTGACAATGCTCACAACATTTTAAAAATTGTTCATTAAAATCTTACTTTAAAAAAAATAAGTATTAAAGTTAATCACTATCAAGAGTTAATACACACACACACACACATACACACACACACACACACACACACACACACACAGAGAGAGAGAGAGAGAGAGAGAGAGAGAGAGAGAGAGAGAGAGAGAGAGAGAGAGAGAGAGAGAGAGAGAGAGAGAGAGAGAGAGAGAGAGAGAGAGAGAGAGAGAGAGAGAGAGAGAGAGAGAGAGAGATAACTATATAACTATGCTCACATCATACTAGTTATGCGACTATTGTATCTAGCTTACTAAGATAGGTTATAACCTGATGAGATAGAGTGTGCATCATAGGTATATAAGTATCTTGAAACATGAAGTTCATTCAATATGCTACTTATACATTTATTGTCATGTCAAATATAAGACAATAAAGACATATTTATAATGCCTAAAAATGTTCATTGTAAACTTGATATTTGTTTTACCATTTGCCTAAGGCCAAGAATAAAGAGGATATTTTTTAAAATTAAATGACCATTTATGAGTAGTGCATTGTTCATTTCAATTTCCTTTCTAATTTTGATAGAAATCATTTGGTTCATTAAAATATTATATTTCATGTATGGATGGCTATTTATCTGTTTTCATACCCCCTTTCTTTCTAAAAATAAATCATTTTAGCAACTTGAACACTCATTAAAGAGCTAACAAAACTAACATTAATAGTAGCCTTATATGCCCTTAAACTAACATTAATTGATGCTGTCAAATCTTAAGCCTTGCAGGGGCAAGATTATGACTCTTGCCATAGATTGGTAAGGCTACAATTCGTATAATCGTCAACATTGTAATTGTATACTTCTATAATTAATTTCTCTGATTTTGAGGCGATATGCAATATTCTCCTTAGATCTCTGAAGCTAGCAAATCATCTGATAAAGTCTACAAGCCTTTGTTTATTCATGTTCATAATTTAATTGTTTAATATTAATGTTAATGTCATAAAAAATTCTTCTTATTCTATCCTTCCGTAGTGGAGTTTAATTATGTTTATTCCACCATACGCGGCTAAACTGCATTTGATGTAACCCACGATCTTAGCATGTGAGTATGACTGGAAAGTATCCTTATGCCTTTTATAATGGAGAAATTCCCTAAAGAAACGAAACTTAATCATAACAGAATAGAGTATCATGTTAGTAAGTTGGTATAAAAGTAAAAGTCATGAGAGAATTTTGGTCGTTTCGATGTTCCAGTTGACTACTTGCATGTGACCTCAGATTTAGTGCTAAACTCTGATCTTCATCTATACACGATAATTAATTCCCAGTAATTATTTCCCCACTTACTAATTTAGTTCGGTTTTACACTCACACCCATGTAGCTCAACACGGCTGCAATAATTTAATTAGATAGCAGCAGTGTGTAGGTGTGTGTGCGTATAAAGGGTATATTTAATGAGAACCTTAATTAATTTACGGTAAAAATTGAGAATTACCATAGTTTTGTAAGATAATTACAGTAGTTTACTTCACTAACTGTGTTAGTTTTTTAAATTAATACATAAATATTATTGTATTTTTTTTCTGATACTCAAATACTGTAGTTTTATGATAGACTTATGATAGTTTTCTCTATCCACCGAAAGTAGTTTCCACCACTTATTGTAGATAATTTCTTGATCTAAAATATAAATTTATAATCTTTATAAAAATACCACCATTTTTTCTAATACTCAAATATTAAAATTTTTTGGGAGACTTAAAGTAGTCTCTCTTCTATCTAGTAAAAGTAGTTTCCGCTACATAAAGTAGTTAGTTTCTAAAGGCAAAATATAAATACACAAAATCTATAAAAAATGTCACGGCCTTTTTTCTTTTCTAACATTCAAATACTATAATTTTTTAAATCTAATTATATTAGTTTCCTTTACCTACTAACAATTATTTCCACCACCTATTATGGATAGTTTATTTAATTTATAATATTAATTTTTAATTCTTATTAATTGTGTAAGAGAACTGTTATTTGGGATGGTAGATAGAACTTAAACCATTGTGATATCAATGCTAATTTATTTTTATATAATAAAATGCTTTCTAAAAAGGATAATATGACAGATATATTAGTCATATATATAGTTGATATATAAATGAGAAAGATTCAAATATAGAATATATAATATGTATTTTTAAGAGTTATATAGGAGGATCAACGATATATACACATATAATCAAGACGAGCTAGTAGTAGCTGTTATGGTCTTAACTCTATTCGTACGATGACGAACCGAATTGTCACTAGCTTATTAATTAATACTCTATTCCTTTTTGAAAAAAAAAAAATACTTTAACCCTAAAATTTTTATTTTAAAATTAAAGTTGTATCAAAAAAGTTAATATTTACTTTTTGCTTTTGCTCATACTTTTTTTATATACATTAATTACCATATTATTTTTTAATTAAAGATATAATTTTCATCTTAAATACATATTTATTACCTTATAAAATAATATATAAATTACTAAAAAAAATTAGAAACGGAGGGGGTAATTATCATTAGAAGTTATTCGCTAGGGTGGAAGCATATACCTCCGTATGTCCAACACAAGAAGAATTTTTACGTAAAGATTGTTATCAAATGGTCCAAATCAACGACAGGCTGAGAAAGTTTGAGACATGAATGTTACTGATTTCCCAGGTTGTCACTCGACAAGCATTTAGACAAACCAACAATTCGACATTAATTTTTTAATGTATGAGATGGCATGCACTACTTTACGACACATCATATGAATTGTTTTATATATAAAAAAAAGTTAAATAAAGGGTTTGTCATGCTCTCTTTCTTCTATGGGACAAATGTCGATTTAAAAGAAAAAAAGGTTTTTAACTATCAAATTGCATATTAGATTCATTTAGTTTTTTTTTATTTTTTAATTAGGCTAGTTATAATTTTTTGTATCAATTAATCAAGTTTTTAAATTGAAATTTTCAATTATATTTAATCTTTGCATAATTTTACTCAAAATTAGAATTAGTAACTTTTCTTAAAATTAGGTTGTGGTATAAGTTAGTTATGGTAAAAATAATATAGTAAAGAAGTTAAATTTAAAAATTATCCTAAATGATACAAAAAATTATGAGAAACTTAATTGGAAAAATAAAAGTCTAAACAAACCTAATTTCTAATCGACTCTTTTTTTTTTAATTTCCATACCAAAGGGAAAATTTTGAAAGCTTAATTGAAATGCTTAGAATTTTTTTAAATAAGTAATTCTTGTTTGTGATCATCAACAAGATTTTGTGCACTTTGTTATAATTGAATTACCAAAAGTAAATATATAAAGGACTATATTACTGTGTGAGGTCATAACTTATATTTGTATGTATAGTCTAACATGAATTGATACATGCAGGTGTTTAGAGAAGTCTGAAGCCAAAAAGAGATCAAGTAAGAAAACACGGAGGCCCCATCTTTGTGAACATGACTCATGTTTTCTTAGCATACTTGACCTTATATTAATTTGAAAAAAGTTGAGAGTTCTGAAAAGAAAAAAAAAAGACATAGGAGCTCCATGTTTGTAAACACAGACCATGTTTTTTTCTATTCTCTACTATTTGCTTATGTTGGTTACGTACTTTTATAAATAGATGCGTATGAGACCTTAACGAGTGCGGTATGCCATTGAACTTTGTCCGAACCCTCTCCTCTTATATTCTCTTAGGTTTTGAGAGAATTGTGTACTTAGTGATATTGTGATAATTGTTTGATTCTCCTTATAATCACTGGTCTTGCATGCGGTAAAAATCATCATTGCTTCCCTAATTTCTATTGTGTTATGATTGTTATATCAATTAGATCTTGGAATTTCCCCTTTTTTTTGTTAGATTAGGTATGATCCTTATTATGATCATCATTGTTTCTCCCTATAATTGGTATCAAAGTTTGGGTGTGTGATTGATATATATCAAGATGGAATTTACAAGTTTTGAAATTGAGAGATTTGATAGTTCTATCAAGTTTGAGTTATGGAAATTAAAGATGAAGGCAATCCTTGTTTAAAATGAATTAGAGAAGGCGTTATCTAGGAAGGCGGAGAATCCATAAATAATGTTTGATGAGAAGTTTGAGGATATTTATTTGAAGGCCCTATCCACCATACAAATATATTTCTCAAATAAGGTTTTACAAGAAATGGCCAAAGGGACAACTATTGGCACATTGTGGTTGAAGCTGGTATCATTTTATATGATGTGATATATGATGAATCGTCTATTATTTAAGAGTTGGCTTCATGATTTGAAATTAGGTGAGGGTCAATCCCTAAAATCTCATCTTGATGAATTATACTCTATAGTTATTTTTTTGCATAATATAGATATTAAATTAGAAGATGAGGATTTGACCATTATGTTGCTGTGTTATTTACATGTTACTTATAAGCATTTTTAGACTATATTATAAGGCAAAGATAAATTAGTTCTTGAATATGTCAAGATTGATTTGCTATAACGTGAATTGATTGAGAATCAATTGAGTGGAGGATATCTAAGTAATTTATATGGTGAGGGGCTTGTAGCATGTGGGTCTGGTGATAAGAAGAAGTCCAAATATAGGATGGAGAGGTTCAAGGATATGAACTTGAATGGTTGTTACATGAAAGGCCATATTAGTAAATACTCCCCCCACAAAAAACCGATGGATACTACTAAAGGTGTATCTAATGAGGGTGACACTGCCATATCTGATGGAAATAGTGATAGTAATGTATTAACTACCATAGATGGATAAACAATTTAGCCGATGGGCAAATTCTAGACTCTGGGTGCTCCTAAAACACCTCAAAATCCTAATTTAAGAAATCATGGCCAAATAAAGAACTATTAGAGAAAATAAATTAAATAAATTATTTTATTAAAATAAGAGGAATAAATTAAGGTAAAATAAAGAGGAAAATAATAAATAATTTAATTAGAAAAAATTAGGGTATTTTGCTAATTAAAATAGAACTTAGGAGAATTTATTCAAAATAGTCCAAATTAATCTAAAAAGGAATTTAATTATTATTTTTCTAAATATTATTATTTTAAATAATCAAAAATGCCAATATGTCCTAAACCACCAACCAACCTATTTTTCCATTTTTTTTCTTTTTCTTTCCTTTTTCCCTCCTTTTTCCTTTTTCTTTCTATTCCCCTCTGTTCTCCATTCTTTCTTTTTTCCCTTCTTTCTAGATTGGGCCAAACCTTGTGGCCTAAAACCCTTTCCTCCTCTTCTTCTCCTTCAGCCCGGCCTACGCCCACATGCCCTTATCTCTTCCTCCCTGTTGCCTACCTAGTTGGCCCTCTTCTTTTCCTTTTCTTTCCTCCCCATACCACCCAGTCTAGATTCTTCTTTCCCCTTCCTTCTTCCTTGACCCCCGAGCTACAAATCACAGCCTGCACCTTGCCACTGCACCCACTCTACCACTGCCTCAGCCTACCACCGCTTTCCTACCTTCCCTCTCTCCCCTACCGTTTTCCTATCCCTTTTTGACCCAAATAGCCCTCCTCTCTCCTCACGTGTGCCTGCCCCTTTTTCTTTTCTTCTCCTTGACCAAACACACCCCCTACAATGGCAGACCTACTCTAGCCTACCACTGCCGGTTGGCATGCCTACCTCACTTTCCCCCTTTTGTCCTTTTCCCCCTCTATCATTTTCCCCTCCATTTGGCCTATAAATATCCCCAAAGGCAGCCATAATTGGGCTCTTTTGATTCGCAGCCCTGAAAACTAGCCATTGCGCCACCTCTTGATCAAATGACTACCCCATCGCAGCCGCCCAACTCCGCCACCCGAGCCACCTACCAAACCGCTCCCTACATCACCCTCCACCAAACTACACCTTCCACCACCCCTGATTCATCCTGCACGAGTCACCCTGGGCGTGTAAAGTTTACTTCCCAATCAGTCACACCTCGACCACCGCCATCCTTCGCATAATCGTCTATTGCCAATTCTGTCACAACAACCACCCTCTCTACCCTCCATAACACCCAAGGGATCTTCCCCTACCTCCTAATACCTCCCATTTACCTCCCTCCCTCTCCTTATCCCTTCTCCTCTCTCCACTACCTTCGGCCACCACACCCGTAGTCGTGCGACGCCCCCTTTGGCTTCACCACCACCTCTATTCCAACCCTCTTCACCTAAGGCACCCACCACGACCTCAATCATCCCCTTATTCCCTCTCTCCTAGCCTATACAACCATCTCTCCACCTCCCTTCTCCCTCCACTGCCGTCGCCGGTGCCACCACCGTCCTTAGGTGGTACTCTAACCTCTTCAACCCCTAAACATTTTTTATACAAATGTTAGCTATTTTTTAGTAGTATTAATAGTATTATTCTTAATAATATATTTATTATTGTTAATATTATTACTATTATTATTGTGTTATCATTATTATTACCCTTATCATTTTTTACCTAACCTTGGAATATTCTAACTAATATTATTATTAATGGTTAACAACTCTATCATTATTATGATTATCATTATTACCATTATTATTATTATTAATGCTAACTTTGGTATATGATTACTTTTATTATTATCGTAAATATTTGAATCCTTATATCACTATTACCATCTCGATTATTATTATTAGTATTATTCTTAACCTTATTATTATTATTGTTACTATTATTACTATTATTAGTATTATTCTTAGCCTTATTATTATTATTATTATTATTACTATTACTATTACTATTACTATTATTATACTTGATAATATTATCACTAAGGCTACTACTATTATGATTATTAGGAACCTTGTTAGCATTATTCTTAAGATTGGAACTATTATTATTATTATTATTATTATTATTATTACCTTGTCATTATTATTAATATTACATATATAACTAACATTACTATCACTACTAGCATTATTATTATTATTAGTATCATTATGGTCACTGCCTTTGTATTACTAACACCACTATTATTATTACTAGGATTTGGATTGTTATTAGTATTATCACCATAACTAATACTACTACTATTATTAGTGATATTGAAGCTATTACCTTTAATAACATGAATAACCCTATAATTACTTTAGCATAAACCGTTGTATCCACTAAGATATATTTTGATTAATAGTAGCATAACTAGCTACCTTAAGAATAATAACCCTACTTTTACTTATAAAAGTACTATTATAATTATTAGCCCTAATAGTAGGTTATGATAAGGGTAAGGTAGGGATAATGGTAATTTTGGCAAGAGGAAAGTTAACCCATAGTATTTCCCTCTTATAGGTGAATCAATTCAAAACCTTAAGGAGGCGTAGGAACGTGCTCCAAGACCGATGTCGTATTAGGTAAGGATGTGCCTAAGACCACCTATGTGTGTGCTATGTGCCTTGTGTGCCATGTGTTATGTTATGTCATATACTTTATGATTATAATAAATAATTACTTGTAGTGCAGCTTAGAGCTGAGGTATGCTTATGTGAATTCCTTATGGCATGTATATAATGATTATATATGTTGTGTTGATGATATTATATGATGTGACCCTCTAGGACATGCATGCTAAGAAGTTTAATAATATGATATGAGATGAAAGGATAAAAAAAGGGAAAGAGGGGAAGTGAGTTGATTTAAGGGATATGAGATTGACTTAATTATCTCATGATCCATGAGGGGGAAATAAAATGAGGTTATGATCAAAATGAGCGAGTGATGTGAATCTTGCATGGAAAATGTCTAGGGTTTGCATGAGATGGATGGGGTCTGCATGGGGATAATCCTTACGTGAGAAAAGTTATCTTGGGGTGTAAGTAAGGTAAGGGGAAAGTTGTGGAGTGATTGGAGACTTGAGGTGAAAAATAGTACGTAGGTTGGTATAAGAGTGTATAGGGGACCTAGTTAGGGTTTGGGAGGAAA
Organism: Tamarix chinensis; assembly: GCA_030549775.1. Taxonomy (NCBI): domain Eukaryota; kingdom Viridiplantae; phylum Streptophyta; class Magnoliopsida; order Caryophyllales; family Tamaricaceae; genus Tamarix; species Tamarix chinensis. The sequence goes on along the minus strand of CM060179.1, from coordinate 7,848,440 downwards.
CCCTAATTTGAGGGGGAATGTGAAAGCAAAAATAATTGAGGAAGAGTAGAGTATGGGATTAGAGTGGAGAATTATTATATGAAGGATGAGTATAGGTGCCATAGGGAAGAAGAGATGTTAGATGAAAATGGAGAGGTGACTTGTAGGAGAAGAAAGGTGCTAGGGTTTGGAGTGGCCAACTAGGGTTTTACGGTTACATGTGTAATCAGTGAGTAAAGTGATATGATTTGGGTTGAATCTAAATGAGATGAGGTGTTGGGAGATAAAAGAAATAATGGTAGTGTAAGTCAGAGGAAGGTTGGGCTACATAGGTCCAATTAGGGTTTCAAGGAAAAACCCTAGAGAGTGGTAGTAAGAGAATTTGGATGTCATAAGGTGATGGACCTTAAACCACACCCTTAGTAGTTGGGTCTTAATTATGAGTAAATGGAAGGAGAAATGGATGTCGGGTGTGATAGGAGACATAGAAGTCTCAAGATATGGGACGGGCCTTCTTGGGAGGATGGAAGTAGAAGGTTGGTGACATGCATGTCAAGGGTGAAATATTTATCAAATAAGTCATGAATAAGATACTAACCATTTAAAGAGAAAGATTTTTGAACTGAGCTTAGACTGGTCCACCGACTAATAATAGTAGCTAGGAGCTAGGGTGCCCTAGAGACCGGTCCAACAGTGAATAATAGTGGCCAAAAGTGTTTTTCCTTGCATGTTTTCTGATCCACCATCTATAATAGTGGGGGATTCTGTACTCAACAAACCAAATATAATGATGATAAGACATGGAAAATACACTAAGTAATTACAGTGAAACACCATGTGAGTTGGGGCTGGATCGATCCACCGGTGAATAATAGTGGCCAGAAGCATTCTGCCCTAGAAACCGGTCCACCGACAATGATAGTGGTTAGGATCATTCTGCCCTATATGTATTCTAGTCCACTAGCTATAATAATGAAGTTCCCGCACTCGCATAGATTGATAAAGAGTATATCTGAAATGAGTATATTGATCATCGATCTAAAGAATAAGTTATCTGGACCATAACTCGACCTTCATTATCTGTATTATTGTATGTTATCTATGTGATCATGTTGTGTTATAAGCCTTACATGTTTGGCCTTAGATGCATGGTTTCCTTGCTCACTACGTTGTGGACTGACCACCCGTTTCATGGGTACTACTCCTTCCTACGAGTGGAGGGTCTACCTGAGTTTGTGCAGGTAGGAGATGATATCTTCGATGCCTATGATATTTACGAGGCATCGATCGGGGCCAAGAGTTGAGTCCGAACTTGGCTGGATTCTCTTTTTATCTATCTTGTACTGTTTTCCTTTAGTGTTGTTTAATTGTAATGTACCCTTTGTCTCTTGGGAATTTTAATCACGTACCCTTGGATTGTAACTCTTTTATGCTTACTCTAATTGTTGTATTTTGAATGATTCAGTTCTTTTATGAAGTCTTGGTTTAAGTATTGACTTGTGTTTAACGATAATCCTCTTCAGCCTTAGCACTTGGTACTGGAACGGTAGGAGTGAACCGGTTTGGTACTAAGTGTGGTGGTAATATCCTCAGAATTCACAATTTTGTTATTTCACTTTCGCTAATTCTTTTAATAAAATGAATTTTTTTTGTAGTGAATTTTGGGGGTGTTACAGCTCCTTCCATGTATGTCCCAACAGAAGATGATTCCAAACATATAAAATTATTTGAGATGGATTTGTTGTGTTGATAAATGATACTTTGTGTAGAGTTGTTGGGACTAGGACTGTGAGGGTGAGGATTTGTTATGTTCTCAATATGACCAAGAGCTTGATTTATTCGTATTCTTTAGAAAATGTTATAAGTGAGTCATTAAGAATGACACATTGATGGTTTCTAAATGGGTTATTGTGGTGATTGTTTGTAAGTGGGTCCGCATATTATATGAGCTTGTTGACACAAATATTGAGGATGTAGTTGAGGCAACATTGAGAGTATATGCCTCAAATGTTGCTGGTATTGGGATGATGCAATTAGGGCACAAGAGTGTTATGGGCATGACTAAGGGTTCCTTATTTTGTGACTCAGTTACATCTAGACTTGTTACCTTATGTGAGTCTGAATTCCTTCTTAACAAGAATGTGGAGCAAGAGATTTGTTGGGCCTTTTATACAGGGCAGAGGTTGTTTTTCATCTAAATGGTATATATTCTTTTGGTGAGGAGGAATATGGGCCATAGGTGGAGCAAGTGGGCTTTGTTTTAGACAGAGTTGGTTATGCGTTATATACTATAAGTAGTAGTATTGGTGTGTTGGAGTCAATGTTACACTCAGAGGTTAGTTTTGTTGTTGATTCTTCCTTGTGGTATTATGTTATTGCTGCTGAAGAGATGTAGTCTCTTTGGTGAAATCAGATATTGGTAAGTGATGCTTTGTTGATTATTCATTTGTTGTGTGGCTTTATTATGCTTCTCATAGCAAAATAAATGTTTGAGGAGAACAAGATGAAGACTTTAGATGTGCCCAAATATAAAGCACTTGTGGTGGCTTGCTTAGTCATTGATTCATACTCTGCAGCTGTAAGATGCTTGATGTACGATGTGATTAGTCCTAACCTTTATATTGCTAGTGTTGTGAGCATGTGTGTGGTGAATCCCTTGAAAACATTTTGGTTTGATGTGGTGTGAATTCTAAGGTACTCGGTGTGTATAGTATTAGCTTGTATTGATTATGTATTGTCAATTATTTTGTTGATAGGTTGCTCTGATCTTGGCTATGGTCCCAATTATCAAAAGTATACTAGTGTGCTAGTGTTTGACCTTAGAGGTTATAAGGTTGTGTGGTTGGCTATGATTGGAGCCGATAATGTTGTTTGGCTTAAAATATTAGCTTGTGATACTAGGATGATACGAAGAGTTTCTTCTAATGTTGATTTAATGTGTGTACTAACATAGTCATTGATTGCTTATGTTCATTTTCTATAAGGGGTTCTTTAGACCTAGGGGTTTATAATTATCTTTTGTTATCTTGTTGCTTGCTTTTATAAATAGTGTGTCAAGGTGAAGATTATGAGATCATGACTTGTATTTTTGTGTATAGAATAGCATGGATTAATGAACACAGGTGTTTGTAGGAGTTTTGAAGCCAAGTTTGGAGAATTTTTGGAGCTAAAAGGTGATCAGGTGAGAAAATATAAGGGCCCTGTGTTTGCAAACACGGACAATGTTTTTCCTGTCTTCTACCGTTCGCTTGTGTCGGTTATGTGATTCTATAAATAGATATGTATGAAACCCTAGAGAGTGTGCTATGTTGTCAAACTCTATCCAAACCCTCCCATCTTGTATTCTCTTAGATTTCAAGAGAATTGTGCATTGAGTGATATTGTGAGGATTATTTGATTCTCTTTGTAATCACCGATTTTGTATGCAGTAAAAATCATTGTTGTTTCCCCAATTGCTATTGTGTTTTGATTGTTATCTCAATTAGATCATGGAATTTCCTGATTGCTTGCTAGATCAATTCTTGAAAATTCACATCTGATGAATTTTTTCTCGACATAACGCTATAAAAAAAAAGGGGAATAAACGATGATTGAAACAGGGATATATGTGGTAGTTTCAAACTACCACCTAATGCATCACCATGTATAATATATATGATTGTTGGAATGCTGCCATATAAAGTTATGAAAAATGGCTTGAAAATATTTAGTACCATGTTTTAAACAAAAATTTAAGTAAAAAATGTCTTATGAATTTATCTATATACAATGGATATATATAAAATACTATCACATACACACTAACATGAAAGAATTCTAGAATTGTAGGGTGCAAATAGATGATAATTGTGTTAAAATTTTGCCTTATCATGCCACTATATATGAAGGTTTGATTCATAATCACTTTGTATATTTTTTATATGAAACACTGGATTTAGTGTAAGACAATAGATGATGTTTATGTTATTAAATTATTATGCACTATCAATATACACATCGGTTATATTATAGAATCAACATGTATTAACAATATACATAGTAGAATGCATACTTGAAATAAACAATAAAATTTCCTCCACAAAAAAACTACACATGATTTCTAGAATGCTTTGACAAGCATCACCACTTTACAACCACACTTGCACACCCAAAACAAGCCACAATTCACAATGTTCTCATCAAAATAATGGACTTATTAAATTTTCATTTTCATAAAAAAAAAATATATATATATATATATATATAATTCTATTTTATTCATACGTACACTCTAAATTTAAGAAAAATATATACAAGTATATACAACCAATAATTTAGGGAGCATATATGATCTTATTCAAGTTCATCATAAAAGCTTATATAAAATCTAACTATTCTTTCATAACTTTATCAATCTTTTCGGGATTATATTTACCCTACTTATTAGGGAGATAGACCTAAAAAACCAAAAAAGTATCATGTTAGTATTAAATTATATAGGTCAATATCCATCTAACTAATCATAGTTAATATATGAGCTAAACAAAGTAAATACATACTTCTCCTTGTCTCATCCTATGTTTGCAAATGATTTCCTTCATGTATCTCATGGCCTATTATTTGCAACTATCTTCATCTTGTTGTCATGAAAATTGAATATATATATATATATATATATATATATATATATATATATATATATATATATATAATATTATGAGCTTCATGCTAAATATATAAAATTAAATGACATAATTACTACAAACTTGAATTCTCCACAAAGTCATTCAATTAGGTGGTGCCATTTCCTTTTTTTTATCCCAAAATATGTATTGAATACACTAAGTGATGAAATAGTCATATTTGAATATATATATATATATAGTTTTGGATTTGAACGGGGATATCTGCTAATTGAATTGAATCAATATATGGTCCCTAAATATAGATGTAATATCAATAGTACCAAATGTGTGTTGAAAGAAAATGGAGCAAAAATGAGGCATTGTGGAAAAATATTCATATAACTCAATACAAATTATCATTTTTATTTGATGTCATGTTTAATCATAAAAATATATAAACATCAAACCCATTCATGACATCGATTAATAAATACTCCTTTAAGAATCTATGATCATAAAACAAGAAATTACATATTTAGTGTTAAAATCGTGCTTCTCACTAGTTATCAAACTAACTTTATTCATGAGATGATTGAAGTTACCTTGTATATGATATTACATGTTGAAATTGTAACATATCATCATGTAACAAGTGTAGGAGATCCTATACTACAATTTATATGTCCACATCATTTCCTTTGATGTACAAATTAGAAGGAAGATGAGCCCTAATAAAACCTCCACCTAAAGATAGTGTCATATACATATATATCCTAATAGAGCCTTCACCCTAAGATAGTGCCACCTAGAATAGAGACTAATAATTATAGATTAGAACGTAATAAAGCATGCAATACAATATGTAAAATATAAAAATAAAAGATAAAAGTAATGAAACTATGTAATGTAATATGAAAAATATAAAAACAAAACATATGAATTAATTAAACCTTTTATTTATGGCATTTTAATTAGTAGTGTCTACCCTCTTTATGCACAAACTCTTATTCAACTACATAGGACCCATATTTATAATCTTCTTCTACATAGAGGTCACTGTGATTGGACGAGAAAAGTAAGTGAGTGGTCAAAACAGTATCCCCTTATATGTCATCTTCCCATTTTTTTGTATATAAGACCATGAATTGCCTTTTATTAGTTGGGTTAGTAACATAGAATTATTGTTTAACTTGTGAAGATAACATAAATAGTGCATGTTTATGCCAATCATCTTATAACAACTCCATTTTTGTAACCATACATTTTTTACAAGTTATTTTGTGAAAAGCTAAAAATATAGGATACTAATGTCACATCCAATATAGGGGAGGTATGACAAAACTTAACCTATACCGAGAGAAAGACTAATGAATAAACTCACATTCCAAAAGTTAGGTGTCGTCATCACCTAACCTGAGTCTAATATAAGACTTATAAAAATTTACTAAAAATAAATATAATATCAAAATATCTAACAAAGCTCAACGCAAGTCAAAATAAAAAAGATTATGGGATCCTAAGGATCTAAAACAAAGTGCCTATTGAGTCAACCAACGAATTAACACTCTCAACATCAGATTACCAAGCACGAGAACCTGCACAAGCTAAAATGGTGTTGTATGAGTACGAATAGTGTATTAGTAAGACCTAATTATCTCACATAAACATGCTTTACATAAAATCACATTATCACAATATACAATGCATAAGCAAATAGAATATATCCCTTACAAAATTCCAGGAAATCCGTTCCTATTAAGATTAGATCATGCTGAGAATAAAGCATACATGATACATGCTTACACTTAACCACATAGGGCATAAACAATGTATAAATTGGAATCATAAATGATTTGATAAGCAAATAAGAATTGGGAAAACCCTATAGGCATCTCTATTATGATTTTTAATAAGTGTCACATAGAAATATTTAGCCACAGGTGCATGCAAGAAAGTCACATAAGCCATGTGTGTATGGATTTGAACTCTAAGGTAGAAGCTAGGACATTCAGTCCTATTATTAATGGACATAACCTATGGGCCATAATAATAGCAACAAAGTATAATAACTAAGGTATACAAAGACACCTATCCTACCGTAATGAACAAAGTAAGGGTATAAATAATAAGGCATAAAAACCAAGTTCACTTATGGATGACCAGTCCTACCATGAATGGGAAAAACCCACTAGGTATAATAATTAGCACATGGTCATCGCAACTAGGAATCTCAATACATGGCTATGACGGCTAGAAATAAACAAACATAGCCATCATGACTTGGAATCTCAATATATGACCATCACGAATAGGAATCTCCATATATCACAAAGATAATCATTAATACACATAAAGTGTTTGTGGTTAACACTAAACCTCAAAGCACGTTCATAGATCATTGAAAACAATGAAAACTATTGATCTAAAGGATCATCACGGATTATAAAATCCCTAAAAAAATATTCAGGGAAACATTCCAAACGAAAGAGTAGAGGCCCCAAGAACTAATTATCTAAAAGTAAAATTGGTACACCTCTTACCAAGTTAGAGTTATGAAAAACTAACTAAAATTCAAACTTAAATCAACAAGGTCATAAAGTCCAACCTATCATATTATTCATCTATTTAGTTATTCAATAATTAAAACCCACTTTTAAGACTGGAAACCTAATTTACATGTTCATATAAAAGCAAAAACACTAAAAATCACCTTTTACCTTTAGGATAAAAGGAAATGATAGATAAAATTAACTTAACCAAATCAACAAAATAAAGTTCACGTTAAATTTGAAAATTTTCATTGTTCACAACCTAATAAGAATGTGATTTTATATTGAAAAGCTAAATAATAATAATAATAATAATAATTACAATAAATATTTGTGGAAATTACTATTAACCAAGATTTATTATTCCTCATGATTTACTATTCATAATGCTAAAATGGTGAAATGGTAAAGGTTGTGGTCAACCTTTAACTCTATAAATGTTATTTTATACCTAGAAGCTTAAAAAAATTATAATATTAATGGGATTTCCGATACATCGGATTCATTTCTCACCAAGATTTACTATTCCCCATAATTTACTATTTACAAGGGTAAAATGGTGAAATATTAAAAGTTGTGGTCAACCTTTGATTCTAAAAGTCCACTAAAGTCGTTAAAAGATATTTTAATCATATTTTGGTCAACTATCTCCAAAAATATAATTATTAAAAATTTAAACTCTACTTAAGTATATTAGGGCATCATTAACCAAAATTACTTTGAATATCATGAAAAACATAAAGAATGAGATAAAAACATTCATGAATTACAATTACAAAAATAAAGCACTTAAATGTACTCCAATCAAAACATGTTATATATGAAAAATAATTTACAAATTGAAACCTATAACATGATATACTCAATTTCATAATACACCTAAAAAACATAAATCATCTATTTTTTAAATAAAAATAAAGCATGTTTAGGATTACTATACCATTTTATAAAACAAAAATAATAGACTAATTACCAAGAATAACATGGTATCATCATTTTGAAAGAAAAAAACCATAAAAATTGAAAAGCCCCAAATTGGACCAATAACCCGAATCCACAATCACAGATAATTAATCAATTTCATAAAATTGAACATGCTGATATGAAGTAAATAGATCTTGCCAAAACCTAAGAAGTTAAATAGAAAAATAAAGAAAGATTAAATAACCAAATCAATTCTCCATAAATCCTAATAAAACCTCACAAAATCATAACCAAAATAGATAGAATCAAAGAGGATATGAAGATGAACATATCTTCCAGTTTTGGAAGAAAAGATAAGGTCAACCGTGGAGGAAAATGGAAGAGAAAGTTACAAAATTTGGAGGAGAAAAGAGAGGTAGGATTTCATGGAAAAGAAGATGAAAAAAATAAAAGGATAAAGGTCATGACAAGTATAGGAGTGAAGGAGGAAAAAAGGAGAAAAAAGAGGATATGTGGTGGTTTTGTTGGTGGCTAGTTTCATGGTTCAAGGGAATACAAGAGTATAAGGAAGAAGGTGGAATATGATGAAGCTAAATGAGGAAACCAAGTGATAAAGTAGTTATATATTTGGGGGGTAGTTTATAAAATTGTAGTAAGGGTATTTAAGTTATTAGTCAAGCTAGATATGTGTGGTTGTACAGAGGGGAGCTGCATCCATTATGGATGATCTCGGACCTTGGTTGATTTGCTTTTGAAATATATAAGTTTGAGATTAAATCTCATTAAGGTTAGAGTAAGAAGGAAGAAGAAGAAAGAAAATTAAATTTAATGATGTATACACGTCCCAAAATGTCATACAAAGTACAAAATTATAAAAATTAATTAAATAAGTATTTTTTTTAAATCATTTTGAGCTAAATAGCACTAAAATATAGTGATACCTAAAGTTTTGTAAATTTTAGATGGTTAAAAGGGACGTTTTAAGACTTAAAACAATTAGACAAGGCTAATCGGGACATCAATAATATATATTTTTCTAGAGATCTCTAAATAAACTTTTAAAATGATCTAGGAGGCAAAAAAAATTCAAGGATTCTAGAAATGATAAAATTAAGATGATATAAAATAAGCTTAATAGAAAAAGGTTGCTCAAAAGATATTTTAGAAACAAAATTGCTTAAAACAGTGTACAAATGAAAACAAAATATTTCAAAAAAAAAATAACTACTTCTAAATTTGCTAAGGGATGTAATAAAATATTTAAAATGTTATAATTTTATTTTCAAATATAAATTTCATGGACAATATAGGGTTTTCAAGAAATTGAGTATTACATTGTCTTTCTACTATTTGGTAGCTAGAGAAAGTTTGTGTTATCTTAAAACATAGAGCACGGATAGTGTTTATACACAGTATAACTAGAGAGATTATCATAAGCTAGGCCATCATATATAGTAAAAAATAACATCACTTATATATTAAAAGACTCTTTACTTTATGCATCAACTACTTTAACTCCATGATCCCACACAAACTTCAAATCTTAGGGAGCCAAATAAATAACGATATCATTACCCAACTAAATAGGACTTGATATAAGAAAGGATAACATAATCTTTTTCTTTGTTCATGCATAAAGATGGGAGATATCATATATCTATAGAATAATGAGCCATAAAATATAGTTGATGTTTCCATTAAAAGGGTTCATTATGTATAAATAGAGTGCATATTGCAAGTCATAGGTTTATAGCTTTACCACCTAAATCAGAGCATACACAATTGACTATCATCTAATGGGAAAATATGTTGGATGTCTAAGCTTTTCATAAAAAATCATTTCTTTCACATTTCATATAAGTTTATTTATATTTTTCTCATTACAAATCTTGCGTTTGAATTGCAATATAATTAAAAAGTATAATAATACCTAATTAGGAACCTTATCCCTATCGTATTGTGACATTCAACATTGATGATGACTATCTAATGATGTATTTTCTTTACAACACAAAATGTAATATTTAGAACATGAATGAATCTTTTCAAAAGTTAAATACACAGGGAAAAAATATTCTTAGCCCTATAATTCCATGGAGGAATCACATTATCCCTCAAAATCATCTTTTTCAAGAGTTTAATCAGAGAAATGAAACTTTTGTTCTTTCCATTATCCACCTTTAGGTTGTACAATTGTAACACAGTTAATAATTTTGTAAATTTAGTAAAATCATTATAGAAATGTGTCTCCAAATAAATAACTAACTTTTCTAACATTTATGGATGATCTCTAAAATGCTCTTCAACATTATTTATAAAGTATTCCATGTAAGAAAAATCATACTCAGTTTCAACATTATCATGGTCAACAACTCTAGGTTTATGGATCCCATACTATATCTGCTTAGTATAACTCTTATCAATTCTAGGGATAAAGAGATTATATCACATATCATTTACTCTTCTCTTTATCATATTTCCACAATCCACATATGGACAAAATCTCCACAAAGAAACTATCAAATGTTGAATAACTATATTATGAAAGTCTTGAACACCATTTATATATTCTCCAAACAACTAATTTGTATGCATCTATTTATAATCCAAAATGAGAAGCAAAATCATTTAGATTATAAACAAATATAGGTAATTTCATGATATTAGCCAAGTAAAGCAAAAACCACTAGCTAGTACACCACAAAAATATTTAGATTATAAATATCTAGTACTTGATTCCCATACTACTAACTATTTCCTTTATTTACTCTATTTTTAGTCATGTTTTGATATTATAACTAGTAAAAAAATTTCCCCTCCTCAAGACATATCAAATAAAAAACTACAAACATATAATGTATAGATATACACCATAACGAAATTT